>OY744606.1:60517239-60944835 GCA_963556255.1 Allolobophora icterica
GTCGGGAGCACCTCTGAGTAGTACTCCGTGAAGAGGCGCAATATAAATGCCCGTTATGAATGAATGAATGAATGAATGAATGAATGAATGAATGAATGAATGAATGAATGAATGAATGAATGAATGTACTCTTGAGATTTTGTGACTTCAAACATGATGAACACTGTGGATCCCCATCGATTGGCCGGAGAAAGATCCAACTTTGTGGAAACAGGACAGCATCTTGTAGCGGCATGGTCACGTTACGGCGCTATAGAAATTGTCCGTGTTATTATTATTATTATTATTATTATTATTATTATTATTATTATTATTATTATTATTATTATTATTATTATTATTATTATTATTATTATTTATTTGGAGTGTCATCAGAAAGGTTGAGTGTGGTGAATGATAGGGCAGAAAGGGGATTGGCACTGATCCAAGAATACAATCAAATACAGACCAAGGAAAATTGGACCCCCTCCGCCACCCCTGTTCGCAAGCGTACTTTCTTCCACCCCCCCCCCCTGAGTACGTACGTTTGATGCACCCCCCCCCCCGATGACCAGCTGCAGAAAGTGTCTCCAGGCAGCCTGTCTGCACTTTAGGCCAGATTATTGAAGGGCCAATATAGACAAATTATAGGTGTCGTTCACAGCACAGAATAACTGCACATGGCTTTTATATAATGTAATAAAATGCCATGGGACGACTATAGGATAATACAGAGTTATAAATAGGCTAATGTGGACGTCATAATTAGAAATTTATTTTGGGTACGTACACATTTTTTTACCCCCCCCCCTTTCGCACCCGTACGCAAAATCGCCAAAATCCGACCCCTTCCCCCCCTAAGTGCGTACGTAATATGTTTTTCCTCTTCTCATGGAAATGAAAATTGAGATGGAGAGTACGTGACATCGGAAACGGACACAGATGAACTGTTCCACAAAGCAGATATTGATGACTCATCGGAAGAGAATGGTAGGCACATCGAAATCGATGGAAAGATGTTTGAGACAATGGCACTGTTGAACAGAAGTCACTTCAGCAGGCGTCAACAGATAACGCCTATTACAATCAATTATAGCTAAATAGTTTTATTTTTCGTATTCTCTGAGGTCATATGACCTGCTCAGAAGTCATCGATCAGCACAACGCTTTCTGATCCATCCTTTACTGCATCCCACTTCTCGAACTACTTCGCTGCTAAAGTCCAATCGGTTCGCAATGACACCGCTGGTTCTCCTCCGCCTGACTTTCCTCCTACCAACCATCGGCTCTCAGTTCTTCACGAGGTCTCCAGTCTTGAGCTGCGCAACGGCTTCTGCCGCGAAATGTTGCGAACTTGACCCCTCCCTCAGTGGCGTAGCTAACTTTTCATGGGCCCTGGTGCAGGGGGTCCCGTATGGGCCCCTGTTTGGCCCTGTTAGGCCTGTAGCCTTGTGTTCTTACCAATATTATGGGCCCCTGAAGGTCGTGGGCCCGGGTGCCTTGCACCCCCTGCACATATGATAGCTACGCCGCTGCCCTCCCTCCTTTCCTGCTCCAGGATTACATCGATGTCCTGCTCCAGGATTACATCGATGTCCTGCTCCAGGATTACATCGATGTTCTCCTCCCTTTCCTGACACTGCTATGCAACTCCTCACTCCGTGAGGTTAGAGCCCTGCGCCGACGTCATAGTATCGGCGGCGGCGCGCCGGTCATTTTGGGTCGGCGGCGGCGGCGCGCCGACGAACAAAAATCGGCGGCGGCGGCGCCCACGAAATGTCGGCGTCGGCGCGGCGCGGCGTGCCCTAGTCAGAAGCATGAGTCACTATGAGAGTTGATGTTGGTCTTGTTACCAGTCAGGTAACAGTCAGGCCAACTTCTCTAAAGCCACTCCATCACACTGAAGCTTAACTACATACAAAGGGAATGAGGGAGAAGACACCTTCAGACATTTGCCTTACAAATATGAGCATCCTTGATTACAGTGCACATCTGCATAGGTGTTGGCAAATTGTAATCAGATGAGACAACATGCATTTGCATATTGCATGAATACACTTGCATATGCACTGAAACAGTATAGGCCTACACACCAAGTTACATGACAGATGCCGGATAACAGCATCCTCCCAGTGAGAGAGGCTGATGTCAAGCCATGAAGTGAAATGTAAATATATACGTTTTCCTATGTATAGTAATACAATGGCCGAGTGGCCTCACCCCTGTTAATTTTTCAATGAATTTACCAGGTGGTCTGCTGCCCGTTTGAATTGGTGCCATGCCATTTAAGGTCTCCACATATAGACCATTATTATTATTATTAAAGTAGTTTTATATAGCGCCCCTTCAAGATTGCCTACTCAGGAGCACTTCTATTTCATTGTTTGTATCAGACTAAACTGAAAGAGACCATTCTTGATACTTATATGTACCAAGTCTAAACCTGTCTCAACTGATACTGTGTACCTGAATAGATTCCAGCCTATACCCCTAAGCCGCCGCCGTTAGCCGCCGAGCCGAAAAAATTTCTGCAAGCCGATAAACCGCTGAAAATTTTGCGGCTTAGCCGAAAAACCGCCGACAGTTATTTCACGGCTAGCCGCCGGAAAATGTTCGGCTAGAACATGCACAGACATGTGTTTATAAAATTTGCACGCTGGGTTGCCAGTTTGTAGCCTATTTAGTGTTCTGTTCTGTAGGCCTATGACTTTATGTGTGCCACTGGTTGGTCATTTGTTCATGGTATTGTCTTACAGATGTTCTATTGTCTAATCAATTGCCTTACTGGAACTCAGAACTCTCTATAGTCGATACACTTTTTGTACGAACTATGTGTTTCAAGCCGTAATTTTTTTTGCCGGATGCATTTGTAGCCGAAAAAGGTAGTTTACACGCTTTTACGGCTAGCCGAAAAACCAGCCGTAAATTTGCTCAAGCCAGCCGTTAACCAGAAAAATTACGGCTTATGGGTATATTCCAGCCAAAAGTATTAATCAATTATACCTTCCGTTCTTCAGGAATTAGTTAAATGGCATATCTTGATATTAATAGCACTAATAAACTCCTCTAACCTTTTTAACAACATTAAGCCAACAATTTACACCATTGAAATAAAGACTACAATCAATAAGTTATGGAAGCTATTCAACATGAAGGTAACGAATGGGGAATACAGTAGTACTGTGGTACACATACAAAGACATGCATTGCATATTGCTTTTGTTGTAACGGTAATAAGGAAATAGCAACAAGAACAGAAGTATCAAAACAATGGCTACTTGTATCAAGATATCGCTTTAAATGACTGTGTGTATCATGGCACAAAGAAAAAATCATCCGGAGTATAAGGAAAATGAATTTGGTCAGGAAGAGGATGTCTTTTTAGTATCTATTTTCTTTCTTATCAACTAATACATCCCATTTCACAATTACCAGCATGCAACTGAACTTATGTGTGTTATGATAGCTGCAAAAGTCAACACGAATTGGTAATATCATACGCTCATAGCATTGACGACACCAATTCGTGTTGCCGATCAAGTGTCGCAACGAAACTAGAAACATTAAACGAAGTAAGTAAGTAAGTACAAGATGTCCACTTCTACTTCACACTAACGTAACAATTTATCACAATATCATGCAAAACATGAAAAATGCAACAATGACAATTAAGCATATCAAACTGGCATCGGCGGCGGCGCGCCGACAGATTGTCGGCGGCGGCGGCGCGCCGACAAACAAAAATCGGCGGCGGCGGCGCCCACAAAATGTCGGCGGCGCGGCGCGGCGGGCGCAGTGCTCTACGTGTGGTACTCTTCCACCTTCGCAGAAGAGGTCGATTGTTACTCCTATCCTCAAGCAAGCCGGTCTCGACTCTTCGGACCCTGCACACTTCAGGCCCTGCCTGTCAATCTGGCTTCCGCAAAGGTCACCCTACAGATTTCCCCAGTGAGCCAGTTAAAATGTTTCCGGTCTGCAGTGCATGCTTGTTGTTTGGCTGTTACTTCTTTTCTCCACTAGTTCTAATACTTCGTCTGATATCTATATGGATCGGAATGTTGGACAATGCGAAAAGAAGATGAAAGAAGAATTCTTACAGCAGAAATGAGCTGGCTGAGGAAGATCGCAGGGATTTCAAGACTGCAGAAAATAAGAAATGATGACATAAGACAAT
This sequence comes from Allolobophora icterica, assembly GCA_963556255.1. Taxonomy (NCBI): domain Eukaryota; kingdom Metazoa; phylum Annelida; class Clitellata; order Crassiclitellata; family Lumbricidae; genus Allolobophora; species Allolobophora icterica. Next base: position 60,521,393 of record OY744606.1, read on the forward strand.
CATTAGGCATCAAAACAACTCTGCTAGACAAGTCGTCCAACGAAGACTCCGATGGTTTGGACATGTAAAGAGAATGCCAGTTGACAGAATCCCACACAGTGCACTACATGCAAGATTCGAAGGGAAAAGACACAAAGGCAGACCAAGACTAGGCTGGATAGATAATATAACCGAGGGCATAACATCACTTGGACTAACATTAAGGGGAGCAATAGACTTGACAAATGACCGAGGACAATAGGCCTAGAGATCAATTATTCGTGCCCATCGCCGCCAAATGGCTGGCGTCAGGAACTGATGATGATGACTAGAATGATTCAAAATTATACAATATTAGGAATTTGCTCTGGATTTTTGGGCCTTCAAAAACGTTGTGGAACTTGTGCGGCATTAAGCGATGGGACATGGCTTAGTTGGCTTATGCTTTAATCCTGCACTGAAATTAAGGACTGAAGTTTACAATTTAGTACAATTGTAACTGTGTATATTAGTTCAAATTGGGGCTCATAGTTTATAAAACACCCTAATTATGGCCTGAGTGTCTTTTTTCTAGCTACTTGACATTTATGACTAGCGGTAAGTAACTGCTGACAGGCTGGCGAATTGAACAGCCCACTGTCTCCGGCTGGGGTCCCTGCTTACCCCAGGAGCAAAGCGCGACAGTAATTACCATTAGCACGCCCTGCCGGTATTTAGGGGGCTAAACGGCCTCTTCCCATTACCTCCCTCGCCGTTTCAACTCTAAACACCAACCACCTTAGTCGTCTGACTGTCTGATCACTTTTGATCTTGACCTGGAGTAGATTCTGACCGAACCTGCCTATCGATTATGTTTTGGCTGAGCGCTTGCGAATAGGCTCATTCGAAAGATGGCGGCACTGATATGAATCCAGTTCCAACACGGAGCTTGTATTTTCCCCATCGATTGATTGACTGTTGGGTCATATTTTCGCATTAATATTTATAAAACAAAACTACTTCTCGTCTGTTCTTGTTGATCATTTTATTGCTTATTGTTTTACCATGTTATTCAGCTTGATATCTTATAACCTTAAACGCGAAGAAAATATCACCCTATTAATAGACTAAATATTGTTGTCTACGTTTATGCCTATCTCTGTGTATGTCCGCGTGTCTGTGTATGCGTGTGTATATCTGTGCAGAGGAGGACAGATGAATGAATCCAATCCCCAGCTAATCAACCTATCATTGCTCTCCCCATTTGATCCTAAATTGACAGAAATATTCAGTTAAACGTCAATGTAAAGGATATCGGAAGCTAATGATGGGCCATTTTGGTCATTAAGTGTCAGGCTCTGCAGTTAATTCTACTGCAGGCTACAGTAACTAAGAGAAAATAAAAGACAATAACGCACCTACTATAATACCACTTTATAATTTTATATAATCTTCAACCAGTGTAGAAATATGTAAAGAGAAGTAGGGCAAATATAACAATTGGCATAGATATGACCTATTTTGTTACAATTGAAATTGTAATTAGTAACTTCTGTTGCGCCAGTGTCTAATGCACAAGGCATCAATTTGAAACGGTTAAATGACCGAGCAGAAAGAGCAGAACGCACAGACACAGGGAGAGAATTCAATAAAGTAGGTCCAGCAAAAGAAAAGTTTGTTTACCATGAACAGTTCTTGATTTAGGAATGAACACTGTAAGTGCAGTGAGTATATTAATTACAATCAGTTGTAATAATAGTAGGCCTAATGAAGTTAGAATAACATTGAAGACATTACATAGCAACCCAGGAAAGCGACAAAACAAACAGCACAAAACAAACCACAAAGTATGGGCTTACGGGGTATTATGTCTTCTTGACAACCAGCAATGTCACACAACCGAGGCTGATCATGTGGCACTCATTCTCCTATCAGAAATTATTGACTGTATCCAAATGAATGTAAGAATGTTTCTCATTGCGAGCCAGTCTGCACATTGCGAAGCCTCGTGAAAACATGAGTCCAACCAGTAATTAAAACCAAAACCACTCGTCCAGCTGATCCATGAGACCTAGTACACACTTTTTCAAACCGGTTCTATAATCTACTAACAATGGAAGAATGCCAGCCGATGTGGACTCATCGCATTGTTGTTGAAACATGGAAGAGACATAGTCACAGCAGACTCTCAGGCCATGTGGCAGCCAAAGCATTCCGTTCAGTATCGCTATCGTCTGTCATGAAGACTGCAGGATGACTAGTACCACCAAACAGATTGTCACATGACTTCTTTAGCAGCATGAACCCTGCCTTATAGTCAGCTTGCGACTGGCCAGATGTTATTATGACGGCAAGCGGCACGCCTCCAGCAGCGCATGTTGTCAACAGAAACGTGATGGCATGTTTGTTGGCATCGCTGTCGAGTCTATGAAGCAGATACATGATGCATCGCACAACACTTCAACACGACGCATTACAGGAGTGATGATGATGACAACGAGTGGGTCTCTGCTTATAAGTACCTGCAGTTTATCATTAAGAGTCTGCAAATACAAACATTATTGTGCACTAGAACATGTTGCACACAATCTTAACAATCCAAGGAATCAGTAAGTGTAATCGTAATGGTAATTAGTAACTTCTTAACTGAACTTCTTAGTAACTTCTTAGCCAATGCAAAGATATAAGTACATGGTTAAATGTTCATTTTTGATGTATTAGTTATGGCTCTAGCCAAGAGTTCTCAAGTCTCTCCAGCTTCAGCATGTTTGACCTACTGATACAAGTAAGAAGCGAGTTACAGTGATCTAGACAACTGAAAACCAATGTATTTGCAAGAGGTATCCTTGCTGACATGCAGAACTCCACATTTCCCAGTACTAATTCCTATACAGTAATAATATGTTAGGGTGTTGTTTCGCATATCAGGTGGCAAAATTGACTGAAATTTGGTTGCTTGGCAGTATTGAAGATGAATTTTGGGTGCATTGAATTTTGGATGCATTGAAGCCTGTTGACTTGAAGATATGACATGCCTGCAAACACAGAGTTGGCATAATGGAGGCGAGAGCAGACAAGAGAACAGGCTATGGTCTGTAACATGTCTTTGGAAAGAGCAGACCTTTAGTGATGTATTGCCCTGATATGATACGAACAAGATTTGCAAAGGTTTGTTATGTGGGACTGGAATGTGAGATTACTGTACAAAGTGACCCCAAGTGTTCTGACAGTCTTTGATATCGAAGCAACAGTGCTAGCAAGGTCAACGCTAGAATAAGAAGGGAAAGAGCCCAGTTTCTTGCATGAGCCAAACATGATTGACTTAGACTTGTCTGAGTTTATAGCAAGGCCATTGAACCAGAACCATGCATGTACTGAAGAGAGGCACTCTTCCAGTATTACCCCCCGGTACTTTACTGGACTGATCCGTTGGCAACAGAGTGATTACATACTGAGTATCATCAGCAAACTGCTGTAACTGGACTCCAACTGGACACAGTGATTGGCTATGTGAATGATTGGTGAAGTGAAGATGGTAAATAATAAGGGACCAAGAACAGAACCCTGAGGGACACCAGCATTGCAGAGAGAAGGATCCGATCGCGCAGTACCAATACCCACTTGCTGATACCTATTGCAGAGGTAAGAAGCTTACCAATTTAAGGCAGTCCCAGACCAAGAAACAGTAAAGCTTTACTGAGTCTAGAAAGTAGAAGCTGGTGGTCGACAGTGTCGAAAGCAACACTAAGAGACACTAAAGCTTTACTGAGTCAGGTAAAGCAGTAGGTCGCTCCATTTAAGATTGCCAGCACACTGGGCAATTTTGCATTTAGGATTGTCAAGCTTGTCAACAACAAAATGGAGAAGTCAGAGCATAGTTTGGTTTCTCTCGTTCAGAGCCTTCGCAGCTGACAGCATCTTTTGAATGCATTTCTTAAGACGTTTGCATTATAATTTTCGAGGAACTTAACAGTTTGTACTACTTACTAGCCTAGCGAATTGCATTACGGTACAAGGCTGGTAGCCAACAGTGCTCTACTGGAGCAAAGTAAGTGACAACCATATTGTTTATATACACAGGCACTCAGTCTTTGCATTTACCGATCCACGATAGCATCTGAACAGATGAAGCACCAGAATGTCTTCCCTGACAAACAGATTGCATGAACCCCGACCAGTTTGCGCAACAGTAGAGCCCATACCGTACATAGGTACAGATCAATTCCATTTAATAATGTAAACCCAGAAAAATTGTCCGCAATGTGGTTTAACCAAACACTAAATTTTGGTAAATAATAGTTACAGTTATGGTAAATGGTTAATAATGGTTACTATTTGGGGGAAATTTGTGTTAGAACTAAGGATGCTTGGGTGCAAAGCTATCCGGATAACCATATTCTGACGTGTCGTGTGCAAATAAAGTCCATGCACTATTTCAATCGGCTCAAAAGGCTGGACATGACAGCAACAATAAAATTGCCCCCAAAACAGCAAACGATAAAAAAACATATACCTTTATGAACAAATGCTGAAAGTTATACACTTGTCAGAATTTTTCAAAGATTTTGATGGAGATTTTCATAACTCTAGCACAATATTTTGCGTCGCTGCGGTATTCTATTCGGACAGTGTTCATTTTTTATTAATAAATAACAAACTAGCATCAGGAGGAAATTAATAAACCAAAAGACAAGTTTTACTCTAACCCGCTGGAAAAAGTCTATATATTGGCTTACCGATATTAAACTCTACATTATTACCACCTTTGGTTTTCTTAGTGTAGAATTGTTCAAATTGGGTGTACAAGCAAAAGAAAGACATATTTAGAATCAGAAAACAAAGCTGATGATAACCTGATATACTAACATCCTGAGAAATAGAAAAAAATAAATCGAATTTTTCTGCTCAATGGGCCATTCCGTAGGCCTATCAACTCAACCAATGATTCCGACTCGACAATTCAGAATTTCTTGATTTTTTCACCAAAAATTCCTGATCATATGGTATGAACAACTGGAAAATTTCACGCGTCTATAGCAAAAATTGACGGAGATATAGGCTGTTGAAGTTGCGGGGTAGGACGAAAATTGTACGCGAATTTTTGTCATTTTGAGACTTCCATAACTTTTGATCTAGACCAGCTACACACATTTGGTTTTCAGTTTTGAGTTCTAAGCACTGCATAGATTTACAAAGTGAAGCCAAATTTGTTGTCTTTGATCTGAGCAATTAACCAAAGTTGTTGAAAAGTGTCAAAAGTTTCTTGCCGAACCAATTTTTCCCATGTTTGCAGAAACACTACACCTGAAGTATATGTCAGAAAGGAATAATTTTTGTGTGGTTTTATTCAGCTATTGGTGGAGTTGTAAATGTGTAATTTATTTGTGTCTTGGTCGACAGGTACTACTGTAGCACCTTGCCAAAACCTCTTCATCTCCACAATAGTGGTCACTTTTAACTGACCAAACGGTCAAGTGTTTCACCTGATAAACAAGTAAAACATGCATCAATGGAAAGCTTTAAGAACAACCTTTTTAGTGATACCAAACTCTTGTTGGTATTCTTTAGATTAGGTTAGTAAAAAAGTTTTCAAAAGCCATGATATTTGCAGTTTGCGGTGGTACATTAACAATTGCACAACATACATAATTTGAAAGTGAATAGCATAGAAAGTTTCAATAATGCATTCTAAAGTTGTGAATCAAGCACACATTCAATGTGTAAAATTGGAGAGCTTTTAAAAGTGTGTATCTGCAGTTTTTTTAAAACAAATGTTTCATTTATAATTTTGTCATCCAATTGATAATGCCATCCTGTTATGGTTATGGATGGCACCCAATAATCATCTTTATTTCTGGGCCACTGGAATGAACCTATGATCCCTGTAGCAATGGTGAATTCATATGTTTCTGGAACCTTCTTTGCATTTTTAAATAAGGTCTAGTATTCAGCTCTTAGCAACATCAGTTATGTATTAGGCACATAGAAGAGATTGTGTTCAAGATGTTGCAGTCAGCTCAAAGAAACAGTTGCTGTTCACTGAAAATGTGGTTTGTTGTGACGGTTTGAAGAAAAGTCGTTTAACTGTACCATTAATTCCATTACAAGGACAATAGCGGCAAAAAGAAGCCATTCAACACTCGGCTTCAAATCACCTAGATTGTTCATGAGAATGCTAAGATTTTTAAAGTTCTTGTGCTTGCTAGCAGTTTCATCACTGAAATGCTCTATAGTCTTGATGGTTGGATGGAGGCCGGGTCCTTTGATCATGGCATGAAGTGTGATGGCATCATATGCAAATGTCACTCACAACACAGGTGCTGAAACACTGTATTTTAAATCTTTCTGGTAGTAGATGGTAAATGGATAGAGATTAGCCTGTAAACCGAGGAGTTCATTTCCAGTGGCCATTGAAGCATTTCTGAACCTATCTGAAGTCACAGATGATTTTGATGAAGCAACTATATCGGTTTATTCCAGTGGTGCCCATAAATTGCATCGAAATATGTGTGGTAAGGATTTTCCCTGCATCATCTGCCTGCAGCATTTAAGACCAATTCCTCTTAGGACAGACGTGTCTTTGGAAGCCCTTATTAGCACAGAGTTACAGTTGTCAATGCGTGTACATACAAAGGCATGCACCATGGTTGTAAAGACAGTACCTCCTCAAGGCTCTAAGGAGCTTCAGTTGGTAGTAACAGAAGCGGGTCAGCAGTGTTACGTGCTCAGTAAACGTCAAGGCACTATCAAGCATGACAGCTAGATCACGAACACTAGAGGAGAATGTAAAGACTGGAAGAGTAAGGCCAGTAGGTCAACTTTTGACAGGTGCTGTTTGGTTCCAAACCAAATCAACTGGGTCTTTGAGGGATTGAGCCAAGTCTATTTGCCATCATCTAGAGGTGGAGATCCCGTGATAGAGACTCCACCATAAGGATATGCTCAGATCATGCTGTGTCATGATTTGAGTTGAATTAAATTCTAACTGAACTCATTTAATTTAGATTTAACTTGTTCACTTCTTTTTTCTTGATCGAAGCAATTGATTAGAATATTGATTGAAAGACTTTTATAATGACATTTATTGTGATAGTATTGAACCTTAGGTGGCCCTACATAGGTGGATTTTTTATCCCTTCTGGGTCTCCTTTTGTTGCAAATGCTGATACTGTTATGTTATACTGCTTTGTTTTCAAACTGCTTCAATAAAGAATTTGATTGATTGATTGATTGATTGATGATTCAGGCTGATTCTCGGGTACACTGTCATCACAATCACAAAAGCTGTGCACAGATTAGCTTTCAAACATTTACACCTCCTGGCAGGGTTGTACATTTTTAGGTTGTTTATTGAGGCAAATTACCCCAACAGTGGACTCCTTGAAGAACGGTTCTTTTGACGTGTTGAATGGATGCATCCGATGTAGGTTGTAATAATTCAAGTGTCTGTGATTTCTTGGTAAAGAGTTGTTTACATGCTGGGTTAAGGTCAGTGCAGTCACTAGTCCTGTCATACATGATTATGACAAACCGTTCTAAAACTGCTATAGTTGCTTCATCAATGTCATATGTGACTTCAGATAGGTTCAGAGTGAAAGAATGGAAGTGCTTTACAATTATTTGGACCAAGGGAATTTTAAAAATCATGAACTGCAATCAGGCCTGATTGCAGTCCGTGCCAAATGGATGCAAAATTCATAAATTTATAAATTCTGTAAATATGCAACTACCAACGACAACATCAGTATCAGCTGTGCTTATGGCAATTTTTGGGAACCAGTTTGGGCAGCATGTTGACAGTGAAGGCTTAGGTGAGTGTCGGCCTCTTCATGAGTGCTTGGATCAATGCTATTGATGTCAGTATAGTTGCACTGCAGCATCTTACATGATCAGCCTAAGTCACAAAATCAACTCATCTGAAATGTTTACAGTGGTCATAACGTCCACAAGAAAATGAAGCAGTTCAGTTTTGTTGTCATCGACTTGCAAGAACTCTGTCCATTTAATTCCGAACCAATATTGCCGTATGCATGAGATGGACTGCATCCGTATCAGAGTTCTGATTTATTTGTTCCAGCGCCATGCCTAAATTTTCACGAATAGTTAAAAGAACATCTCGTACATGACTGCCAAAAGTCAAGTCTGGAAAGTTTTCTAGTAACTGATCCTTATGTCGAGTAGCTTAATTTAGGTTTACTTGTCAAGAAAATACCATAATGCTATAGTTGCTCTGCATAAAGTTGGCTAAGTTCAGCTAGTTTGAATGCTGGAGGCAAAATGTCGGTGGCTCTGGCTTCTTCCAAATATGCAACAATTTCAGCCAATGCGACTGATTCCGCATCTAACCAGTAACCAGGTTATACACTTTACATTTTCAGTTTCACATATGACATGCTGCTTTACGTAACAGATCTAGCAACCAAGCAGGGTGGTATTTGGCCTCGATTGCAATCATATTGCCACTTGACCAATGACCACTTTCCTAGCACCCTCTGGGAAAAATATACACTTACTACCTGCTTACTACGCTTGCCCACCCGTCACAATTCCATTGCCGAGTTCGTATACTGCACACTTCGATAGCCCTATAGTGTTATTATGCTGACGGAGGTAATCAGACGACAACAGCGCTAATTTAAGAATTTACTCCCGAAATTGTTATATCATTAACATAATTGTAATATAATTATATTATTTATATTATTATTAACGACAGCGTAAGGGAATTAAAACCCAAGTTGGCAACCCATATCAACGTAAAACACACGTAAAGATGTACCACAATCAGCCCAATTGTGCGCAACTAAGCCCAAGTAGACGGCGTTGTCATCTTTTACAAAAAGTGAATAAATTTCATTATTTACAATCATATTCACAGGTGTTAGTATATCAGATTATTTTTTATATATTTTAAGGTTTTAAATTAGAAAGTTTGGTGCTTGTACACATAACTTGAACGATTCAGTTGTTTGTTGTTTCTTATTGACCCCACTACACTAAAACTCGAAACGTACGCGTAAATATTATTTTTAGACATTTATTATTTCTATGACCGATGACCTCGACCTTGGTATAAATATAGGTACTCTTCTTATAGCGCATATCTTTATATAAACGCTTCACGATACGACACATTGGGCTTCAGTTGGCTTTGATTTCTGTTGCCATCTACCTTTCAGGGCGATAGCAACTACAACCGGACCCCGCTTTGCTATGAAACTTCCAACTAATTATTACACTTCCTACACCTCATATTAGTAACTAATTTACTAAAAACCTGGCCTTTTCGTAATCCTCATAATATAAGCATTACGAATATATAAAAATATTCGGTCTATGTTACCGAATTCTCTATAATAGTACTACTGAGTACTACTGCACCCCGGTTTCCGGTCAAAGTTCCAGTTCTAATTTAACTCATTTTAATTAAACATTTTGAAAAAAGCTTCACGCCATCGCAATTCCCACAACATAAGGAACCCAAATATGTAAAAATATGAACTCTAACGTCACAAATTCTTTAAAAAAATTTGGACCCCGGTTTGCATGTAAAATTCCCACTCCCCCGCCTTGCCAATTAACAAGTATAGTAGTAGTAGTAGTAGTAGTAGTAGTAGTAGTAGTAGTAGTAGTAGTAGTAGTAGTAGTAGTAGTAGTAGTAGTAGTAGTAGTAGTAGTAGTAGTAGTAGTAGTAGTAGTAGTAGTAGTAGTAGTAGTAGTAGTAATACCATGCCAGAATAACCTTAGTTTTATTTTGTCTCCTGACAAATTTTTAACGCCCAAGGGATCATGTTTACCTCGGTCTTAAGTAATAATAATAATAATAATAATAATTATAATAATAATAATAATAATAATAATAATAATTATTATTATTATTATTATTATTATTATTATTATTATAACGTTAAATAAAACCAGTTCTTTACATATAACCTGGGCTATTAGTTAAATATAGGCCTATTGGCCTATGATTGTTTTGGCCAAGCGGGAAGCCTATGTAGATATATACAAAGCACTTCAACTCGTGAGTATACGCTATAAGTGAATGCATGTGCATACACGCTAGAAGAGGTGGGTGTCACTAGTCGTCAACACCAAGTAAGTAAGCATGAGTCATTGCAGCAGCGTTCTCCTTTGACTCTTGATGGACGTGTCATTTGCACGCATATATAGTTAGTCTAATCTTAGTCTTATAGATATATAGGCCTATACAGCCTCAATCTACTCACTTGTTGTCGCTGCTGTTGATTAGGGTGTCCCAAATAAATTTTTTTTTGAAAATCTTAGGTCTCACCAGTCAAAAAGTTTCTTTGTGAGATGATAATGTTTGTGTAAAATTTTCAATTTTTAAAAATGATGTTTAGGGGTCCCCAAGGGGTCCGAAATTTTGATTTTGGGGTAATTTCACCTCAAATCAACAAATTCTTTGCAAGTTTCCCACTCGACCATCTCAGATTTTGATGAAATTTGCACAGAATGTGTGCTGATGTATCACAATATGCTGTGCAAAATTTCACAGTAATATTCTTAGTATTTAATTTTTGAAGGAATTTTAAGTAGGGGCCTACATCTAGGATGACCCCGTTTCTCGCGATTTGGAAATCGTGTCTTAATTTGGTGCCATATTCAGAAGGTCATAAGTCCACTATTATTGCAGATAGCCTAAATGAATCAAATTTGCAGGACACCTAGTTTATGTGGTGCTAATCAAGGGAAGCTGGAAGAATTTGATGCCTTATGGATACTTTATTTCTAGCTGAAGATTGAAAATGAGAAAAAATGACCCTCTCTGGCGCCAGTACTTTACTGCTCCACAATGACTAAATGGGTTGATTAGCAGAGAAATTGTGAACCACATGCAGTAATAGTCCACAAAGTGTGCAAAAATATGCAATTAGTGGCTGCACCTGGTTTCTCACCTCGTTATATGTATTGGAATATCACTGAGAGAAGAATGTCGTACAACAATATATACAAGGCAAATGTATATATTGTATGACCATTGACCAATTTAATTTTAATATATTTGCTGACCAGTAGTAATTTTAACATTTGGATGTTCTCCAAATTTTTTAATATTATCAACATTTGGCCTAAATGATCATTTTTAATCATTTATAAATTTTCCAGCATGTAGGATAATTTGTGCATTTTATTGCAAACTTTGTCATAAAATTAAGTACCAGAACTTTGCTTCTCTAGGCAAGAGTGCACACAACCACAGTGAACTGGATGAAAGTTAAAGAAGTCTGTTGGTGATCTGGGAAAAATTATCTTCCCTGAGTGAAACAAGAACCATCTGTTCCCATCAGAAGCAAGTTCTCGTGAACAAATATGAATTTTTTCCAGAAAAATTGCTTCAACCCATTTGAACTAATCTGCTCAAAAAGAAGGTCAAAAAATATTTTGACCTTTCTGGTGTTTCTTAAAAAGTTGGGGGAAAATATATTGTGGTGGGGGTCTTGTAGCCCTCGATCCCCCTGGATCGCTGCCCATGTATCTGCATGACCCTGTAGATGATCCAATACATGTAGAAAAGGCATCAGAAACCATCACCTCAAAGTCATGATGCCTAATCTGCTCACTTTCTTTTGGCAAACGGAACTTTATCTGTTACTAACCCATGTGGGTTTTATAAATAGGTGAGACACATTCAAGCTGCCTTCTTCTCTTCAGGTATGAAGTCCATATCCTTTTCCTGTGAGTCAGTAATTGTCTCCTCTGGGTTGGCTTTTAGTAACTGTTTCTGATGTGTTGGGCATAACTTCCATCCTGGCTTGACACAAATTTTAAAACATCTTTGGAACTTTGTGTTGTAATTGATGCTTATACGGTTCAAGCCAAATTTCACTGGTTGCTTGTGAGTGAGGAATGGGTTGAAGCAATTTTTCTGCAAAATTCATATTTGTTCAAGGGAACTTGCTTCTGAAACCAGGTGCAGCCACTAATTGCATATTTTTGCACACTTTGTGGACTATTACTGCATATGGTTCACAATTTCTCTGCTAATCAACCCATTTAGTCATTGTGGAGCAGTAAAGTACTGGCGCCAGAGAGGGTCATTTTTCTCATTTTCAATCTTCAGCTAGAAATAAAGTATCCATCAGGCATCAAGTTCTTCCAGCTTCCCTTGATTAGCACCACATAAACTAGGTGTCCTGCAAATTTGATTCATTTATCTGCAATAATAGTGGACTTATGACCTTCTGAATATGGCACCAAATTAAGAAACGATTTCCAAATCGCGAGAAACGGGGTCATCCTAGATGTACTTAAAATTCCTTCAAAAATTAAATACTAAGAATATTACTGTGAAATTTTGCACAGCATATTGTGATACATCAGCACACATTCTGTGCAAATTTCATCAAAATCTGAGATGGTCGAGTGGGAAACTTGCAAAGAATTTGTTGATTTGAGGCGGAATTACCCCAAAATCAAACTTTAGGACCCCTTGGGGGACCCCTAAACATTATCTAAAAAAATTGAAAATTTTACACAAACATTATCATCTCACAAAGAAACTTTTTGACTGGTGAGACCTAAGATTTTATATAAAAACATTTATTTGGGACACCCTACTGTTGATCTACTGTGCCTTTAATGCAATATGATTGATCAGATATTTATATAGCGCTCTGTGTGTAAAAGCCTCTTATCCAACACCACTAATCTGTCACCGGACAGCTGACTTTCAGTCTTTAACCGAATATATATAGGCAACAGGTAGGCGCATGCAGGAGCTTTTGTATTCAAGTTTCTTAGAGGAAATCTCGAACTCAGACGAATCTAGGAGGAACGAAAGCTATGTCCCTACCACGCAGTCCTTAGGCTAACTGTCCTTAAACTCCATTACATATTTCAGTCTATTACATAGATTTACTTTGATGAGTCACTTAATTCAAATACTCCTACATCGCCGAATAGTACTATAAAAGGTATCAGTCGATGTAAAACCCTATTTGTTAAGCACAAGTGTTCGAACAAAAATGTTGCGCTCTGCTGACTACGAGGTTATGCATGTGCCGCTCTTTCATACATCAGCCCATCGTCAGTGGAATCTACGTGTATGCGAAATCCTGCCAATGGAGACTTTCCCTTTAATCAAGTATTCGCCTCACGATGAATTGTTGTTCTTATCGAACTGTAACATCGTTCAGGTAGCGATAAGCGACGTCAATTATAGGTTCGGATGAAGGCGCTGTTCAAAGGTCAACATACAAACATAATGCCATACATACACATGCATGCATATCCATACACACAATCACGTGCACACATACATACAAACATACAGACATACATACATATATTCATTCATGCATGATTAAATCATGATGCTGACGGTGAAGATGATGATGGTGATGATGTTACTGCTGCTGACGATGATGACGACGACGAAGATAACAATGATGACGATGATGATTACGACGATGACGATGGTAGTGCTGGTGGTGGTGGTGGTGGTGGTGGTGGTGGTGGTGGTGGTGGTGGTGGTGGTGGTGGTGGTGGTGGTGGTCATAGGCGTAGGAGGCGGGGGGTCAAGGGGGGCAAGCGCCCCCCCCCCCAAATTTCGGGCATTCCTGTTTTTCGGGCAAGTAGGCACCGGGAAATATGCTGAACAATTTGCCCGAATCGGAATAGTATTAGACTATTAGTAGCTACTACTAGCTCGCAAACCAGTATAGCAGTTTTCACGGCTTCGTCTCCCGACTTGGCCTATGACAGAAACGGCCAGCACAGCGTGGTGATGGAAGAACAGCAGATGCCTCAAACTATATCACATCTCACAGGAGGCCACATCAACCGAAGAGTACCCTTCGCCGTAATCACCCCAGAGGCCGACTGGTGTGTAATCTGGGCACCTATCTGCCTGCCTGCGTTTCACCCTACCGGCCTTTAGTCAGCTTAGCAAGACTGATGGGGGCGATACAAGGGATCGTGGAGGAGGGGAGGGGAACACAAAGGTTGTGGGACAGGGAACACGGGTCAGACTGACTTGGAAGAGTAACTGGGATAGATAGAAACGACAGAGATTGCTACGTATAATGTAATCTGTATAAAATGTAGGTTATTACATTAAAACTCTAACAACCTCCTTTGGTCCGAGATTGAATACGTCGCGCTCTCTATAATAGGCCACGACAGGGTTTAGAGAGACGCGACAGCATTTACAGCTTTATTCAATGATTTACTAAATAATTAGTTACTTAGTTACTTACCTACTTAGAGCATCCAACATGTGGGCTGGATACCGGCTTCAGTAAAGAAATAAGTTAAAGTTCTGTTGCACTCCACTTTTCGGCGTGCAGGTCGGGAAGTCAGCGTTGTGTGCAGACATTTCTTTCATGTTTGATATTTACTTAGTTGTGAATTTATGACTCAAAACTAAGTGTTAATTGTTAGCATCAGTTATCAAGTTAGAATTTTAACTTTGTAATGGCCGAACCTTCGCGAAAACGAAGGTATCGACAGCGTGTTACGTGCAGTGAATGTGGTAAGGATTCAGACTACGCAGATCAGCATGGTAAAAATCACCAGAGTAAAAATGTTAAATGTTAAATAGTGAAAGTTCAAGTTTTGATGAAGAGGATGCTGACATACCTGAGTCTGAGAATGAGAACTTCAACACTCCCTCTAGCGGTGATGTAATGAAGGATGGCCAGCCTTGCCCAAACCAACCAATGCTCAAAGAGTATTGTCCAAAAAGAATCGGACGTGAAGGAACTCGATGGGATTTTAATCCTAAATGGTTTAAGAGCAGGCCCGCCGAAAGGGGGGCAGAGGAGGCTAATTCTCAGGGGCCCAGGGACTTTTTGGGCTGTTCTAGAGAGACGTCACGTCTACAGTGACTATAAATGCACGACGCCATGGCAATTACTCGGATTTTTTTCGGGCAGAAATAAAATCTTGACCCCCCGCCGCTGAAATCTCCCCTACGCCTATGGTGGTGGTGGTGATGATGATGATGATGATGATGATGATGATGATGATGATGATGATGATGATGATGATGATGATGATGATGATGATGATGGTGATGATGATGACAGTAGGAGAATATTAATGGATCGTGTTTGCATTGGATAGATGTCGATTGTTCCGGTTGAGCCAGACTGCACGGAAAATGATGTCGCCAAATTCATGCAAACTCCTCTCGTCAAATGGGTAATTTCTTAGCTCAAAGAGTCAACGTACCTGCTACACAAGCTAACAGTCTGATTCTGATGTAACTCACATTTTCTCAGGACATGACCAAGCAAACTACCTTAGTGGCAACATCTATCATAATTATCAATCGATATAAGACTATAGAAAAGTATAGATGTTCGAAAGAATATTATATGCACATATTCTCTTGAACATAAGCCTGCCCATAGTCTTACATTGTTAGATAGGCCTAATTGAAAATGCAACATATATATATATATATATATATATATATATATATATATATATATATATATATATATATATATATATATATATATATATATTATACATTATACGTAGCAATCTCTGTCGTTTCTATCTATCCCAGTTAACTAATATATATATATATATATATATATATATATATATATATATATATATATATATATATATATATATATATATATATAGGCATAAACTTTAGGCTTTAAGTTAATTATACATTGCTCGAAACAAAGTTAAACAAACTTGACACAGAAAAATCGACATGCTATTCAAGTGAATTTAAATCCTTTAATCTTGTGTTTTAATATTTACCTGGTATAGGCTATGTACAGAATATAGATAGATATAGAAGCATATATATGTGTATATATATATACATATATATATATATACATAATATATTTACTGTGCTTACAAAACAGGTCTAGGCCTCATATTTCGCTTTCAGGTAAAGACGTTCAAGAAGTCTAAAGAAGACTTAGAATTCGAAGAAATAAACGACAGCGTGTTTCTCTTGGATGTACTTCTGACCATGTAAATAAATCGATTTAAGTTTTCTTAAATGATAATTAAATGGTAATGATATTCGGCTATTTCCTTACAAATCAACATACGAGCATGTGAATTCTAGGCCTTCCCAATGCAAAGTTAGACAGCATGCAGTCAATAGAAAATTCGTAAACATATAGGCCTACACGTAAACATAATACAGTTACAGCTCATTCCAGTTGTAGGCTAATAATTATTATATATGCAGAGGTATATGGACGCCGCAGTCGGGGACGACAGAGGAAGAGATGGGAAGACACGATACAACAAGACCTAAAACTCCTAAAACTCAAGAAAGAAGATGCTCAAGAAAGAAACAAGTGGAAGAGAAGGATCCGAGTGGCTGACCCCTTTCCAAAGAGGGATTAATTCGAGCCTGAAGGGAAAGAAGAAGAATTATTATATATGCAATCAGATATATATTGCTTGTCTCATTTGAGAACTTTTTGTAGCGCCTTCACCCCTATAAAAAGTCATCTATTGAATACTGCTGATGAGACTAGGGACCTATAAGATAAACCACCTATGTAGTGTGTCAGCCCTGTAGGCCTGTGTAGTCAAGAACTGGGAATAAAGTAGGTAACGGTTAGAGGAAAACTGCGGCTGGGAGAACCCTGCAGATGTGTGAAGAATAATGGGATCTAAATCATCAACATTGCAGAGCCATTAAAACGTGCAACAGATTTAGTCTCGTGCCATTAAAAGCAGATAAAGTCATCCTATAACTACAGCGTTTAATGTGAACACTATGCTGTGCGCTGCTTCTTTTTTACGGCCAACGAGTGAACACGGTGTGCATGTTTAATCAAAAGTTATGTCTACTGACCGACTTATATGGACACTAAATCTAACATCCGCATACCTGCTGCACATTAAAGCTGCAGTTGATAATTAGTATGCAAACGTGATGGATCAATGCAGTTGTAAGAAAACGAGATATCCTGCATCACGTACTGTTTAGTGTACTTCACTGATCGATACCTTTGATCGATACCTTTGATTGCCTTGACCTTTGACTTCTGACCTTCTGACTCAGCCAGAATTGGGTGCCGTCTTATGAAAAAGATTTAGGTTTTACGTATAAGGGTGACATGATTTATAGGGGTGGGAAGAGGAAACTATATATACTTCTGCTAGCTCAGAACATCTGCCAACATTCCTTCTACCTACATTTCATTCCTATTGAAAGATATTCGACATTTTTCAATCACATATCGCACACTAATGGCGACAATTAGTGCACTGCATTCATTTAAACTGTTATATAATTAAAGAGATGAAGGAATTGACGGTGAAGTAGTGGCTTCCATCAACCGCTCAACGTCAATGGATCGTGACATCAAACTCCACAACTGGATGCTACTCGCCAAAACACTTTACAGATACTATGCAGTAAGAGCAATTTTAGCTTACATTGTTTACCCGTAGACTTTGCATACACTCAAAGCATCCAACATAGACTACTTACATGCGCGTATCTGTTTCAATTATTTTTATTGCGCACCGAAATTGCAAAATACATTATATATGCCTACTAAGATTCATTGACGGACAGGTGTCAAAGGATGAATCATGAAGGGGCAGGAGTATTTCACTATCTAGGTCGCTAAGACGATAAGTTCTGGCTTCCATCCAATAATTAATACTTTAGCAAATGCGAATGCATAGGCCTATTGTCATATGCATTTAATCCATAATTATATAATTGCTTCAACACTGTACATATTATATGCATGCGTGTATAATATATATATATATATATATATATATATATACATCGGTTAATATGCGCACGTACGTGCAATCACACATTGGGCACATATGCATGTAGATCTAGATCTAGATCTAGATCTTCGTATCAGTAACTATCGACTTGTTCCGAAGTTAAACAAAGTTTTTGATAAGAGTGCTGTACATGCCTCTTATACGATAAAACATAGCACACTAAATTGTGGCAACTTCAATATTTACGTGAACACATACGAGAGTATCTCTACTATCGAGTTCAAGGTACAGCGTTGAGTGTGTTTTTTTCAGAAGAGTCAATATCTAACTTACATAATGCTTTGGAACATAGGCCTAATTAATTATTAGAGCTACATAGGTTCTAAATACACCACGTTATACTGTACTGCACTGTCTGTACAGTGTACTTATTGCACTGTACTGTACAGCCCTAGTATCTATTCCCACCCCAAGTACCTCCGTGATCTCTTCACCATCCAGGCAACCCGCTCCACCCGCTCCTTCTCTATCTCAGTCTTTCTCGACCCCTGGTCACTATACTCATCCCAATTAAGTTCTCCAACCGTGCCATAACCAACACTGCACCACGACTCTGGAACGATCTCCCTCCCGAATTCGGCAGATTCTCGGTTCCTCCATCATCACTGCCATTCACCCACCATCATCCGCCTCAGACTCCTCTATCTATCACCCTCGGGCTTTCCACTCAAAACTGAAGTCTCACCTTTTAGAGTAATCGTACCATGACTTTTCTGAACCTCCGCCTTCCAATTCTTCTCGACCTAAGCGACACCCGCCTTATCAGCTGCTCTGCCGTCTCTCTTGATCTGGACCCCCTGGAAACCGGACTCGGACCTCTTTGGACTACCCTTTGGAAAACCCATCTGACTTGACGCAGCGCTCGCGAATAAGCTGGTGCCCTGAGCTTGGTTTTCGAGTGGCGCTTTAGAAGTTTGGAGTTTACGATTACGATGACTGCGTGGTACTGTATTATATTCAAGAGGCAATGTAAGGCCTACGTAGAGCACGTAGGCCTTTGTATGTGGGTTTGGCCTTGTCTTCGGTGATTACTGCACGCGTGTGCTTTGGACTGTTGCAGGATTACCTGCAGCAAATGATACTGTCTTCGTGGCCAGATGTTTTTGCAATGATCGAAGACACAGACAGAGGTGGTCAGTTCTCTCGACATTATTCCGATTTAATTCTAACTGTCAGTTGAATAGATATAAAACGATAGTCTACTGGTTAGCATAATGGAAATTTTCTTTGAAATTTCGGCTCTACGTGTGCTTTCATAGTCAACTCCACTATAACGAGTACACTGACTGTATAATGTCAGTGAAAATACCAGACCGCGAGGAAGAGCCACTCGCTATCATGTGCCGTTTCTAATTTAAAAAAAAGAAGTCGTTAAGATTTCGTATACCATTGCTGGCTCTAGGGGACTGCTGGTTAAGGGTCTGCTAGTCTGCCAATAAGGTCTGCCAATAAAATAACTTTATCTTTACCTGTAGCATATTCTCTGCCCTGTAGAGCTTGGTAGGCATTTATAGGACTCTATGCGTCAGCAGTAAAATTTAAGATATACCGTAGTCATCATTATACGAAGTCCTAGAAACCCCAATATACCACCCAATAGACCTTAGCCAGATGAGACTTTCGGTTTAAGAACGGAGTGGCGCTGCTGTGTAAAATCAGGACCTCTTCTATAGGGCACTGCGTGAGATGTCCATAAACGGTTGAGTGTAGGGCATGTAAGTTGCAGTTGAACGAGCATACCCTCCAATTGTGTATGACTGTATGCAAATGCAAATGTTCAAAGTATCGCACCATTAAATTGCCAATTGGTCACGATATGCATGCTGGGTCAACCTACATCATTTCGTAATCGACTGTTGGGCCTGGCAGTCTTGTGGCAGACACGTATGCGCGTGATGCCGACGGCAACAACTGCAATTGTTGCTTATAACGAGACTAGATTACTTCTAGACTTGACGCATACATTGTCATAGGTATGCCCATAATAGCCTACAGCAGAGTGATATCACGCAGAGTTCATAGAGCCTCGAGTCTATTGTTTCCTGGATGCAATGACCCCTAAAGTGCAGGGTCAGAAGTGTTTGTATGACTCACATTTTGACCAATGGCCAGCAACGATAAGATAGACTCACAAAGATGGCATAGCGGAATATACAAAGTAGGCTGTACAGTACACTCTCGATTTCTTCTGAAAAGTACTAAAATTAAACAGGAACAGTCTTGAATGCGTTCTGTAATGCAAAACTGAAATTTTCTGATTGCCGCAGAAAAGCTCTTTCAGAGAAAAAAATGCTAATTAGGCTTAATTAACTAAGCGTAGGGTTACACAACGATGCTCAATCAATTCGCAAAGAGCGATGTAGGCCTATATGCGTATGAACATAGGGCCTATATATATAGTTTTTCGACATCGAGCTTTTAATTGTTTCGATGTGGTCCTCAGTATGCATGGTGTATCCCAGCTAATAATTTAATTAATGTAGTCAACGGAATCCTTTAGTCCTTCTGAAATCTCATTCCTATGAAATTCGCTAACTATACACTATCCAAACGCCCAGATCTATACTTGTTCTTCACCACATCTTTCTCTATCTCGGCCTCCAGTATCCTTCTCTCTGAAGTTCTGCAACTACTCCCTAATAATTATACGCTGCGCCAGTTCACTCATATATCTCACTCGCCTATCATGCGCTTGCCTCTTGTCTGCTGTGTTCCACTCAAAACTGAAAACCGAGTCTCTCAAGTCATGTTCCGCTCCTGTACCATCCCATGACCACCATCACCATCGGTTTCTACCGTAGCTTCGAAACTGACCAAACAACCTGGCTCTTTCAGAATTGGTTGTGATCAGGTTGTGGCATTTTGCCTGTGAAAGCTGGTCTCCCTATACGGTTTTTGTGTATGGCGCAGAGCAATTTCGGAGACGTGCATTTACATTAGCGCCTTTATATAATATATATATATCAATCTTTAATTCACCAAACATTGGTAGCACAAAACAAGAATATGAAAATACAAAACAAAAGACTCAATCACAAGGCATGAATCGATGGTTGCTTTGATGTTAATTAAATCACATTCCACAGTAATAATCTGCTCCCAACAAACCGCCTTAAAGTGTTCCAGTAACACGTACGGGTCTTTGGATAAAGCGATCGTGCGCGTGTCGTCAATGAAGCACTGACTGAGGATTTCATATCTTGTATTGAATTGTTTGCCTTCCGTGTTTCTTGTTCAGGTTCTTGTCAGAGGGAATTACAGAAGTTTCTCATTCTGATTCTCGGTTACGCCGTTCAGTGCGATCGAAAGGAGAACCACATCGAAGCGATCAAAAGTTTCGATGTCGAAACACAACATGCCCTCGTCATGCATATACAACAGGTAAGGAGGAGGAGGAGAAGGAGGAGGAGGAGGAGGAGGAGGAGGAGGAGGAAGAGGAGGAGGAGGAGGAGGAGGAGGAGAAGCAGGAGAAGCAGGAGGAGGAGTAGGAGAAGGAGGATGAGGAGCAGGAGGAGAGGCAGGAGGAAGAGGAGGTGGAGGAGGAGGACGAGTACGAGGATCGAGAGTATAACGACATCTTATGGCAACATATAGGCCGTTGACGTCGACAGAAATTAGCTTGGCTTAATACAGCTCCGCAACAGGTAAAGACGTCATTTGTATTATATAGGCCTGTGCTGTTGTAGGCTAACACAGGAAGTCTGGCCTATACAATAGACCTCTGTCTGTCTCAGAATAAGTCTGTTTTCTGTCGTCAGAAGTGTTATGAGTCACATATAGTTTTATCACAGGCCGGGCTCTTCAGTTACTCACGACCGACTTATAGGCCTACTTAGAAAATTCATATATAAATACATGTGTGTGCATTATGCATGCATGCAGGCATGCAAGTAAGCATGTATGTTGACATGCATGCATGACAGCAATAAAGTGCACCAGTTGCGATCCACCGCTTTGATGCTGTCGCCTACCGCTTCACTTTCTTTCAGCAATACAGAACTTGACGAGGTTTAGCCGATCCAGACACTTTCATTGAGTTTCCCAATTGCGGATTTACCCACAGGCGAGAGGAGGCGGTTCTCCAGCACCTCCAGGCTCTTGATTGTATTCCGGTGCCCTCAGACTAGACTCGTACATGATGAGCTGTGCGTAGAACTTGGCGCCCTCTGAAAGTCCTCTTTCCCTCTGCGCAAGCTGGATCCTGGATCCGTCACTGATGTTTGAGAGACGTTTTTTTAGATCCACAGGCATCATCCTCACCTCGGATAAACAAAACACAAGTAGCAGTAGCTCTTAAAAACACTGCAAATGCTAATGAGCAGATAACTTGAAAGAATATATTACTATGCTTTATAATCCAATGACATGCTATTGCACATTATTGTTATAGGTGACTGAAGTTCCACGAAATGTTCTATCGCTGGCCGATGAAAACCATTTGGATCGGGTTGTGTTGAGTCATACAGTTCAAGATCTTTGTCGGGAAAGGTTGCAAATGATGGAGGTTAGTTATTCAGTGCATGCATGGTTCTGCTTCTAGGGGTGTCTACTCCATAGAAACCTTGGATCAAATGCTCCATCCAAAATATAGGAAGGGGGAATCTGTCAGTGTATGTGCCATCATTAATGAACGGGGGAAGGAAGGGGAAGGGGGAGAGGAGGGATGGGAGGGGAAGTTGTTCCAATGACTTCGGGGTGGGGGGGGGGACAGACGGCCCTGTCTGCTTCAATAGTCTTGCCATAATCCGTGATAAGTCTGGGGCAAACCATTCTTGGCTCACGCCAACGACCGCGCTTTTTTCTCTTCATTCCAGTATTGATCTTGCTTGTATTGTTGTCCCGCTATCAAAAACTTCAAAACACTTTGGGTAACTCTGGACAACAATGTCACATTCCATTCCTACATAACAAACCTGTGCAAATCTTGTTTCTATCATAGCAGAACATCATACGTCACGTAAGTTCTGTTCTTATCAAGAAGTTGGATATCTAACAGCCGCAGCGACTGACTACCGCGCCTCAGATTCGCATTTCTGTGTGGTCTTGCACTCGTTAAAATGTTTGTAATAATAATAATAATAATAAAATAATAATAATAATAATAATAATAATAATAAATAGTTAAGGCTAAAAAATTTGTAACAATGATAATAATAATAATAATAATAATAATAATAATAATAATAATAATAATAATAATAATAATAATAATAATAATAATAATAATAATAATAATAATAATAATAATAATAATAATAATAATAATAATAATAATAAAATAGTTAAGGCTACTTAGACTCATGAGCTATTATATTTGACGTAGTTGATATCGGGGAGTGTATATTTTATGCAACTTAATCGGGTGACAAAATCGCACTAGGCCCTATACATCGGCCTATATCTGTCTATAGGCCTATATAAACAGCAAGTGCACGTACATGTATTCGAGTCTACTGACTTAGATGCAAATTGACTGCAAAACGGACTGGATTTATTACCGTAGAACTATTGTGCGTCACTGCATTATAATATCGATACTACGCAGCACGAATTTATGATGGATACATTGGTTATTTTTAAAACAACAGAATGGATAGCCTATACAGTGCGTGAGCGACAAAACCTTTGAGTCTTTCTAAAACGAAAACTTTCATACCTATATAATTATAGGCCTACACAATGGCTATATATATATGTATTGTATATTATATATGCATTGTATTAATATATTATCTATTACGTATAGGCCTATTCTGATACATAAATAGCTACGACCCAACTCTACTGTAGTCTGAGTGTGGGACAGTTGTTCCGTGTCTTAAGTGTGTGTGTTTTTCTAAAATTCACTTTATCTCCGACGAGTGTACCTGTCATTAATAGGATACAACCCGTTTGAGTTTAGGCCCAGCCGCCTAGGCCTTAATCAGTCGGCAACAACAAGCTTGATTGATATCAGCACAGGCTTAAATATACGAATGCATAAACACTGAGCTTATAACTATTATTATTGCATGTAGGCCTCTGTAGGCTATGATATGTCTGGCCTTAAAGAGGTTGAAAGAGACCAGTTGGACGTCGTTGCCACACATGGAAATGCATGAGCACTATACATAGCTATGGATTTATTACTGTATGTCCGACATGTGCCCCCCAAACCTTTTACTACACAGAGCCTGGGAAGAAGCCCAGAATAGATGATGATGATGATGACGATTATGATTATGATGATGATGATTATAACTGGTCGCAAACGTATCGATATTTAGGCCTAGCCGCCTATGGATAAGACGATTGAAATGGTCAGAATTTTTAAGACTTGGAAGTAGTATGAATCACTAAAACTCGCAGTGACTAAAGATGGTCAAAAGATTGTCAAAATTTTAATCCTTAGTTGCTCATTGTTCCAATGCCTTAACAGGTCATAACAGATAAAACATAAAAATTAAACCCGGTTTCGAGGGTAATTTTGTCATTGGACTAGGGTACGACTGCGTCTTTGGCCTTGGGGGCTGATTCGTTTGTCTTGGGCGTAGACGTCCCTACAGAGGAAGGAGTGAAGGAAGAGCATGCGACGTGAGAAACTATAAGGAGAAGAAAAAGCTGAAGCGCCTGAGGATCCGGAGGCAGTCTAGGGCGGGTATCTTGTGAAGGTTCTTCACTTTTCTAATATGAAATTAAGTGCTTTGTTCTCAAGGTGCGGCCAGTGCACAGGTTACCTGTTGGAAAGAAATAAATAATTGCAACCCTGCCAGCATATACCAGTTAACATGTGACGTGACCCAGTTAACATTTGACGTGACCCGGAGGCAGTCTAGGGCGGGTATCTTGTGAAGGGTCTTCACTTTTCTAATATGAAATTAAGTGCTTTGTTCTCAAGGTGCGGTCAGTGCACAGGTTACCTGTTGGAAAGAAGTAAATAATTGCAACCCTGCCAGCATATACCAGTTAACATTTGACGTGACCCAGTTAACATTTGACGTGACCCGGAGGCAGTCTAGGGCGGGTATCTTGTGAAGGGTCTTCACTTTTCTAATATGAAATTAAGTGCTTTGTTCTCAAGGTGCGGTCAGTGCACAGGTTACCTGTTGGAAAGAAGTAAATAATTGCAACCCTGCCAGCATATACCAGTTAACATTTGACGTGACCCAGTTAACATTTGACGTGACCCGAAGGCAGTCTGGGGCGGGTATCTTGTGAAGGGTCTTCACTTTTCTAATATGAAATTAAGTGCTTTGTTCTCAAGGTGCGGTCAGTGCACAGGTTACCTGTTGGAAAGAAGTAAATAATTGCTACCCTGCCAGCATATACCAGTTAACATTTGACGTGACCCATAAATATGAGTCCTATAATTATCTACCGGTATCTAGAAAATTTGCCGAAAATGTACAATGCATATAGAAAAGATAAATCAAGTTGATACAATAGGCCTACGCTTAATTCTGATTGTGATTGGAGGGCCTAAATTGAATTCGTATGTTTCCCTTTGCTGTACAGAAGGTAATGGGACTTGGCGCAGTCGAAGGAGACGAAACGGGAGATCCGACGAAGCGACGCCAACCATCGAAGGAAGATGTTGAACATCGAAAACAGATCAGAGCTTTAAACGAGGAACTGTAAGTTATCCTGTTGCACATTCAACTGATTGTGGTCACTAAATAACCGAATAACACCAAACAAACTAGTTTAATCTAATTGAATATCCAGATACACTCATCCAGATGTGGTTTAACTTACATTTAAGCCTCTATCTGGCTATATATACATACATAGGCCTGCATACATACATGAATATATATTATATAACTTCAGTCCACATTTGAACATAATTTTTTATCAAATTCAATCATCGTAACCTCATTTTTATTTTAATCTAATCTGGTCCGACTTGGTATAACAAGATGTTCTAATCTTGTTCATTTAAGCCTGCAGTCTAATAATCATTAATCAACTGATAATTTTTATTGGATCATTTCTAAATTCTCGTTTAATGTCAGGATCTGCAATCATTAACTCAGTCGGTGAGATTTTGTTGCGCTGCTTTGCTTTTCATATTCGTTCGTAACGTCAGAGAAGAAAAGAGCAAGTTACTTACAGAAACACGAGCAGAACTATGTACAGTGAACTCCGAATTATCTAGGACGAAATCCGAGGTAGATGACCATATATGCTTCTCTAAAGTATTTAGACTTTAAACAGCAATCTAATATTTCGTTGCATACACTAAAAGAATCAAATGTTCAAGCATAATGTGGCAGTACACACCCGCTACCAACTAGCCTCCTTAGCAATCTGTTTTAGCAACCAGTCTCCTTAACAACCTGTATTAGCAACAAGCCTCGAGCCTTAGCAACCTGTCTTAGCAACCAGCCTCTCTTAGCAACCAGCCTCCTTATCATCCTGCTTGCCTCCTTAGCAACCTGCCTTCTTAACAACCTGTCTCCTTAGCAACCTGTCTCTAGCCTCGGCCTATAGAAGGACAGAGACAGAGAGACACAGAGAGACAGAGACAGAGAGACAGAGAGACACAGACAGAGAGAGACAGAGAGAGAGTCAAGCAGTAGTACAGTAGAAGTAGCAGTATAGTTCGCGGTCTGGATTGGAGGAGAACTCGCAACTCAGGACAGACTTGGAGCATAGGCGTAATTTGTGGGGGGTACGAGGGGTACCCGTACCCCCCACTTTTTGGACTGGGGGGTACCGTACCCCCCACTTTTTAAACATTGCCAATGAGTATTTTATTATTGTGCCTTCCCAGAGATGGTCTTCATGCAAAAAGTTAAAGTGGAGAAGAAATGGTACCCCCACTTTTTAGACCAAAGTTACGCCCCTGACTTGGAGTGCGAGTCAGACTTGGAGTACCGGCGAAGGGTAAAAAGGACGGCCTCCTTCTTGATATTGATGCTGGACGGTGATGACCCCGCCGAAGAGTCGCCGAACTTTGTGTAGATTTGGGATAAAAACATTGCTCGGAAAATAAGAAAAGTAGAAAACTTCACGGCTGCATTGACTCAGTCTTCAGACAGATCACGGAAACCTAACGCACGCGGACAATATTCAAGTCTAGGGCACTGATGCGTTCATCTTGGTGACAATAGTAGAGACCAGTGGGACACAGTTTCCGTCACAATAGTAAAACAAGAATTGAATATTAAAGTATAATGAAATAACCTTCTTTACGAACTGTGTCCTCGTTTGTGCAACGCCTTATTGAAAGCATATGTTAGTAGGTAAGGAAGGGCCGTATTACGGACAATGGGCGCAGTCAAGCGTGACCGTCCTAGGAGCGGCGCTCTGCCATTGGCTGTCTCAGTACCAGTGCTCTGCTATTGGCTGACGCTCTTAGCCCGCCCTATTGTAATTGTTTGAGGCTTTGCCCACTAGCCTATTTGATTGACAGCCCTACATATACACACATGCAAGCATATGCACACATACACATAAACATATACAATTAAATGTCTTATATTGTGCATTTCTTCCAGCAATTTTAAAAAAAGTTTATTTATATTTTAGCGTGTACCCTTATTTGAATTTTCAATTTGCACAGTCTGACTTTGCAAATGTGTAAGAAGATATCTTTGCACATTTCATTTAATAATATATTGCACACGTCTGTATGACATACATGTGTACAGCGCCCCAACCCTCCCTTCACCCCACCCTCCCTTCACCCAACCTTGACCCCGCGAAAGGAAGGGAAGGGGGAGGGAGGGGAGGGAAGGGCCTTTGACATTATACTTACAATATATTTTAAAATTCTAATTTAACTTTAAGGTGTATTATGAGATTGTTTTATATTTAAAAATTTTAATTTAACTTTAAGGTGTATTATGAGATTGTTTTGCATATTTGCACAGACTATGGCATATTTTCAATATATGGAAAGTTGTGTCTACATACGCATGAAAGTAAGCAAGTTTACAAATATGGTAGATCTGTCTATGTCATAGACTAGGAAAAACCGCTGCGTTCAGCTGTTTGGGAATGTTTACAATGCCATTTATTAGACTAGTGAGTAAATATTTGCTAAGAAATACCAAACTGATAAATAAAGAAAAGGAAGAACTCTAAAACCGGTAGGTAAAGAAGATGTCAGAAAAGTCACATTTTAGTCGAATTTGTCATTACAGAAATGTAGGCCTAATTATGGGTGTGCCACTCTAACATACTCAGTCGAGTTTGCATTCAAAATTTCTGTAATCTAATTAAAATTCACACAGGAGTTGTTTCTCTTTCTTAGATAAAGACGTAAAATCACAACTTGTCAATTGCAAACCACCAAAGTTAGCAAGAGTCCGAATGAGAATTTGCGTATGAGCTTAACACGTTAAGAAATATGAAAACCAATAACTAAAAGAAAAGTAAACTGTAGTAAGAATTCTGAAGAGAGAACTCTAAAACCGTTAGGTAAAGGGGAAGACATCAGAAAAGTCGCAAGTTAGTCGAATTTGACATTACAGAAATATAATAATGGAAATGGGAACCTGCTGTACGCCTAGCGCTCTACCATACTCAGTCGAGTTTGCATTCAAAATTCCCGTAAACGAATTGAAATCCACTGCAGAGTTGTTACTATTGCACAGCTTAAGACGTAAAATCGCAACTTTTCAATTGCAAACCACCAAAGTTAGCAAGAGTCCGAATGAGAATTTGTGTATGAGCTTAACAGTCCATTAGTTTGAAAGCGCAATATATGCATATGAACTTGTCAAAGCGCTCAATCTGTCAAATTGTTCTAACAATCACTGACTGTCCGAGGATTTGCAATTATACACGCACACAACTAGGCGTCAGAATTTCAAAGTAGCTGAATCAATTTACCCCTTTGTTAAACGCGCTAACAAACAATTGGCTCGACCAAGCTGTCATATGCACAGGGGTCTTTGCAATTAAGCTGTACACATACAAGACGCGTCAACTGTTTGAATTACAATTATAGACCCTCAGGTGGCAAATATCGGTCTTTCAAAACAAACGAATCAATTGCACCCAAAGGCAGTCATATGAACCAGTGTTTATTCCAATGTGTAAATCGTATAGGGCCTACATGCACTAAAGTGGTTAGCCCTTTGGCAAATTCATTATAGTTATATTGTCTGGAATAATCAAACGAAACAACCTAGTTTCGAAACAGTCGTATTATTATACATCACACATTACAGGTATAAGCCTACTTTGGACCAAGTTCATATGCATATATGATTTTAATGCATGGAAGTCATAGGCTATTCTAAAACCTTGCAGATTCATAAGAAACATGCAGAGTTGCACAACATTGATAAGTTTATGTGTAAGTAGGATCGCATGTTTACATATGTGAAGAAAAGCAAATAGTGGATTTGTGGGTTTATTCAGTGCGCTAAATAAACGGTTCTGCACATGAACGATACGCAGCCAATCGGTCTTTGACACAGGTGAGTTAATAACAGGTGTAATTGGCATTGCATAGCAAGCTTATAACTTGTTGAAAACATATAATGGAGAAGTAGGTAGGAAGCTTAAGTCTTTTACGCTGCATGCGACTTTATTAGAATGTTAACTCTTGGAATGAAACATTGCATAGTTCGAAGGTTTGATTACTAAATTTCTATCTTGTAAATTCCTACAATGCATGAAATGTCGACACGCACAGTAAGCTTTAAACTGTAGGACTAAGCTAAGCTAAGCTAAACTTAGAATCGTTAGGTTTGGAAAGGTATTTGGAATTGAGTAGGAAACTTTAAGATTCGTAAATGTATTGGACGATGTTAACAACTCTTAGGGTTAAACCTCACATGATTTGACGTTTTTGCTTAAGAAAATTCAGACATATATATTCCCAAGATGCATGAAATGCCAACTTGTGCAACTTTCAACGCTTAGTTTACCAAGTCGCGCAGAATGTATGCAAAACTTAGAATCTTTAAGTCTGAGAGCTTGAACAGCAAACTTGTGGTTTTCTAGTTCGCTAAGACGTTCGAGACGAAGGTTTTGAGGGTAAAAGTCCAACGTGCTATTTTGGAAAGACCCACGAATGGTGGTTTTTATGCTAAAATTGCAAAGTTGTAGTTGAGGAGACGCATGCGATAACAGCTTGTGTGCTAGAATTTTACCATAATTATGCTTACATCTGTTAAGATTGTAAGACTGCTGGGACAAAGGATTTTAAGTTGGAAAGTTGGTTTATATGATAAATGTTAGGCTTTGAAATATGCACAGACTTGTGAGACGAAGATTTTTATGGTAAAATTGCTACACGCATCTTGGAAAGTTGGTCTGAGTGGAGATTCCTAGTGTAAACTTATCCATGTTACATTGCTAAGTAGCATTATGTGATGACAATAATAAATGTTTCTACATTGCGAAGACACGCGGGACACAGGATTCTGCAGTAAAATGCAAAGCTTTAGTTGACAAACTGCGTGTGATGATGGCTTGCTTACTAAGATGTGGAACTTTATGTAGAAAGATGAATGTTTACATAACAAGTTGACTTCTTTTAGGTTTGCAAATGCAGATGAACTGAGAGATTACTTATCAAACTTATGATTTGTAAGATGCATGGAGAAATGTTATGAAGTATTTTAAACTAAAATTGCAACTTTATGCACAATGATGTGCAGTATGAAGTTTTCCACAACCGACTAAGGCAAGAACGTGTGGAATGAGAGTTTACTTAGCAAACTTATGATTTGTAAGATGCATGGAGAAATGTTATGAAGTATTTTAAACTAAAATTGCAACTTATGCACAATGATGTGCAGTATGAAGTTTTCCACGACCGACTAAGGCAAGAACGTGTGGAATGAGAGTTTACTTAGCAAACTTATGATTTGTAAGCTGCATGCAGAAATAGTATGACGGATTTTAAAGTAAAATTGTAACATTATGTACAAAGATTTGTGGTATGAAGGTTTGCATGACAAACTAAGATGTCTTAGAATGGAAAGACTTGTGGTATGAGAGTTTACTTAGAAAACTTGTGAAGTTGAGAATGTAGACACATATGATATGAGTGACACTTGTGTCTTTTATGTTGTATGGTGAAATGTCATGAAGACTGCTATGATAAAGGTTCCACATTTACATTGCACATGCGCTTGCAATGAGGGTTTGTATGCCAAAATTACAAATTTCTACCTTTCAACGGGTTAAAAGTAATGTAAATATTATGGATTAGCCAACTCTTTCACAAATTTTGAGTTTGAGAATGCTCAAATATGAAAACTTAGGTTAAAGAATGTGTAGTTCAATGACATTGGCTGGTAAGTAAGATGTTTGGAGGTTTCATTATGGTCGAATGCTTGAAAGTAAGACTAAATTTCAAGCTGTGTTTGTGTTTGAACGGTTTTGGTTATGTAGACACCTATTGTGGAGCGTGTGTATATTTGGATTTGTGGAAATGTGATGTTTTGAATGAAAGGAGCTGTAAAAGTTGCAGTCTTGTAGTGTTTGAGTCATGTAGAGGTCCAAGCATTTAGCTCTAGTGTGTGGAAATGTCATGTTTTCAAATAAAGTACACATGCAAAGCATTTAAAATGGTATATTTTGGAACGTTCAAATGATAAAACTGACATGTGTAGTAGTTTTAACAGCAGAGGTGTGAAGCATGTGTTTGCAAAGTTTGTAAAATGTTTTCCATTGAAATGTACAAAGACGATACGAATGATACATTTTTGGACACTTTGGATGGTGAAACTCATGCATATGATAATTCTAGCTGGGTGGTGTGTGATGCATGAACGTGTAATTTGTGGAAATTTAAAGTTTTTGACTGAAATGTGAAAAAACATGCAAAAGTGTAAATGTTTTGTAGATTTGAATGAAGAAATTGCTGTGCAGTGTGCATGTTAGGTGAAGTAAGAAACATTTGGTTGCAGTTTGTAGAAACTTAAAGTTTTAGACTGAAATGTGAAAAAACATGTTTTTGCAGATTTCAAATGATGAAACTGTTGTGCATGAAGTAAGAAACATGCTGTTGTAGTTTGTGTAAAGTTAGAGTGTTTGACTGAAATGTGAAAGCATGTGAAAATGTGCTTGTTTTGCAGATTTCAAATGATGAAACTGTTGTGTATTATCGATGAAGGAAGAAACATGCGGTTGTAGTTTGTGTAAACTTAAAGTTTTTGACTAAAATTATGTAAAAAGCATGCGAAATATGCATCGTTTTGATGATTTCAGATGATGGAACTGGTGGGTATCATAGTTCTAAATGGAGAAGTAAGAAACACGAGTCTGCAATATGTGGAAAAGAACGTTTACAATGTAAAGCATGATACATTTTAGAGAATTCAAATGATGGAAATGCTTGGCATAGCTAAAGTTTATTCGCAGAGGTGAATTATACACATGCAAAGCACTTAAAATGGTATATTTTGGTAGAGTTCGGATGATGGGTTTGGTATGTAACTTGGTTCTAGCATGAGTTTAGGTCATATGGAGTGAAGTATAACTTTGAATTTTGTTAGAAAAGACATGAAAAATGTCAAAGTCCAATTGTATAGCAGTTCTAGTTGGAGGGAAGTATACATAACTTGCACTGAAAACAAACGCTTTTGAGTAGAAGACATTTGCAAAGTGTGTGAAATTATACAGTTTTGGGATATTCACACTATGGAACATGTATGCATGATAGTTCTAGCAAAGCGTTGCAGGTATAATTTGTTGGAAAATGTGAGTTTTGTAATGTAAACTGTTCCATTTTTTAGAGTTAGGATGGCATGTCTAAGCTAGAGAGGCGAAACTTAGCTAGAGAGAAGCAACATCCATATGCATGGCACTTTACATATTTTCATTCTCAAGGGTATTGCAAAAACATGGGCACAAGTTCCAGGTTTCAAGTTGAGCTATGTCAGTAATGCAGTTTCACAACTTCTATGCCAAATCACCAAAGTTTGAACTGTGTGAACTATCAAAATATATTTTCACAGAGGGGAAATGCTACACATATTATGTTAAATTCATCGCTTCATATTAAGTTTGATAAAGTTCAAGACATCAATTTAGGAAATTTTACATTTCCACGTTCAAGTGCTTTCCCCTGGGCAAGAAACATGGCTGGGCTCAGTTTTGCTTTTCTAAGAGAATTTTAGGCATGTCAACAGTTTCAAAAATTTATGTAGCGCTTTTATCGGTATTATGCCATTCAATAATTTCTAAAGCAAACTAGTCAATGAATGAACGGTTTACAAGGATTTGAATTCGATAAAAGTGTTCATTCTTAGTTCCAGTTGTCATTGTTGCTTGAGTAGTGAACATAATTATACACGCCAACTCGTTAAATTACTTAAAGCTATATTGAGAATGTGTTTCATGGAAGAAAATCAAGAGACTAGTTTGGTGCAGAACTGTGAGCCAGGTAGTGCAAGTGGTGAAAATATGCAAAAAGAAAGTGAACTAACAGATGGACATGTCCAAAAACTTGACAACTCTCATGCTTCAAACTCCTCTAATTCTTATTTTCTCATGCGACTTAAGACTGAGAATGAAAAATTGCAAACTTCATTGATGTGCAGAAGTTGTCATTCTACTCAAGTACAAACGTTGACGCTACCATGTTGCCATATAGTTTGCTGTGAATCATGTGCTGATGCTTCTAACTATTGTCCTCTGTGCAGAGAACGCATACTTGGGACAGTTAAAATATATCTAGCCTAAAATTCTTCATTGGAAATGCACAACTTTGTGAAAATATGTACACCTCTGACTTTTGCATTTGTATGTAAAGTGCACATTTAGAGTGTTTTGCTTTTCTATAGTAGTGTTTTCAAGTGAAATTGACTCGTAACTGTCTAATGTAGTATGTAAGCAATTAGTAACTTCTACTGCGCTGGTGTCTAATGCACTTATGCATCAACCAATTGTACATCAAAACCAAGCCGTAATAAGGTCAGCAATGCTTCATTGGAAACGCATGAGCACACGCTTCAAAATGGAAATGAACTGAAAATGTATTGGATTCTTCATGTTTCTCTAATCATGTCAGAGAGCAAAGTTTGTTAACTGTCATCTTTGCAATTTTTATTCATGTGTATAGTACATATTTAGACAGAATCACTTTTTTCTAACGATGTTTTCAAGCTTTATTAATTAAAGATGGACTTGTAACTGTGAGATGTATGCAAAACGTGAATAAATTGATGTCTTGAACTTTATCAAACTTAATATGAAGCGATGAATTTAACATAATATGTGTAGCATTTCCCCTCTGTGAAAATATATTTTGATAGTTCACACAGTTCAAACTTTGGTGATTTGGCATAGAAGTTGTGAAACTGCATTACTGACATAGCTCAACTTGAAACCTGGAACTTGTGCCCTTGTTTTTGCAATACCCTTGAGAATGAAAATATGTAAAGTGCCATGCATATGGATGTTGCTTCTCTCTAGCTAAGTTTCGCCTCTCTAGCTTAGACATGCCATCCTAACTCTAAAAAATGGAACAGTTTACATTACAAAACTCACATTTTCCAACAAATTATACCTGCAACGCTTTGCTAGAACTATCATGCATACATGTTCCATAGTGTGAATATCCCAAAACTGTATAATTTCACACACTTTGCAAATGTCTTCTACTCAAAAACGTTTGTTTTCAGTGCAAGTTATGTATACTTCCCTCCAACTAGAACTGCTATACAATTGGACTTTGACATTTTTCATGTCTTTTCTAACAAAATTCAAAGTTATACTTCACTCCATATGACCTAAACTCATGCTAGAACCAAGTTACATACCAAACCCATCATCCGAACTCTACCAAAATATACCATTTTAAGTGCTTTGCATGTGTATAATTCACCTCTGCGAATAAACTTTAGCTATGCCAAGCATTTCCATCATTTGAATTCTCTAAAATGTATCATGCTTTACATTGTAAACGTTCTTTTCCACATATTGCAGACTCGTGTTTCTTACTTCTCCATTTAGAACTATGATACCCACCAGTTCCATCATCTGAAATCATCAAAACGATGCATATTTCGCATGCTTTTTACATAATTTTAGTCAAAAACTTTAAGTTTACACAAACTACAACCGCATGTTTCTTCCTTCATCGATAATACACAACAGTTTCATCATTTGAAATCTGCAAAACAAGCACATTTTCACATGCTTTCACATTTCAGTCAAACACTCTAACTTTACACAAACTACAACAGCATGTTTCTTACTTCATGCACAACAGTTTCATCATTTGAAATCTGCAAAAACATGTTTTTTCACATTTCAGTCTAAAACTTTAAGTTTCTACAAACTGCAACCAAATGTTTCTTACTTCACCTAACATGCACACTGCACAGCAATTTCTTCATTCAAATCTACAAAACATTTACACTTTTGCATGTTTTTTCACATTTCAGTCAAAAACTTTAAATTTCCACAAATTACACGTTCATGCATCACACACCACCCAGCTAGAATTATCATATGCATGAGTTTCACCATCCAAAGTGTCCAAAAATGTATCATTCGTATCGTCTTTGTACATTTCAATGGAAAACATTTTACAAACTTTGCAAACACATGCTTCACACCTCTGCTGTTAAAACTACTACACATGTCAGTTTTATCATTTGAACGTTCCAAAATATACCATTTTAAATGCTTTGCATGTGTACTTTATTTGAAAACATGACATTTCCACACACTAGAGCTAAATGCTTGGACCTCTACATGACTCAAACACTACAAGACTGCAACTTTTACAGCTCCTTTCATTCAAAACATCACATTTCCACAAATCCAAATATACACACGCTCCACAATAGGTGTCTACATAACCAAAACCGTTCAAACACAAACACAGCTTGAAATTTAGTCTTACTTTCAAGCATTCGACCATAATGAAACCTCCAAACATCTTACTTACCAGCCAATGTCATTGAACTACACATTCTTTAACCTAAGTTTTCATATTTGAGCATTCTCAAACTCAAAATTTGTGAAAGAGTTGGCTAATCCATAATATTTACATTACTTTTAACCCGTTGAAAGGTAGAAATTTGTAATTTTGGCATACAAACCCTCATTGCAAGCGCATGTGCAATGTAAATGTGGAACCTTTATCATAGCAGTCTTCATGACATTTCACCATACAACATAAAAGACACAAGTGTCACTCATATCATATGTGTCTACATTCTCAACTTCACAAGTTTTCTAAGTAAACTCTCATACCACAAGTCTTTCCATTCTAAGACATCTTAGTTTGTCATGCAAACCTTCATACCACAAATCTTTGTACATAATGTTACAATTTTACTTTAAAATCCGTCATACTATTTCTGCATGCAGCTTACAAATCATAAGTTTGCTAAGTAAACTCTCATTCCACACGTTCTTGCCTTAGTCGGTCGTGGAAAACTTCATACTGCACATCATTGTGCATAAGTTGCAATTTTAGTTTAAAATACTTCATAACATTTCTCCATGCATCTTACAAATCATAAGTTTGCTAAGTAAACTCTCATTCCACACGTTCTTGCCTTAGTCGGTTGTGGAAAACTTCATACTGCACATCATTGTGCATAAAGTTGCAATTTTAGTTTAAAATACTTCATAACATTTCTCCATGCATCTTACAAATCATAAGTTTGATAAGTAATCTCTCAGTTCATCTGCATTTGCAAACCTAAAAGAAGTCAACTTGTTATGTAAACATTCATCTTTCTACATAAAGTTCCACATCTTAGTAAGCAAGCCATCATCACACGCAGTTTGTCAACTAAAGCTTTGCATTTTACTGCAGAATCCTGTGTCCCGCGTGTCTTCGCAATGTAGAAACATTTATTATTGTCATCACATAATGCTACTTAGCAATGTAACATGGATAAGTTTACACTAGGAATCTCCACTCAGACCAACTTTCCAAGATGCGTGTAGCAATTTTACCATAAAAATCTTCGTCTCACAAGTCTGTGCATATTTCAAAGCCTAACATTTATCATATAAACCAACTTTCCAACTTAAAATCCTTTGTCCCAGCAGTCTTACAATCTTAACAGATGTAAGCATAATTATGGTAAAATTCTAGCACACAAGCTGTTATCGCATGCGTCTCCTCAACTACAACTTTGCAATTTTAGCATAAAAACCACCATTCGTGGGTCTTTCCAAAATAGCACGTTGGACTTTTACCCTCAAAACCTTCGTCTCGAACGTCTTAGCGAACTAGAAAACCACAAGTTTGCTGTTCAAGCTCTCAGACTTAAAGATTCTAAGTTTTGCATACATTCTGCGCGACTTGGTAAACTAAGCGTTGAAAGTTGCACAAGTTGGCATTTCATGCATCTTGGGAATATATATGTCTGAATTTTCTTAAGCAAAAACGTCAAATCATGTGAGGTTTAACCCTAAGAGTTGTTAACATCGTCCAATACATTTACGAATCTTAAAGTTTCCTACTCAATTCCAAATACCTTTCCAAACCTAACGATTCTAAGTTTAGCTTAGCTTAGCTTAGTCCTACAGTTTAAAGCTTACTGTGCGTGTCGACATTTCATGCATTGTAGGAATTTACAAGATAGAAATTTAGTAATCAAACCTTCGAACTATGCAATGTTTCATTCCAAGAGTTAACATTCTAATAAAGTCGCATGCAGCGTAAAAGACTTAAGCTTCCTACCTACTTCTCCATTATATGTTTTCAACAAGTTATAAGCTTGCTATGCAATGCCAATTACACCTGTTATTAACTCACCTGTGTCAAAGACCGATTGGCTGCGTATCGTTCATGTGCAGAACCGTTTATTTAGCGCACTGAATAAACCCACAAATCCACTATTTGCTTTTCTTCACATATGTAAACATGCGATCCTACTTACACATAAACTTATCAATGTTGTGCAACTCTGCATGTTTCTTATGAATCTGCAAGGTTTTAGAATAGCCTATGACTTCCATGCATTAAAATCATATATGCATATGAACTTGGTCCAAAGTAGGCTTATACCTGTAATGTGTGATGTATAATAATACGACTGTTTCGAAACTAGGTTGTTTCGTTTGATTATTCCAGACAATATAACTATAATGAATTTGCCAAAGGGCTAACCACTTTAGTGCATGTAGGCCCTATACGATTTACACATTGGAATAAACACTGGTTCATATGACTGCCTTTGGGTGCAATTGATTCGTTTGTTTTGAAAGACCGATATTTGCCACCTGAGGGTCTATAATTGTAATTCAAACAGTTGACGCGTCTTGTATGTGTACAGCTTAATTGCAAAGACCCCTGTGCATATGACAGCTTGGTCGAGCCAATTGTTTGTTAGCGCGTTTAACAAAGGGGTAAATTGATTCAGCTACTTTGAAATTCTGACGCCTAGTTGTGTGCGTGTATAATTGCAAATCCTCGGACAGTCAGTGATTGTTAGAACAATTTGACAGATTGAGCGCTTTGACAAGTTCATATGCATATATTGCGCTTTCAAACTAATGGACTGTTAAGCTCATACACAAATTCTCATTCGGACTCTTGCTAACTTTGGTGGTTTGCAATTGAAAAGTTGCGATTTTACGTCTTAAGCTGTGCAATAGTAACAACTCTGCAGTGGATTTCAATTCGTTTACGGGAATTTTGAATGCAAACTCGACTGAGTATGGTA
This sequence comes from Allolobophora icterica, assembly GCA_963556255.1. Lineage (NCBI taxonomy): Eukaryota > Metazoa > Annelida > Clitellata > Crassiclitellata > Lumbricidae > Allolobophora > Allolobophora icterica. Next base: position 60,559,717 of record OY744606.1, read on the forward strand.
GAGCGCTAGGCGTACAGCAGGTTCCCATTTCCATTATTATATTTCTGTAATGTCAAATTCGACTAACTTGCGACTTTTCTGATGTCTTCCCCTTTACCTAACGGTTTTAGAGTTCTCTCTTCAGAATTCTTACTACAGTTTACTTTTCTTTTAGTTATTGGTTTTCATATTTCTTAACGTGTTAAGCTCATACGCAAATTCTCATTCGGACTCTTGCTAACTTTGGTGGTTTGCAATTGACAAGTTGTGATTTTACGTCTTTATCTAAGAAAGAGAAACAACTCCTGTGTGAATTTTAATTAGATTACAGAAATTTTGAATGCAAACTCGACTGAGTATGTTAGAGTGGCACACCCATAATTAGGCCTACATTTCTGTAATGACAAATTCGACTAAAATGTGACTTTTCTGACATCTTCTTTACCTACCGGTTTTAGAGTTCTTCCTTTTCTTTATTTATCAGTTTGGTATTTCTTAGCAAATATTTACTCACTAGTCTAATAAATGGCATTGTAAACATTCCCAAACAGCTGAACGCAGCGGTTTTTCCTAGTCTATGACATAGACAGATCTACCATATTTGTAAACTTGCTTACTTTCATGCGTATGTAGACACAACTTTCCATATATTGAAAATATGCCATAGTCTGTGCAAATATGCAAAACAATCTCATAATACACCTTAAAGTTAAATTAAAATTTTTAAATATAAAACAATCTCATAATACACCTTAAAGTTAAATTAGAATTTTAAAATATATTGTAAGTATAATGTCAAAGGCCCTTCCCTCCCCTCCCTCCCCCTTCCCTTCCTTTCGCGGGGTCAAGGTTGGGTGAAGGGAGGGTGGGGTGAAGGGAGGGTTGGGGCGCTGTACACATGTATGTCATACAGACGTGTGCAATATATTATTAAATGAAATGTGCAAAGATATCTTCTTACACATTTGCAAAGTCAGACTGTGCAAATTGAAAATTCAAATAAGGGTACACGCTAAAATATAAATAAACTTTTTTTAAAATTGCTGGAAGAAATGCACAATATAAGACATTTAATTGTATATGTTTATGTGTATGTGTGCATATGCTTGCATGTGTGTATATGTAGGGCTGTCAATCAAATAGGCTAGTGGGCAAAGCCTCAAACAATTACAATAGGGCGGGCTAAGAGCGTCAGCCAATAGCAGAGCACTGGTACTGAGACAGCCAATGGCAGAGCGCCGCTCCTAGGACGGTCACGCTTGACTGCGCCCATTGTCCGTAATACGGCCCTTCCTTACCTACTTATGTTGCTTGTGTAATAGGCCTATACGACACGTTTCAAGGTTTGAATCGAAATTTCAGGATGTACACCCGGCCCCAGAACTGGTACCACCACTGCGTATACCAAATGTAAAGAATTTTATCAAACTGGAATTACTTTTGACATTGGCTTTGTTTCATTTTCTTTAGATTACGATTTTAAGTGCTGAAGCGAAAACTGCCAGAGTATACAAGGATGAGCTCGACGGCATGAAAGAAATGGTAGAATATTTTGCTATACATGTGCATTCCTGTATTGCATTTTATACTATTTCAACTAAACGGAATTCATAAGCTTATTCGAAATATTTAAAATCAAATTAGAGAGTCTAGCCCTGTGCACATATTATATTTGTAGGCCCTCTATACCTTCAGATCAGGAGACCCTAAGTTTCAGTGTGCATTTTATTTAAGGTAGCCTGTGATCGTGAGCAAATCCCGAAATATCGATCAAGGCTTGCACGCACTGGATCAAAAATGTGAAATTCTTTGTCCACTTAACCTACCTATATTAACTAATAACTTTGTACCAGTTTGAAATACGTGTGGGTGACTGATCTGTAAAGGTATTGGCACTAGAGTTTAGAGGGCTGTCACTAGAAATATTCGGGAGAATTGCTGTTCTCAATTAATTGAATAATGAGCAGGGTCGAGGCCAGACGATCGCTATAGAAAACCGTGTAGGGCCTACATTTACATTTTTCTTCACACATATGATCCAAGGGGTGTCGGTACACTGGGATCTTCAAGGGCGATACCTATTCTAACAGGTGGCAGTGGTGAAGGATCTAACCCGATCAATTCACTGAAACATGAGCTGGGTCGAGGTTATATACGACCGCTATAGAAAGGCGTGTAGGACCTACATTTTACATTCTAGTTTTACGTTAGGCTAAAGAAAACTTGGAGCCGGACAAGGGTAGGAGCTGATAACGAGAACAGCTAACCTCTAAAAACAGGAAAAAATCTACAGATTATCAAACGTTTATCGTTGGTCTTTTAGAGTCAAAATGTTGGGTGACAATTATTTGGCCTCTTGGAAAGTGGAAACTTCAGAATCCGTCAGTGCTCCCACTCTTAACCTAAACCCGTGCAAAGCCCTTGTTGATCCAAATAAGTAGACATGTAGGCTAAGATTGCTTACATGTAGGCCTATGCACTGTTATAATGTAGGCCTAAATTAACTTGCTTATTGTCTCAGTAGATATATAGTTACGTTGCAAAATTTATGCATAGGCCTATCGTAGGTGTTTGGTGACTTTGGTAAAGAGAGATTCCAGACCAATTCATACATATGTTTAGTAGTGCACGAATTGTTTATCACACAATTCTGTTTAGCTTTAATTCTTGTCTCATGTGTTTGAGTTGAAACAACAGAGGCATCGAAATGTTTGTATTAAAATCTAATGAATGAAAAATAGGCCTAGTTACGTTAATTAAACGATACTACAATAGTCTACAAGAATACCAAACTTTGAATGTGCGAATGATTTAATCGATTTTGTTGTTAGTTATAGGCCTATTGCTAAATTATCTTGAAGCAAGATGTGTTCAGACTTACGTAACTTTGATATTTGATTTTGATTTATAGGTTATCCAATCAGAAAAGTATAGGAAGGAAATTCAAAAATACAAAAACGTATTGGCAGGTGTTGAATTTTACAAGACGCGCTTAGATGTAAGTATGCACATAAATATATGGCACGTGCGACATATGAGGTCTAGGCTTACATAAATGCATACGCCAATATATATAATATATATATATATTTATTTATTTATTTATTTATTTATTTATATATAGCTATAGTAGAGTAGAGAGAAGACTAGTGGCGACGTCGGACGTTTGAACCTGCCTGAAGGCAGAGAACCAGAAGAAGACTAGAGCTTAATTTGTGCAATTATCTTCAATATCGAAACTTCACGAACAATGTGTCAGGCTTGCTTGTACAAATTGGGATCTTGCTAAAACTTAAATAGTTGTTGTAATACCGTTAATTAAACACTATAATTAAAATCTGTTTATAATTGCTAAAAGCAATTAGAACTAATAACTGCATTAGGCTGGAGTACATTTTTAACCATAATTATACTTAAGTTGCAATTGTTAAGCATGTAGCCTATAAGGGAAGCATATAGCCTATAAGGGAAGCATAATTATAGCCTATAAGGGGCCTACATCTGAAAGCAGCGTGCATAATATGTTTTGGTCTTATCGACCTGTAGGACTTGCGTAAAGACAATGACCTTCTGCTGGAGTCAAAGGCGGAAGTGGAGTTGCAGCTGACGTCGTCGAACAAACGCATCGACAGCATCATGGACGAACTCGTCTTGTCTCAGAAGAACTTGGAAAACAGCAATTCCGTAAGTGACCCGCAGTCAGACATATCGTGTGTGTTCTGGCCTCAGAAGTAAGCAGAGGAACTGACGATCGAAGTGGATGAAAGTATCAGACACGTACTCTACCGGCATTTCCATGGCTATCAGATGGGACTCGTATGGGCTCCATAAAGATTCCATATGAGAATATGGGTACTATATGGGGTCCATGTGGGCATGCTGGCAGGGTAGGGAGAAACAACCGGAAGATTAAGGTATTGCAAGATTGTAGCGAAAAATTCTTTAAATGAGAATATAATTATGATGATTATAATAGAGGAAAAAGACTAGTTCACAGCTCACCTGAAAGAGATATATATAACAGTTCAACTAATCCAACACGGGCAATATCTTAACTTTCTATAGGCCTACAGTTCTTTTTGTTAGATGTAGGCCTATATTGCGAAAACTATTGCGTACTTTTAGTCAACTACGTGATAACCAGACGACACGCATATGCCTAAATAATAGGCTCAAATAATAGGCGTATTTACCTGATTAGACAATAATTTTGTGTTAGAAAGGAGCGCAAAATTCACGACTAAAGTCACCATCGCAAGTGTTATAAGTGCGTGCATCAGATACGTTAAGGATTCATGTAGAATTTTAAACTTCAGGAGAAGGCGAACCTGAACAAGAAACTGGCGGGACTTGCCGAAGAGAATGCGAGGCTGGAGTTCGAGATATCTCAGATGAAAGGCGGTCTTCTTATGTCGAACCTGAGTCGCTTCACGAGTATCACTTCAATCGATTGTCTTCCTCCTCTGATTGAAACAGCCGGACTGAGTCAAACACGTAAGGACCTATATATATACATGGAAGGACTTGTAGACAGACTATGCTTAGCCTATATCTGCTTGTTTGGCTGTCTGTGTGTATCATGACCTTTCTTTACAAAGAAACTTGCATATAGGTCTGCCATTCCGTTATCATATTAAAACGTCGGGAAGTCGGGAAGTGCCCTAGATAATTTTTAAACAAGGAGGCCTCTGAGGTCATGATCCATGCAGTTTACGAGCTATGGTCCTGGCCTTCCGTGTAGTACTGCCAGTGCAAATTGTTAGGCTAAAACAGGCAGAATTGCAGTATAGAAAGCACTTTGCTGTACCGAGAAAAAGAACCACATTAAATTTCCTGAACAGTGAGTGACCTTCATTGGGCCAATATCGGACCAATATTGTGCAACTGGTGACTATAACTACCATTTTCTTCGATCCTGGTTTTTCAACGTTAAAACGATTACGTTCAAAGCGCCTCTGGTGTTTCTCTTGACGAGGCGTTGTTTGAATTTGTGATTACATTATATCACATTGATTGGGGGCCCTGAAAATGCTGCTGTCACTGAAGAACATTTATTGATCACTTCTTCAAGGGGAGGTACTCAGAAGTGCCCCTGACTCCAGTACGGTCAAATAGAACAGTTTCTAAGCTAGTATAGAACGTGTCAGAGCTCTAGGACCTATACGGAGAAGGCGCAGCTGGGCCCACCACTGCAAAAGCACGGTTCTGCATGGTAGCTGTGCGGGAAAATGCTGCAAATGCTGCTGTTACTGAAGAACATTTATTGATCACTTCTTCAAGGGGAGGTACTCAGAAGTGCTCCTGACTCCAGCACGGTCAAATAGAACAGTATCTAAGCTAGTATAGAACGTGTCAGAGCTCTAGGGCCTATACGGAGAAGGCGCAGCTGGGCCCACCACTGCAAAAGCACGGTTCTGCATGGTAGCTGTGCGGGCAAATTGCCCAATAAGCACCCCGTCCCCGAGGAACGGAGGGGCGACTATCCTGGGACCCCATAACTGGGCCCCAGTGCAGGACCTCCAACATAAAACTAGATACATTACCAAATTTGGGTATTTGGCCAATAAGGCGCGCCGCAGAACGCAGCACGAGGTCAAGGAACGCCAACCGATCAGCCGGAGTAAATCGTCGAGCAATAGTCAAGTCGGGATGTGATCAAGGAGCGCACTAATGTGGTAGTTACACATAGGGCACTATGATGGCAGATATCGCTTGTCTGCATCAATGAATAGCATACTTGCATTGTCTTTTTGTGCTAAATATATTGAAATACAGGCATATTTTTATGAATCAGGAGGAAATTCGATTTCGGACGAAGTGAACGAAACGCTGACGATTCATTTGACTCGGCTGCAGATGGAAAACGACGAACTGAGGATGAAGCTGAAGGAATCGATCGACAGACACCAGGACCTCGAAAGAAACCTCGAACAACTGCGGCGACAGCAGGAGGAGGAGTTCCAGAGGAAACTAGAAGCAGTCCAACAACAGTTGTCCCAACAAAGCATAAGGAACTCTCGAGAGCTAACGAAAGAATTTGAGCAAAAGGTTAGCCGACTTCAATCATGCATTAGCCCTTCTTCAGCTAGATAAGTGGAGAAAACGACAAAATTCAGGTGATTTTGAATAGAAAACCAATAAGGAACATTAACTTAGGCCTAGTACTTATGTTTAAGCCTATTGAAAAGCATCCATTATGCCATTGTCAGGCAGTGGTGGACTGGAGTGCCAAAGCGGCCCGGGAAAAAATCAAAAGCGGCCCTATCCGCTTATATATTTATTTTTGGGGGATTTGTTTTCAGCCAAGGTAACGGGTAACTTTACAACGGGATAGTCATAACACAACGATGAATCGCAAATCTAATCTACATTAGACATAAAATATTAAGAATGCATTTAAAGTTATAAATCGATTTATCATGACCCACCCAAATGATGGTTATTGTATAAGCAACTTCGTTAAGCTGGGTGCCATTTCAGACTCATGATCTACAATTGTGTCATTATAGCCTATAGTTCACTTAAAACATCGGTTTCTACCGACATGAGCAAAAATGCTTCAAGATTTGTAGAAGACAACGAGCTTAGCAAGCGATATTTTAATGTACTTCAGTTTTGAGAAAGATCTCTCACACGCTACTTGAGTAGAGGACAGAGTCAGTAAGAGCTAGGCCATCCATATAATACGTACGCAAAAATCTGGAAAAATTGGACCCTTCCCCTCCCTGTACACAAACGTACTTTTCCCACCCCACCTGCTTACGTACGCTTGGCGCACCTCGCCCCCAAAGACCAGCTGCAGAATGTGTCAGTACGACAGGTCCATGCAGCGGCTGTCTGCACTTTAGACCAGATTGAAGGACGAGTGATCCATGGACTCACTGCTGAGCTGTGTGATAGTTTAATAATAGCCTACAGAGGTAAGGACTGTACGGTGGCATACAAGTAACACCTCTACTTCCTCTGGTAGCACCTGATAGCTGAAAAGACTGAACTCTGGCTCACTTGAAGGCCAATCAATTTGAAGGCCAATATAGACAAATTATAGGTTCCCTCGCCTCGTTTCCTATGCGTACGTACATTATTAGTAGACCCAAGCACATGCATTTGGGTTAACCCCCTCCACCTCCATGTGTACGTACTATATGGATGGCCCCTAAGAGTTATATGCACAAAACAGGTGCCTGCAAGTCTGACCAAAGAAATTGTATTTATGTAACACAGAAAAGCAACAACAGGACTTTTTTGCAAGATTTGCATTTCGTAAGTTCGTCACTCTTATGCCCAGCTTGGTCGTCCCAGAGTTCATGTGGAGATTCTTCATTGAAGCTGTCCTCTACCTAATCGTCGATCATTTAGTGACGGTCTCTTTGTAACTTTAAATAAATCGACTAGATTTTGGCACTTGGCTCCATCTTTAGTAAGAATTTTTAGTTTCTTATCTCTTACCTTTTCCGCACATCTTTACATTTACGTTTAAAATTTAGATCACTCATGATCGTAATTTGTTTCTCATTAATTTATTAAAATAAAAGAATCTTCGTCAAAAACAAACTTAGCGGAAGTAGAACCTCGTTTTATGATTCAACTGTTAATTATATGTCTGCCTTCTCAGGCCCGCCGAGAGGGGGCAGGGGGCAAATGCCCAGGGTCCCGGAGAGTTTTAGGGGCCCGGCCATCCGGCCCGCAATCAACTTAGGGGCCTATAAAAAATATTATACTCAGTTATACAAAGTTTATGATTTATGCCTTTTTAAATATAATATTATATTACTGAATAAAATCGTAGATATATACATACAAACATAGTATCGTACGGTAGTACCCGCACTTTTTTATTTCAATTTATTTTCTTTCAAGTTTCTCATGAATCCTAAAGTTAGTTTAGGGGCCCGTGACTGCTCTGCCTATGGGCCTGGAATTTCTGTCGTCAGCCCTGTGCCTTATAGCGAATAAAAATTTACGTCGTCATAAATACCAAAAAATTCTTATAAATAACATAGCCGATTTCTAGACATTGTGTCTAAGAACTTAAAAGCGGCCCAAATATCACCGACCCTAGCGGCCCACCGGGATTTTTCCCGGTGTCCCGGTGGGCCAGTCCACCCCTGTTGTCAGGCCATACACGTATATCGTATAGTTGTAGCCTATAGCCTGTAGGCCTACAGTGTATAGCCCTGTACGTCTATAGCATTACGAGCTGTAACATGCCAATATAATTTCTGTCGACGTCAACGGCCTTTGTTGCCATAAGACGTCGTTAAACTCTTGATCCATCCATCCTGTACGTTTTTGTTTTCATATAGGCCTACTTTCAACGCCACGAATGTCTGAAGTTGTAGAATTAGTTGCAGGTGCTTGCGCTTAGCTTTAAAGTAGCACTCTAGAAATTTGGAGTTTACGCTTGAATACGTACTTTGGAATGTAAATGTTTAATTGGATTACATGGGAGGCCCTATAACTTAGGGACCTGCGAATCACAATTTTCCGTCGAATCGAATCTCGAATCGAATCTGGGGTTAATATTCGAATTCGAATCGAATCTCGAATCGAATCAGCGGGTACCAAAAGTTCCAAAACCATGTTTTGATATTCAAATAGTGTGTATGTGATAGCGCAGGCGTTCCATAGTATCAATATCTATATCTCAATAACATTTCTGCAGTTTAAAATCAATTAAACTAAACATTAAGCTAATTAACAGAATAACTCACAAATAATTTATGAGTTAGGTAAGTAAGCATATTCTTTATTGTACAAATTGCATAATCACACTTTGGTGTACATTCATCTAAGCCAGGCATGGGCAACTTCTTTTCATAGAGGGCCGCCGTATGATTTTAAGGGCAGCTCTGGGGCTGTATGCCAATTGCAGGCTAAATTTTGCAGATTAATTTGCCCCAGAAAATGAGAAAATATTAATTTCGGTTAAACTTCAAGTTTAAAATAAATGAAAATAATTTTTATCATGAAAACATAATAATCCTAATGCCTACAGTTCTACACTAGAATAAAAAAATATGTTTCAAGTTTCTTCAGTTTAAAAATACATAAAACTTTTAGTCTGTACAATGCATCCATTTGCTAGATGTGCAATATTTAATATAATTATAATAATGATTAAGGTGAGATCTGATACTTCTTCCCACCACACAAATCCGGAATGTTTGCTTTAATTTTCGAAGTGCCAATTCGAAGTTCATTGGAGAGATTGTCATCTGTTAGTCTGCATCCATTTTTGCACTAAAAGTTGTTAGTTTCATCTCTGAGAAGAACTGTTAGGGGCCGTCCACATATTACGTACGCACTGAGGGGGGGAGGGGGGTCGGATTTTGGCGATTTTGCGTACGGGTGCGAACGGGGGGGGGGAGGAGGGGGGACAAAAGTGTACGTACGCAAAATAAATTTCTAATTATGACGTCCACATTAGCCTATTTATAACTCTGTATTGTCCTATAGTCGTCCGATGGCATATTATTACATTATATAAAAGCCATGTGCAGTTATTCTGTGCTGTGAACGAGACACCTATAATTTGTCTATATTGGCCCTCACTCATCCTTCAATCTGGCCTAAAGTGCAGACTTTCGAGACACTTTCTGCAGCTGGTCTTCGGGGGGGGGGGTGCGTCAAGTGTACGTACGCGGGGGGAGGGGTGTGGAAGAAAGTACGCTTGCGAACAGAGGGAGGGGGTCCAATTTTCCCGGATTTTTGCGTACGTAATATATGGATGGCCCCTTAATGAATTCGCGAATATAGGTGCTTGGAAACAGTGCAACCATTTTCAGGGCATGAAATCTATGTGAAGGGTAAGAATCCTGAGAAATGTACAGTTTATAGAACTAAATCAGAGGTAGGCCTACGTCACGAAATTTCCTTTTCAAGCTGAGGGTTTGCTGTCGTCGTGTGCCGCGTTGCACGTAGAAATTCAACAACCAATCCACGCGCAGTAAACAATTAAAACAATTAGTTTACAACAAAGGGCTAATCATTTTTCCGAAAAAGATTCGAAATTTTTCGATTCATGACATAATTTTCGAATCGAATCGAATACCGCCGCCCGATTCGTTTTCGAATCGAATATCGAAGCTTCGCAGGTCCCTACTATAACTTCCTTTATCTACAAGTATAATATATATTTATATATTATGCACACAATAATATATATATATATATATCGGTAGTCTATATTACACTGGGCAAGAAATGTAACTGTGTATATATTCACTTTGTAATCTTTAGGCCTATGTCAGCAGCCTACACAACGTCTACAATGTAGGGACCGTATATAAACATGGACCCATAGCCTATAATCGAACCACAGGGCCTATAGGCCCTATAGGCCATGTGGTTCGATTAAAATTTAGGCCTACACCATAAACTGACTGCTGCTTAAAGGTTTTGGAGATCGAACAGCGGAGCGGAAAGTTGAAGCAGAAGGTGTCGAAAGACTTCCAGCAGAAAATGAGTGAAATGGAACGACAAAATCAGGGCCTTCAGCAGCACATTGAGGAACTGCAGAAGCAGATTAAGTTCATCGAGGACACGTGCAATCGTGATCGAGAACTGTGCGCCAAGCTCCATCGCGCCAACGAAGACCTGCTCCCCGAAAGACAACTTAAACGAGGAATCTCTCAGATACGTGACAACTGCCATGACAAAATAGGTGACCTGCAAACGAAGGCAAGTCTTTGACATTACTACAGGTTCCGTTGGCAACTCTCACTAACTAGGCCTAGTTTGGAAGAAGGGCAACACAATGGCGTGCCCCTTCCCAAAGTTCCCAGGGGCGCCCGCAGGCCTAAAAAATTGGACGCACACCCCTCCTGTTGCCTCCCATCCCCACCCGTCCTCTGTCCTCCGCTCGTAGTTATACATTGAAAATGACTCAGAGTGACTCATAAAAGTACAGTAAATGTAATGTAATATAAACATTTGTAAAGCGCTCCTCGCAGCAGAGCTATTCAGAAGCCAGTGGCTGCGATCTTGTCTGAGAGGTGGGGGGGGAAGTCGGCCATGGTCTGGTCGATGACCTTTTTTTCAAGAATTCCATATCCCCCCAATTTTTTTAAAACTTTTTAGTCATTCATCTCCACAAAAGTTGAGGACTTTTCTAGTAATTCATCTCCAAAAAAGTTGATGACCTTTTTTTAGTCATTCGCCACTTGTTACAACTCCCAACAATAATCTCATTACCCTTTTCCTTTTAAAAATTTTCATTTTTTTTACTTCTTTACGAATTCCTTCTTCTTTCTCACAATTTTTGGGGGACACTTCTGCTCACAAATTTCATTTTTACCTCGTCTGGTCAGAAACGCTGCGAAGACCCTCACGCGCAATTACATTTCTCCGCCTTTTTGGTGTTTCTTCAAAATGTGAGGGGACAAATGTATGGAGTGTCCCCCACTCTTAAAGGTGGGGGATATGTCCCCCCTCCGTCCACCCTTAGATCGCCGCCCATGTCAGAAGCGCTCTCAACGTGATAGGCCTAGGCTCGTGTAAAAAGAAAGGTCTTTAAGCATTTAATTGAAGCTGGTGAAAACACCCCGAGGATCTTGCTCCGGATCACAGAAGGGAGTTCATTCCACAGTGAAGGACCAGCCAAAGCAAAGGTCCGATGCCGAGTTAATGAGGTTCGCGATCGAGGTACAAACAAGTCCAATCGGTCAGCAGAACGAAGGGGGCGAGAGGATCTTGAAGAGATTGGTTTTCAGTAGAGATAACTTCTTCAATTGAGATAACTAATGCTTTAACATGCCGTATTGCCGTTTAACAAAAATATCGATGCGATGCCTATTCCTTGTATGGATTTTGATTTGGTGAATTGGTGGGTGGACGCACGTGCGTCTATAGTGCGTCCGCCTCTGCGGCTCTGCCCCTTCCGCAAAAGCAAGTGCGGACCTGACCGGAATCTGGTACCATACTTCGCTCTGCACTGTAACTGATCCACTCATCCCCATCTCCAATAGTGATGGTTATTACGGTGAGCGGAATATAGGCCTACTTAATCCTTGAAGCCGCCGTGTTGAAGCAGTCTTCCCAACTTTGGGTCCTCCATAAAGGACGTCTGCTGAGGGGGGAAGGTCAAAAAAATCCGAACACGTACGGGCGGCGTTATGCCTAATGTTGACGTCCGGATCTAAATTTGATGGGAGTGATTTCTGTACAGCATATGTGTCTTAAACACCTACTTCATCTGAAGTCAGACAGCAGTCTGTACTGCGTTCGATTGGAATTTATTTGGGGTCGTCCATAAAGAACGTCCGCAAAATATGACCCACTTTGGACCCCTCCCTCCCTCCCCTTGTCCGCATTTGACCCAACTCCCTCCCTCCCCCTTGCGGACGTCCGCACGCCTAAGCCAATTTTCAATGTCGTCCTCATTATTTTTACAATTATTCCACAGTTCCTGTACACGTTTAAGTGACAGTTCAGGTTTCATATCGCAGGAAGTGCTGTAATAAAAGCCTCTTTTAAAGTCACAGTAAACTTGTAAAGGTTATACCATGCATGAGGTTTTAGGCAATCACTTCACTGACCTTTTCGTCTTTCCGGGAAGGTTGAAACAATGTGGTGTATAAAAACTATCAAATTTTAAATTTCAGACGCGGACGTCCGCGCTGGTCATAACCCTCCCTCCCCCTTGTCCGCATTTCGATGACCCCTCCCTCCCCCTCATTGCGGACGTCCTTTATGGATGACCCCTTGCTGGACTCTGCAGTATAAATCACCCTGCCCCTTAGGCATAGCTAACCCAAAGAGTTGACACTGAGATCTTTGGTTAACCCTGCTATGTTAACCGAGTAGCCTACTCTATGCCTCAATACTCCGCTGGAGTATGCGCATTTTAAAGGGGAGGGAGGGATATATCCATAAGCGTAGCCGACGTTCACAATTCACCATTCACACAAAACGAGATCATTGAAATCCCGCGTGGCTATGCAAATAGATTAAGTGACCTTTGTGATGCATTTTGAGAATAGGGACCACAAGTCTCAAATGGAGTTAAGGATTGATTCGTAATCCTGGGTAATTTCTGATTAAAATGCAGAAAAAATGAACTTGATATCTTGATCCTAAGTATTTTTAAAACTTATTGAAAACTGAATAAGCGCAAATGAGAGTTTTCGGATATTTCACTGTAAACCTTCACTGAAGAAAATTCGAATTTTTGACAAAACTTTACCACAAAATTCGTTATGAAATATTAACTAAGCACAGCTCATAATGCCGTTCAATCACAATATTATGTTTTGTATACATGCACATTATTCTTGGGTAAAAATTATTCTACATTTAAAAAATTATTATGTGCTTAAAACTATTATAAAAGTCAGAACGGATAACACGAGACTTGTATTCTATTTTTAAGCCTCACACAAAAGTCATCATTTGAAGAATAAAACTTGAGATTTTTGAAAACTTTCCTTTATCAATGTTTACTAGCAACATTAATGTATAGTATCCGAAATCGCTCAGAACTCATTTTCACCCAAACTGACCTACACTTGCTTTAAAGCCAGTTTTCTCAGTAACTGTGGAGAGACTTATGGTCCCTTTTCCCAAAACGCATCACATTATTTGTGGGGGTATGAGGGGTACCCGTACCCTCACTTTTTGGACAGGGGTACCGTACCCCCCACTTTATAAACAATGCCAATCAATATTTTATTATTGTGCCTTTCCAGAGATGGTCTCCATGTGAAAAACGAAAGTGGAAAAGAAATTGGTACCTCCACTTTTTAGACCAAAGTTACGCCCCTGGGGATATCTGTTGGGCATATGCGGATGTACTCTATACGTGTACAAGACAAGTAGGCCTACTCGTATATTTATAGTCCACATTACATTGATATCCGATGCAGACCATCAGTTTTATAGTTTCAACAAAGCCTGATTTTCTACTGATACAACTGAATCTACCTGGCTGTACAAATCTGTTCTAATCAGTGTGAGAATTGTAAAAAAAAGGACGGGGCGGGGGTGGGTTAGACTTTGATGATTTGATCCATGTGGAGTTAAATATTTTTTCCGTATTTTGCAAACTGAAAAACTTCAAAAATGCAACAGAAAGCTTAACCTCCTTAAAGTGACAACTTCACCAAATGTATTAGTATACAATTCACATGGTCACAAATCTCACAATAAACCACAGCATTACTTTATTAGTAACCCACAAAGTGAATTGTGAAAGAAAATGCTTAAACATATACACAAAATAATCACACTAGCACAACTGAGGGCGTTGTAAACGACCCCCTAAGGTATGCAATGAAGTTTTAATTAGGGGTCCTAAGAAAGACTGGGGTGTTGAACCCTCCGACAATTCTCACCCTGGTTTTAATACAAGATGTTCATCCAATATGTTAGGAAAATAAAATTGGTTCACATTATAGTAGAAAAACAAAATGTGTTCATTATTGTGTTGGGGTAATTGTTCTACTCGACATATGGCATTTTTGTAGGCCGAGTTGACAGAGAAAGAGACAAATAATCTGCATAGCCAGACTAAAAAGATCTGCGACCTGTCCGACGATTCCATTGGTCCATCATCCGACATAAACAGCAATCCTTGTCAGAAGAATTCCTCGTCGTCAGAGCTCAAGGACAACCGCAGCCTGATCACCCGTTCCCAGAGCAGTGCAGTTGACATGGATGCGTCTTATAGAAGTGACCACTCCCTTTCATCCACCACCACCAGGGACAGTGCATTCAGCAGGGTGGAGACGCCAAGGCGCTCCAACACACTAGCAGCGAGCAGAAGCGGTGAGGAAGGCAGAAGCCGGATACAGGGGATTGTGACGCCACTGATGAGGTCGACTGAAAAGACTCCGACGGACTCAGGCGATCCTTCCCACTCCACACCGAAGCGGCAGCTTCCACTTGATATACTTCGCGACCGACTGGGAAACTCATTCTCGAGAAGTGACAAGCACCGTCACACTCTGCCCGCGAAGATGTCCCTTGATCGACGACACTCGAAAAGCAGTTCGTCCAAGTACTACAGCCCCGAAACCAGTGGTGGACACAGAGGAGCCGCTCCACCCGGAAGTGGTTACTCAAGACCTCCGCAGATGGCGCCATACGGCCAGCACTCTCACTCGGTATCAGAGAAGCGCCACAGTAGCACCCGTGACTATGATGACGCCAGTCTCAGATCACATCTCAACAGCAGCACCGCTTCAGAGGCCAGAGGATCTGATCAAAGCCGACACAGACCACACAGCGGAGACACCAAGGTCAGGTTTAGCCTTCATTTTAATCTACTCAGGCAGGAAGGGAGGGACATAGGTGGGAAGGTACAGGGGCAGGCAGGCACGGTGAAGCAAAGAAGACAGACATACATCATAGGCAGGCAGACAGATGGATGGCGATAAACAGAATAAAAGATCATGTCTTTCAAATGTTTTTATTACTTAAAGACTTAGCATTCCCACACAGATCTAATGACAAAATTAATCCTACTATAATAAAGCAACAATTTCAATTAACAGTAGATGACCTATATTTCTAGCCTGAAGTGGCTTTTCTCATAAACCTCTATCAGTTATACTGTACATATTTCTTTGAATGGAGGAAATTTCTTTTTCAACTGGGTTACCTGTAAAATTCTAATATGAAGTAAAGGAAAACTTATTTCTTTATTTACAGAATGGAGACGTAAGAGAAACTAAATGGCAAATCTCCTCTTATTCTGAGAAGATTGTAACTCGGACTTTAGAAAGCCTAGAACTTGGTGACGAAGACAGTCGCTGTAGAGCACTGGTTGACCAGATTATGAAGCTTCAAGCTCAAAATCAGCAACTGAGCAACAAAACTGCTGATCTCCGGCAAACGATACAGAGCACGAAAACCTTGGATGAGAAACTCAGAAGTCTGGAAGAAAGAAACCTGGAACTGGAAAAGGAAAACAGGAAACTGAAACAAATCATCGACTCTTTCCTTGGACCACACAGTCTTTACGACAAACGCACTTATCAGTTCAATTCCAGTGTTTAATAGATGAAACAGGCAAAGACAGGAACCAGAATGTTTGGCTACAAAACTGTATGACCACAGCATCGTAGATGTTGAGTTCTATTTTTTGGCCTTCAGTTTTCGTAAGAGTGCCTGTTTTAGCGCTTTCTACAATAAACAAAACAATGTTTATAAGTAGTGAAATGTTAATAATAAATAAAACCATTTTACTAATAGTAAAAGCTTTGAACAGTGGATAGGTCATTGATTTAAAGAACTTCAGAATGTTGCTCTAGTTTGCTTACACTTGAAAAAACTAAACAGAATGTGCTTTCAGCAATCTTAAGCAAATCTTTGTTACTTGTATGCAAACAACCATTTGCTAGTTACTTCTTAGTACCGAAAAAAGTATGAAATTTACACTTTTATCCTGGAATGAGCGTTTTCCTTTTTTCTCCCGAATTTTATGCTTCACCATCGAGAATGCCTTTGTTTTTCGCTTGTCTTTATTTGATGTGCTTGCATGAGGATTCATGCGCTTTTCGCGTTGTCCGAATTTACCACGTCCTTCTCGTCCAGCCTGTAGTAAATTTCAACAAATCTCACTGAAAACCTGATAATTACTGGAGCACATCAATATGCATCGTCTGCACACCATCTGCCAGCCTTTGTTCAGCTGTATATACTATATATATAGTATGAAATATGTATATAATAGGTCACCAGCCTTACTGCAGTATGAAATATGTATAATAGATTACCATCCTTACTGTAGTATGAAATATGTATAATAGGTCAATAAAAGGTGCTGTACAAATGCTCCTGTACTTGCATATGATCTAACCAACATGTTGTGTTAATTGCTTATATGCATTAATGATCTAGACCCATACCTGCATATATCTCATTCAAACTACTTTTCAAATTGTTGTAAACAGATATTCTGCACGAGTGCAGACTGCAGAATGTAACTAAGTACTACTAATTACTGATGATGTTGATGAAGACAATGACGACAGTAATGATGATGGTGATCTTGTAAGGGTGTTCAGGTACCTCCTTCACTGGTGTGAAACGACACAAGCACATGAGTAGTCACATTTAGTAATATATATCTAACCTAGGAGCTCTTGCCTTTAATGCACAAATTGAAACATGCCTCTCAAACATAGCAAAAAAAGTAGAAAAAAAGGTGAACAATAACACTTATTGGAGGGGAAAATCCAGTTAAGAACCACAGTTACTGACCATTACTGTAGCCAGCCGAGCCTCACGATCGTGACGTCGTTTCTTGTATACTAATTCAATATTCTCAAGTGGAATGATTTCTTTCCTGAAAGTTAAAATTTCACATGCATGCTTATTCAGTCATTCATCTCTGTTATCTGACAACGAAATTCTAATGTCCATTTACAAATAAGGTGAGACAGTTTTGTCCAGAATTGAATATATCCTAAAGTTGTAAAGAAACTATTCAACATTGTCCAAATCTGCAAAACCTAGCAATATTTTGAAACAAAAATTTACTGATTTTGGCAACATGATCAAACTTATTTCCTGTTATAAGCTCCTCGCTGATCCATGGCTATGATATGGCTAAGTACAGAATAACCTTGTATCTTCTCAAATGATATTTTAAGAAATTTTACATGTTACAATAAATTAATGTAGCCTTGCAGCCAGGGCTTTTCAATTAGACTATTTTAAAGATGACATCTACAGCTGCAGTAGCAGATAAAGTGAAGTAATTGATGATCAATCACTAACGCAGGTACCTAGTCAAACATTATAGAACTAAACAAACTCTATGTCAAATTAACAGTAACCAGTAAAGCAAGCTCCACTAAGTTACATCTGTTTTGCCAAAAACAAACACAGATAATAAATTAGGAATGAACACTGATAAGAAGTAGACAGTCTGGTTAAAGAAATGCTGGCCAAGTTTTCTTAACGTGAACTAACAAAACAGACATCAACACAAAAAAAGACCTAAGCACAACTCACGTCGAGCCTTCTCCTTCGTCTGTTGGTATGAAGGCTCTTTTCTTTGAACCCTTTCCATCCACTTCTTTGACTACTTGCCGTAACTTTATTTTATTGAAGTCTTCATTAGTCAGTATTCGACTCTGTGTTACGGACTTTGCCTTCTCGATATTTTCAGCAATGGATGCAGGATTATCAGTACCTGGTGCCTTTTCCTGTACAAAAGCATGCAAATGTAATAACCTTCATGAGAATAACAGTGAAAAAGAATATAATAAATACAGAAGTGCATACACAACCGTTGGTGCCATATCAAAACTCAAATGCTCAATTTTGAAAAGCACACTATAATGTGAAACTGACACTTTCTTCCATTCTCTAATGTTGAGAGCCACTGTATTAATGCACTACGTCATGGTCACTGTGTAAAACTTCTGTAGTTCTGAGCGCCCATGAGTAGACAGCCTTGAAGGGGTGCTATATAAATGTTCCTTAATAATAATAATAACAAATGGAAAGAATAAAAAATACTAAACGTAAACGAACCGTTTCTTCATCTGAAGAATGACGAACATCGACCCAAGAACCATCACTGTCATCATCTTCTTCACTACAAGACTCCCACTCATCTAGAACAGCAAATCATTTCACATGTTTTACTTTACAGAAGAAAACATCTAATACAGCATCTTATGTGCAAGACATAATGTAGTGTAATGTTAAAAAAATTATTTTCAACATTTAAAATACAATTTTAAAAGTATTTAAATTAAATACTCTGCTTTATTTAAAATACAAAATCCACTAGAGACTTGTCATGACGTGCTTTATTATAATATGACTTCTGCCTTAAAGTGGTAGGGCATGCATCCCTAATTAATTTACCTACAGAAACTCATTATAACATGACCTTGTGATCAAGTGGTTCTTGATAATAAGACCCCCAAGACAGAAGTTTCTGGAGTACTCTATAGTCCTCCGTTAGTTTGTTACTGTGGAATATAGAAACAACTTGTAACCTATCATAAAGCAATTAAACTACATTAATGAAAGTAAACTTCCTAATTCAAATCCATCATCAAATGCAAAACTGCTACTTCCATTGTACATTAGAAGATACTTGCCTTTGTCTTTCTGGTCTGGAACTTCTTCAGTCTCATTAAGTACCTCAGCTCCAGGTATATAATCTTTGACATCTTTTTGTCCATACTCTAAAACACGTGTTTCTTTCATGGCTTCTGTTGGTCTTCCCTGCAGACAGAGTGAACAATATATTCTTTATAATCAAATAAAAAATTAAAATCAACTCTCTATAGAAATTTATTACCAATAACTCCTGGGTATGTTTTGAAACAAAAGTTTGTAGAAAGTTACACATCATAAAATATGAAAGAAATCTTTTTATCTGTAACAACATAAAACTCTCCAACACGTATAATGAAACAAAACTTTTAAATAGCACTGCTTACATGTCTTTGAAACTGACCTTAACATGTGCAACTTAACGTCACCACCACATGTACTACTTACACCAGCTTATGACCACCACAAATAATTTTCTTCTCCTATTCGAGACTACAGACACAATCTCTGATTCTCATCTGGCACCACATGTGTCCAAATTCTGTGTCTCAACTAACTAGGTCAAGCATGAAAGGCGGAATGACCCAACTGTCCATTTTTTATCGTCCATGACCTTCTAAGGAGACTGTGTTCATACTCAAATCACAAGGCCATGCTGAACTAGAAATATTTTGCTAAACAAACACCATTTTTTTATATTTCAGTGTAAATAATAAAAGAATATCTGTTTCTTGATTTTGATTACATTGAAATACACGTATTTTTTAAAGTGAAGTCACTAGTGTTAATACAGAAATTCAGCTGTTTCCTACCCGATTGCTTTTATGAAGCATCTTTGGATTCTTCTGCCTGTAAAGCATGATCAGAGATCGAGCAGCCATCATAACACCTGAATGAAAATAAAATGGAGCAACTCTAAAACATGCACACAACTCAGCATCACCTAACAATGCGCTGATTCATCAAAAATTGTAGGAAGCAAAGTTCAGACAAACAGCTGTTTATTATAACAACTAATAATTATAAGAACAATTACTTAGAATAGGTACAATTGTTAGAAACACTTCCGAACAAACCTTTGTCTTTGCTTGTTTTATATTCAACAAGGTCATCCAGGAGATCTTTTGACATGGCCAATGGACATCTTGCACAGATTTCTCGCACAGCGTTCAACCTATGTATCAAAGATATGCAACACCAAAATAAACCTCTAAAATTTATTCAAAATCTTCAACAGGTAATAAGTTCACTATCATTTTTACTGTTAAGAAATTTGCACACAGATTGACTAGTTGACCACATACTCTCCATCATCCTACAGTACTGAAGATTTGAACAAGAGTTTACAAGATAATAATAGCCATGTCTACTACATAAATCATCAAACAGGAATCAGCAATGCTTTCAGCAATAACTAAAACTACGACAAGAATCATTACATTACATCACATGCATCCAATTTAAGCTTAACAATCACCCCAAATACAAGTTTGGTGATTTAAGAAATAACCGAATGTCCACACAAAACCTAAGACTAATTCTATCAACAAAACCAAAACAATTCATTTTCTAATGTTATCGGCTCTCAGTAGTGAAAAACTTAAGTAATGTAGTCGTATCTTCATCAGTGACCACTCATTACAACCTCCTATTGTCTTCAGGTAGCAAAAAGTCAGAACGAGGGCCTACCCAACAGCAATAACTTCGTCAGCATTACGTTCCGTGATGAAATTTGAAGCTATCGTGCCGATAACAACTTCCAACTCCTACACACAAAAATCATTATACAAAATATTATACTACAACATAGTTGAATTACAATAGATATGAAGCATCTACACTAATAGAGTAAATATTACACTTTATAACTTTTAAAACAATCTTCAGTTTAAGCTGTATTTTCACTCATCAGCGATGTAGATATATGTTGAAAACAGAAGTCCAGAAACTCGACAAGATCACATTCACTTTGAAATAGCAGCTAAAACACCAGCTGGCAACAGCATAGTTTAAACGTAATTGATTGAATAATTCTGACCTCTGGAGGAACCAATTCATGACTTGCTTGAGCCACATAAAGCAGCAACTTTGTAACCTCTGAAACACAATACGACATGAAGCAATTGCACACAATTTTATCATCACCATATATCAATTTTCAGATTGCAATCATTAAAAATGTTGTTAACATGTATACGATGTACACAAATATAAGCCATGGCTTCTTCTGGGTCATTTTGTAGCCCTCTGAAATAGAAGATTCCACTAAAACAGTCAGAAGACTCTACCATCATTAGACGATATCTCTTCTAAAACCAGCAGATCCCAAAAAATGTAATGTAAACTTGTCTAAATCCTCCCAGTATGAAATACTTGGATACATTTAGTGCATGTTTAAGAATCTCTTTTACAAATTACTTCAGGAGGAACCAATGTTTATAGTACCTATTCTCACAAAGAGGCTGCCTGTCCAGAAAATAATTTCCTGGATTTATTAAAAACTCACATTACAAGAAAACAAAAATTAATACATACCACTCTGACTAGGCTTCAGAAAGAGCTTCAATTGGTCATAGTATTTTAGCAAGATGAGCTAAAAATTGTAAAAGAACAGTTGAAAACAATTAATTGTTCACCTGCAGTAAGCTTACATGTCAACTGAGCTCAGGCAACCAATACGTATATTCACTACCTTATCCTGCTAACCAGGTCGACTGATTCAACAACATTTTTTTGAGCTTGTATCACTTCTCTACCATGAAATACACAACCACATGAAATTAATTTAGTCTGAAGAACCAAAGAAACAAATGCCCCTTCAATGGACTTAAAAGGAAACATATTATCTTACACATAAGCATATTATTTTAATTATTTATTTCCTTTTCCAAAGGTAAATTAGATTCACTCTGGAATATTTTCACAAGCCTTCCTCTACATCATTCATAAACAGTAATCGTCAGAATCCTGTCCATAGGTATATAAATCTTCTGCTTTTCTGTAACTTTTAAGAAGAAAAAGAAGTTTGAAGCATGCAATAGTAAAATTGCTATAATAAAAATCAGCACGAACCTCATGGAGTCCAATAAGGCGAGAAATAAAATTCAGAATCAAAAGTCTGACTTCGAATTTCTCATTTTTCGTTTTGCTCATCACTCTGTCTAGCAGTTTCTCACCCAACTCTGTACAAGCAATGTCGTCAAATTAATTACATTCTGTTTGTAAGGTAATCAAACTAGATATATACAGCTCATACTCACAGAAGCCCTCTTAAAGCATTTAAGAAATTACTACTTTAGCTTATAATCCAGGATTTCTTTACTATTGAAACCAGATTACTTTCATAAACAGAACTGAATAACCAATGCTCAGAAATGTCATGTTTCTGAACACAAGTATTCATTCTCCACGATATTCCAATATTAGTTGCATTTACACTGCCTTACCTAAGAAATAAATCCAAATTAAGATCATTAGATTTAAGTCTCAGAGACACAGATATAATTCTAACCTTGGGGATCATTGAGAAGATGAATGGCAGAAAAGTTCAGAGGATCAGCTTTGTGTTTCTTCTTATGTTTCTGAAGAATAAAACAAACAAAAAACAAAACAGTTCATACATTTCTATAACAGAAACCAAATTCAGTTTTAATTCATTAATCTCTACTTGTAATGCATGATTTAAAACTTTAGAACAATAGCCGAGGAAGAACAATAACAGTGCTTTTGTGAAGTACTTCCAAGGTGCTATAGTAAGTGTCTTGATACATACAAATGACATAACTGCTCTGGAAGAGTCTACAGTCTGTGCAGCAGAATGGAGACTTTTCCAACCAATTACTCAGTTAAACCAAAGCATAATGAGCCGAGTCTAGAAAAGAAGGATGAAAGCAAATGACAACAGATATCGTTATTAAATATAATGCAGTTTCTGGTATGGGGAAAAGCCTCGTTGTACTGAAGTGGATCAAATCGGATCATTGATCAAATCAAATTTCTGTTCAAAGCCAAGATACACCGTAAACAGAACTGCACCAACATCTGTCACCAAGTTATGCTAGGATTTTGCAGGTCACTGATCAAAGCCAGGCTGTGAACATAGGTTCCAATTATATATATCCAAGTTTCAGAGAATGTACTTTGCTGGCTTCATTTCCCGCAGCAGATTACACACAAAACCTATACGATCCCTGCACTGGTCTGGCACTGACCAGTACCTGTTGGATCTATGCTGTTTTACC
Source organism: Allolobophora icterica (assembly GCA_963556255.1). Lineage (NCBI taxonomy): Eukaryota > Metazoa > Annelida > Clitellata > Crassiclitellata > Lumbricidae > Allolobophora > Allolobophora icterica. Next base: position 60,582,960 of record OY744606.1, read on the forward strand.
CCTGGTGTCCAGCAGGGACTGCCCTTCAATTGGCTGACCAAGCTGTCCTATTGGTTCCTCACATGCAAATTGCTATAGAGCAGTGGCACTCCTTCTCAGTCGCTGGCCCTGTGACCTGGAATGGGCTCCCTGTTGCGCTCCACTTGGTCCCTAGGGGTCACCCTACTATGTTCTTTGCTGACTTAAAGAATGTTCTATTTGGCTGTGGATGGACCAGGAGTGCTCCTGAGTAATTACTTTGAAGAGGCACTATATAAAACTCCTAGTATAATATCAAGAATGAATGAAAATGCCAAAGTGCTTCTTCCCTTGCAATGATTGTTAGTTTATTGTTTAAACTTTTTAATCAGCATCAACTTTGTAAAAAATAAATAAAAATCAAAGCTCAGTTTACAATTAGCATGAGATTTGGTACAAGAATTTCCTTGACCAGTTACCTCAAGAGCAGCTTTGGCACGGTCCAAACGTTTCTGTCTTTTTTTGCAATGTTTGCCAACTCGGTGCCCAACCACAAGCTCCTTCAGTGATTTCTTCGGAGCCTTTAGTAAAAGTAAGTATGCAATATCACTGAAAATAAGCAACCTGAGAGAAAAGCCATAATAACAACAGGCTTAACAGCTTAAAGTAGCAAATCATAAAAAGTGTTAGACATATTACAGTATTCCAAGTGTATGCTGAAAGAAATGTCTAAGTTAAATATCTTAAACATAAGAGACGCAGGGTTTTGCAAACAAATTAATCCAGACGAAACCTTTTTACATTTCCATCTACATAAAGACAAAATTACATTAAAAAGGCCTCTAAAAATGAAGCTATTTCTTTTTAATCGTAAAAATGAACTTAAGCCTTAAAGGAAGCATTACCTCATCATCATCGCTATCGCTTTCTTCACCATCAGCTTTATCTACACCAAGGAAGAACTTCAGACCAGTAACAAGGACCTATCAAACAAAAGTTATACCTAACCAATCAGTCATGTAAAAAAGACATTCGACTAACTACACAGCAACCCTCATAATTATAATAGCCCATATCTTCAGCCAACTTAGACAGACTAAATAGTTTAGAATCTCAAAACAATTTTAATGAGAGCACTGGTGTCAGACCCAAGCTTACAAACATAATCCATTTCAACACAGCCACCAGAACTCTGCACATAACTTAATAGGTAAATGCACACATATTGATAACAAAGACATGGTCCTTGGCCAAGGAATGCTTTCATGAATAACTAAAATCTATTTCTCATAACTGGTATAAATATTGCATGGCTTCTAGTTTTCTTTACTTGTTGATGAACTGAACAGCTTAATGCTAGTAACTAGTAAAATAATAACATAATTTACATAACATATAAAATATTACTTTGACATTTTTGGAGGAAAGTGATTTCGCAATCACGTTGACTGTTCTGTCATCATTCCATATCTTTCTGCGGTACAGTTCAATCATAACATCCTGGCAAGAAATACATACATAAACACAAAAGTCTCAACCAATTGTAAAATAAGTAACTAAAACTCCAAGCAAAAGAACACACTCGGCAGGCTTTGGTTTGAAGCATAATTGGGGCTCAGTGGTAAGTTTGGCGCCTGGTGACCGGAGGGTTGCAGGTTCGAATCCCACTCTAGCCGCTGCGTACGGACCTTGGTCAAGTCCTTCACTTGCGATTGCTCGTGGCGCTTCGGCGTGAAAACTCCGACACAGTATACCAATGCTGTAGTCGGGAGCGCCTCTGAGTAGTAGTAGACTCGAGGAGGCGCTATAGAAATATCCGAAATAAATAAAAAATAAGGCATTTCAATTATGGATATGGTGAAGCAGTCCTCAGAGATGAGTAGACTGTGAAAGAAAAGGTGCAGCTGATCATAATTGAGTGACCATTGGCGAGTGTAACTGAGAGAATGCTTCATTTTGAGGTCGTCATTCCTCCTCTATCAATTATGGGTCAGACACTCTGTATATGTTGTCAGCTATTGAGCTGGTTTTTTGTACGAGTGAGAACTTGTGAATTGGAGACTTTCCAGCTTTTTGAGAATCCCTTTTCTTTAGCTGGAAATGCTGTTTTACGGAAAGCGTAGTATCACGATGGATGTGAGGTACTAAAAAGATGCTGTTTAAATGATAAGTGACATTACATTACTAGTACATTTTAAAAGTAAGTCAATATTAGACATTAATTCACATTTGTTTTTAGAAAAGCACAAAGAAAATTGTGAAAAACACGCACAAGCTTCCACAAAATCGAACTTTTTATTTTATTTTTTTTATTCTGGATATTTCTATAGCGCCTCTCGAAGTCAACTACTACTCAGAGGCCGAACTTACCACTGAGCCACCACGCCCCACTAACTTGTCAAGGAAATATAAAAAATAAGTTAACTGGTAAAGGCAGTTATCAGTTGTATCCAAAGTTTATAACTGAACATTATGAAGTACATTAAATACGAACACACTTAATAATGCCATAACAGTTAACAAGAAATATGCTAGATCTAATTCCTTTAAGCTGATGACTTACCAGACACATTTTGTTAACAATATGGCTGTTGTGATCCATCCACTTGTACATATAATTCTGCAAAGCCTATATACAGTTGAACAGACACAAAAACACATTGTTTTATTCAATTTCAAAATATCACAAAATTCAGCTCAAACGCAAAATAATAAAAAATAAACATAACAATCAAGTTTGATGTACGCCTCAGGCAGCTACGCCGCACCATCAAGAAGCTAAAAGACTTCAGAACTGTGACAAGAATGCTGGCAGGACTTGCAAAAGCATGACAATTTGCAAACCTTGGCTTGGTTTCAGTATGCCATCGATTGATGCCTTTTGCATTAGACGCCGGTGCAATACAAGTCATAATTGCAATAACAGTTTTACAGTAACTTAGCCAACTCAATAGCACAAACAGGCCTTAAAATGAGGTAAGTTTAAACAGTCTGTCAATTAAAAGCAATCCACTATTATTTGCAGTCCTGGAATTGTATGTAATCAAAATAAATGAGACAAGTTTGCTTGTGAATGGCATAACATTGCAAAAAAATTACTAAATCTATTAAAACCCAAGAAGTGAATCTGAAGATCCTTAACCAGAAATACAGTAACGAAAGGCTGGAATTTTTCCAACTGCCCTCACTGACCTCGGCTGCTATAAAGAATTAGAGCATGATCTTAATATGGTTACTGACCTTGTTAAGCTGTACGTTTTTCTGCCTTGTATTTACATTCTTAATATCCTGTACAACGTAGTTGTACATCATTTTTCGAAGGACTTTATCTGGACAAGAGAACAGTTGAAAGAACGTATCTAACAGAACCATTGGAAGAAGGACTCCATTGTTGCGCAGCGATATCAAAGCTTTACAGAACGTCTGCAAGAAAAAATTGCTTATTAATAGACTTCAATGGAAAACATAGGTAACTAAAGCAAAGAAACTTTAGGTAAGGTACAGTAATTGCTAAGGTACAAGAGAACATACAATTTATTAGAGAATATACGCTTTATTAGGACACAAACTTCAGCGTAACAAATTTAAGTTTTACCAAGAGTAGTTTTTTATATAAGAAAAAATAATGCAGTTCCAACAAAAACACTCAGTGTCAGTCATCTTTTGGTCGGTTAACAATCCTGTTCATTTCACAATTCTACCTGCATGGTTGTCTTTTTTGCATAAACTACTTTTCTCAAATTAATTAAGACATTCTTTGCTATGCTTTTCCCTTTCAACATTTTAAGGAAGCATAGGCATAGACCCTGGGAGGGCAGCCAGGGCATGTGCACCAAATAATTGAGATGAACTGTACACCTAATGCAACAAGTGTAGAATGAATAACCAAACCCCCCCCCATATTTTGGACAAGCTTACGCCAGTGCAAGGAGGTAACTATTATTGTCCCACTTTCTTTCTTTGAGGTGCTCCTTACTTATTCTCACTGTAGACTGCATCACAATCAAAATTTTAGTTATGAAAATGCACCTCAAGACACAGCTCACCATTCTCATGTCTGCATCTAAGTCTGAGCCATGTGTTCTCAGAATGGTGATCAGCTGCTCAGGAAATTGCTGAACCTCAGGATTGGTTGTTTTGTAACAGTGAACCACCTAAAAAATTAAACATCTTCAACTCTTTGCAAACAAAATGCTTCTACACAAAGAGGAAAAACATGCATTCCCAAGTTCCAGCACTAGTTATTAACATACACCATTCACAATGATATTTGTACCATGGGAGAACAAAAGGTAGAAGCAGATTCCCAGAGTCCCAGATAAAAGGCCAGTGCAGTTATTGTAGAATGTAACAGTTATTATCACAGACTACTTACTTCTCAGCTGATGTTGGAATCATAACTTACCTCTGACACCACTTGGTGACACACAGGTACCAGGTATCATTATACCGTGCAGTTCAGATATTAACCAAAGGAACTGTTTTATCACAAGATAATCATATTACCAACTGACCCAATCTACCACACAGTCTAGTTAGATTTTTAAAAACTACATGCCCTTCACATTCAGAAAATAGCTTTCCTCCAAAAAACCAGAAATTATGATGATCAGTTCCAGTTTTCATTTAACTATCTCTCGTTTTATTTCTGTGGACATTTTATAGTTTAAACGTAATGCATCCATCTAGCCTTGTGAGATATTAGCCACACTAAATTTTCAAGGTTGCATTAATACAAAGATGCCTGGTTCTTTGGCTAATTACTAGGCATCTGGGTATCAATGGAATCTTGAAAAATTAGCATGTAATATTTCATAACTGTTATTATAAACTCCAAATTTCTAAAGTGCTACTCTAAAGCTAAGCGCAGGGCATCAGCTTATTCACAAGCGCTCGCATACATGCTGCCTTATGAGATATTAGGGTCATAAGATATTAGGGTCATTAGAATCATAAGGCAGAATGGATGCATTATGTTCAAACTATAAAATGTCTGCAGAAATGAAATGTCTGGCTCTTATCCATAATGGAACCTTGAAAATGTTATGTGCCTAACAATACAGATTATTCAGCAATCTTTAACAATAATCAAGTAATGAGGTTTTCTTGAATTCTGAAATATTATCACAAGGTCTTTACAGGATCAAATGCTTAAATTAAAAACAGCACTGGTCAGAATCATTAAGCCCTGCATTTCAATACCTGTGAAATAAAAGAAACAGATGAGACGAGAGCTTCATTATGACTGGAAGAGCGCAACTGAAAGACGTTCAGCATCGACAGACATTCTTCATATTTTGACAGAAACTAAAACAACAAGTAAAAGTCATTGACTAAATCTGTCATGATTTGGAAAATGAAATATAATTAAGCACTAATTATAATAATCATAGAAATAATTAATGATAAAGTTCTTTACATTAAGGTAAATTTTGCAACTTGGGGTGTGCATTATACAATATGCATGCACATTATACCTGAGATAATGCAGTATAAACAGCTTGGAAACTGTATTTACAAGACTTTGCAAATAAATCCTTTAACAAAGTTTTATTTCTCCTTTATTAAAATTGCTCTAAGCAGCATGCTTATTCTATGTTAAAAATTTAAAGCTGCTACTGACAATCCTTTAAAATGGATCTTAAATAGTGCGTATGCCTTTGAAAAAACATATTTACATTTTAAGCAGGGATAATGCAGTATAAACCTGAGATAATGCAGTATAAACAGCTTGGAAACTGTATTTACAAGACTTTGCAAATAAATCCTTTAACAAAGTTTTATTTCTCCTTTATTAAAATTGCTCTAAGCAGCATGCTTATTCTATGTTAAAAATTTAAAGCTGCTACTGACAATCCTTTAAAATGGATCTTAAATAGTGCGTATGCCTTTGAAAAAACATATTTACATTTTAAGCAGGGATAATGCAGTATAAACCTGAGATAATGCAGTATAAACAGCTTGGAAACTGTATTTACAAGACTTTGCAAATAAATCCTTTAACAAAGTTTTATTTCTCCTTTATTAAAATTGCTCTAAGCAGCATGCTTATTCTATGTTAAAAATTTAAAGCTGCTACTGACAATCCTTTAAAATGGATCTTAAATAGTGCGTATGCCTTTGAAAAAACATATTTACATTTTAAGCAGGTTTTGCATTATTTTGAGACTATGAACATATCTTTAGTAGAATCATAATCTTGCAAAAACTAAATTATCCTCTTCACATTGCAGATTGTGCATATGAACTCTTTCTGCTATATGAAGACATTCTAGCTTTGCTAAAATGATACATTTTTCAACATTGTTTAGAATATCTTAAATAGACTCGTGGACTTGAAGTAAATATAAATATGCATTATATTTTTTCAACATTGTTTAGAATATCTTAAATAGATTACTGGACTTGACGTAAATATAAATATGCATTTAAATTACTACCTGGTAGGTAATTAGGTGTTACAAAATTTCTGACAATTTGTACCGGCTATATTAACTTGATGAATGAAATGAAAGTGAAGTCAGTACTCATGGGTGTCGAGGAGTAGTGCATCTAACTTCGTGGTATTAAGACCACTTAATAAAAATAGGGGTATCAATGGGCACCTGGAGGCCGGGGATCTGCCTGCTATATGGGTTCTGCCCAGGCTGTGAAGTATGGGGAACGGACATTATCCCCCCTGGACATTATCCCCCCCCCGGACATTATCCCCCCGGACATTACCACCTCGGACAGAATCCCCCCCGATTTTAGCTAGGACATTATCCCCCCGGACAAAATCCCCCTTCTGTGTAATAAGCCTAGTTCCTTGTAATCCCGTGTGCGTCATGTATGTATGCTTGTATGTATTCACTCGTGAAGTATGAATGCAATATATCATCCCCAGTCATTTCTAGGCATTACTTTTAAGAGGGAAGAGCCAGCAGCCAACAGCATGGGATACCAGCAGGCAGATGCCATGGTCTATCCTCAAGTGCAAATCAACACCAATTCATTAGAACCTAGCTAACCGATCTTAAATGTAGGTCTGGTTCCTTCATCATGTCTGGGGTATTAACTTTGTATCTATGGCAAGTTCATCTGATTTTAACAGTCTTATCACAACTGAATTTTACCAAAAGGATACGTATCTAACATGGTTCTGTCTTTGCTAATAAATACTTTATTATGGTTCCCACCCAAAATTTGAGCATCGGAAGTGTAAGTTCATCTAATGATGGAGTGATGCACAGTCGAGTATCAGTTTCGAATGATTTCAAGTACAAAGGCCGTATTTTGCTAAAACCTTTACACCTATATAGTCGTGATTATCGACTAGCTATTGACCATCCAAATATTGCACATACAGTGCATAATAACATGGAACTATTTCATACTTTACATCAAAGTATTTATCCATATGGTGTTAACGGCAGGTTGGTATTTACTCTCAATGGCCTTGACAGTATCTGGGACAAATTTTACTAGACAGAACCAGGAATACCGTTTAACAATGCCAGAATGAAGCTTTTAGTTTTTAATGGAAAGCCTAAGCTACGAGAGATGGGCATGCAAGCGGATGATGGTAGATTAACGTCATAATTACTAGACAGAACCAGACCATCTAATTAGTGTCTATAAGTGGCGCTATATAAATTTGTGATTACAAACAGCGACGTCAGGAGAGGCAAAGAATGGAGAATTAGTGGATTTCAGGTGGGAAATCGTTGCAGAGTCTGTGATTTGAATATGGATCGGATGTAGAGACATATTTTGATTTTTATCAGATGGTATAGAATTAAGCTTCAAAGTAGTTAGTCACATAAGGTACATTTAAGAAATGTTAGTCTGCATAGTATACAAACACAGATATATGGGCGCGTAGGGAATCTCCTAAATGAATTTCGGCAGGATCTCCGAAATCGATTTTCTAAGTTCGACCCGAATTCCAGAAAATTAGGTTTATGTGGAGAAAAATGAAATTATTCTTGAAAGTCAATGTATACTCGACGGGTCTGGACCGAATCCCCGAAACGAATATTGCCCGGATCCCCAAAATCGATTAGTGATGAAAATATAACTGAAAACAGAAGTCGGATAAATGCAAGGCCACGCTAGATCTATGTCACGTATAAGAATTTACAATTTAACTTTTAATAGTTTTCGGGAGATCGGCTGCTTTCTATAAAACTGTTTTCGGGAAATCGGGCTTTTGTGTATTTTCAGCATTTTCGGGGATTCGGGTTGACCCCTACACGACAGGAGTTATATGTCAAACATTACAATTTAACTTGTCGGGAATATTTGAAGTTTTTGGAAATATTTGAAGTTTTCGGGATTTCGACCGCTTTCTATAAACTGTTTTCGAGAAATCGGACTGTTGTGTGTTTTCAGTGTTTTCGGGACGGGGTCAACCCTAATCCCCGAATCCGCTGAAATATACAAAAGCCCGATTTCCCAAAAACAGTTTCATAGAAAGCGGCAGAACTCCCGAAAACTATTCAAAGTTAAATTGTAAACTCATACGTGACTCAGGCCTAGCGTGGTCTTGATGTATCTCGATATACTGTCTATTCACATGTTTATTTGTAATTTTAGTCTAAAATCGATTTCGGCGATCCGGCCGTATCATTATGTTGGGGTCAACCCGAATCCCCGAAACCCGAATCCCCGAAAACGCTGAAAATACACAAAAGCCCGATTTCCCGAAAACAGTTTTACAGAAAGCGGCCGAACTCTCGAAAACTATTCAAAGTTAATTTGTAAACTGGTACATGACATAGACCTAGCGTGGCCTCGATGTATCGCGATATACTGCCTATTCACCTGTTTATTTATAATTTTAGTCTAAAATTGATTTCGGGGATTCGGCCGAAATTCGTTTCGGGGATTCGGGTTTCGGGGATTCGGGCCGGACCCCATTATGTTCATATAGCATTTAGCAACGTTGCACATATAAAATGAAATTGACCTCTTCCTTGTAAGAATCTGGATCACGTTTTAGAACATTCTGTAAAAGAGGAAGGCTCATAGAAATCAGGTGCGTTTTCTTTGTTTCCATTTTTGTTTTAGTAAGTTTTAAAATTAGTCCAAACTGGCCACGCCGCACTGTTCTACAACTTCTATTATCACTCAGAGAATACAGAGTTAAGAGGTAGCTTGGATGTTTTGACAACATCTTGCTATTTTATAGCGCAATAATAAATCGCACACTCGAAATTTCCAAAGCGCTAATCTAAATCTAAGCACAGTATAAGTAATTATTTATACTGTGAGCTAAGCACAGGGACCAGTTAAAGACGCAGAGATCGATGCCCCGTGGAGGTCTGAGTTCGGTTGCCAGAGAGACCAGAGAGTGGAGGCAGAGCGGCTGCTAAGCTGGTATCAATGAGGACGAGTTTAAAGCTTCGAAGGCGGATGATCGAATGGATTAGGGTGGAAGTCGTAGACATAAAGTCGCGGTGCCTGGGACGTATGCACTCTGACCAATGTAGCTAACTGGACGAGCAGGCCGGAGCAGGGAAAACGGGCCACCATGCTCATATCACAGTATAAATAATTATAATTATAATTATTTATACTGTGCTCATATAGAGCAAATATAGTAGCCATATTCCCATATGGGACTCGTGTAAAGCCCATATATATGGGTCCCATCACATGCCCAATGAAATGCTGACAGAGGCTATACAAAGGTTTCCGCATTTGCTTAGGGCTTTCCGCTTCTGTTTCGGGCTCACTGCCATTATTCCACAGATTCTTTAACTTTACAATTTTTTTACATTGGCTATAATTCGCACAGAGATCAAATATTTGGATTTTTAAATACAATACAACTATATTACTTTAGGTTTGGATATATAAGCCATCCAGTTTGGGAAACCATTTTGTGCTATTTTCGCTTGCCAAATTAGCATAGTTGAATACGCAGCAGTCTGAACAATAAACACGCCCGTATTTGCGTTCGGGAATAATATTCACATTGTTTATTTAAAATCGAAGACAACTTAAACAAGTGCTAACATTCTGGTTGATATATTGCGCCAATACAAACAACCGGTTTGTTGCTATAGACATCAACAACACGCTGCTTGGTGCGTGTGCATATGGTAGAACACGCGCTTCGATTTTGATCGTCAACGGCATGAAATGTAAACGCAGCGTAGCTGTCACTAATAAACATGTAGTCTTTGAAAGGCGGTAGGCCGTGCAGTGATTTGTTTTCTCGAATCTGTGTTCGAAATACTAATGGGAGAGTACCCGAATACTTTGTAATCAACAGGTAGTTGCTTACTAATTATATTTAATTTTAGTTATAATCACGATGACAGTAGAATCAGTTTAACTGGAGCAAGGCTTCTCTGTCGAACTTGGCGTCTCTTGATTCTGGTACTTAAACCCAGTGCTTTTTTCAGCCGGAACGCGCCGGAACGGCGTTCCGGCACCTTTTTTCAGCTATTAAAAAATAATTCATTTATTTTAATAATAAAAGCAATAATTTAGTTATTTTAATTTAATTTCAGTGCTTTGAACTGTTAGTGTTTATTGAGACCCCTCCCAACCCACAATCCCGTTTTTCTGGGGATTTTAGCCCGCCCATAATTCTTCCGTTCCGGAACCTATTGTTCCGTTCCGGAACCTTTTTTCTAGAAAAAAAAGCACTGCTTAAACTTGAACGAGAATTTGCACTGGTAAAAGTAAAACCCAAAGATCAATGTTAATAATTTGCAAGGAATGTGAGTATGTGCGTATATATTAATTAACGAATATATAATAATATGGTTTTCACTGCCATTAACGAAGTTTAGATTGTTTAAACACAAAATGCTTGCCATACTGAAATATAACTAGTTACTGTAAAAAGATTTTTCTAACAAGCAAATTCATTTAGTAGATTATTGTACATAGTTGATACTGTAAAACTAATTTTAAAAATAAACTTATATTAGTAAATTGTTAGAAGTGCCTGACAATGACATTATATTTTTAGAATGATACCTTAAAGTTTACATCTGGACTGCAACCCTGACAAACCCAGAATGCCGCTGCACATTGCAAACCGCATGTTTGTCGTTACCAGTAGTGGTGAAAGAGAAATTCAGCTTTGTATTGGAGATCTTACTACTTTGCCAAAAGAAGAGAAAGTTGATGTTGTAATGGTTTCAGCATTCCCAAGTATATTTTCTGTTCTGTTACATTTTATTAATAAAACTGTACTTTAAAACTTACCCCTTAAATTATTGAGAGACAGAAGATTGTTTTTCACACCAATCCGATCTTCATTGGCTACGGTTGCATTAATGACTCGTCAGGTTGTGATATTATTTCTAATAAGAAATTTGAGCACTGCATCATTTTAATTTGTGTCTTGCTTACTTGTTGTTCCATGAGTTACCATGCTTTTGAATTATTACAAATGGATTTAGAAGGTTAAACTCAGGCAAGGTAAGATAATGACTCATTTCATATGGTACATCTATGTCTCAAGATTTCAATACTAATCGTTAAAGGTGTTGTCCTGCCATGCAGTTGAAGGATCTTTCAGCTTAAGTGCAACGACAGTAAAAGCAATATAACAATTGGTAGCATTCATTACAGGAACTCTGGATATAGAACTGAAAGGCAAACGCATTATAAATAGGGTATTATGACACTCAAAATATATGACACTCAAGTGTAGGCTAGTTTGTATATGGTTCCAACAGATAACTACTCAGCAACATCTGCATCAGTATTGGGAGCTCTCAAACGCGAACTGCAGCTAGACGTGGAAGAATTGGCTTATTACCATAAGAAGGAAGACCTTAGACAAAATTTTAATTGTTGGATTTCAAAAGAACTTCCTGAACATTTGCCATATAGGTGAGGCAATCAGCAATGCTTTTTACATTATTTAATTTGGAGCTCTATTGAAACAGTTCATTAGAAATCTTGGTAAAACAAACGCTGAATTTCTTATGAAAGTGTTTAATCTTTGGAACTGCTACCCAGTGCATTTTTTTCATTTCAGATAGACTCATTTCATAAAACAATACCTAAACAAAGAACAGATTTAATGTATTGGATATTCATCATCATCATTATCAGTTCCTGACTTCGGCCTTTGGCAGCGATGCGTACGAATAAATGATTTCCGTTGTTGTTGGTCATTTGTCAAGTCTACTGCTCCCCTTGTGCTAGTCCAAATGATGACATGTCCTCATTTATATTATCTATCCAACATAGTCTTGGTTGGTCTTTGTTTCTTTTTCTGTCAAAGCGTGCATGTGGTGCATTGCTTGGGATTCATTCAACTGGCATTCTCCCTACCATGTCCAAACCATCGGAGTCTTCGTTGAATGACTTTGTCTAGCAGAGTTTGGATACCTAAAGATTGTCTTATGTCATCATTTCTTATTTTCTGTATTCTTGATATCCCTGCAATCTTGTGCAGCCAGCTCAATACTTTTGAACAACTTTTTTGGTCATTCTGTCCATGTGGCCAAACTTTTGTTTCTGTGACTTTCATGTTATTCTTTTGTTCAGAGAAAATAATTATAAATGATATATGTCTTTTGATGTATGTAGCAGTCCACATGAAATTGAGTGATCAGTATTACATACATGTAGCTCACTTCTGTATTAAATTGGTGTTTCACTGGAAAATTTTACAGGCAATTAATCTGTTTTGAGAAATATCGTACTACTGCTGAACGTTTGGATGTTGCCATTAAGGATGTATTTCGAGCCATGATGCCAATTTTTAACAATGAGAATAAATCGGTTATAACACCGTTATTGGCCACTGGATCTCAGGTAAAACTGTTTCTGTAACACATTGGAATTTTGTCATTGATACCATTAATCATTCATAATCGTGCATCATTCATATTAAGAGTTCTTAGTTCTGTAAAATGCATACATGGTATATGCATTCTATAGGAAGGACTCAACTTAAGACATCCTCCGCTTATTGGATTAATTTACTAAGGTTTTAGGACATTGTCAGGGTTTCCGTTAACGTCCAAACAGCCGTTTCTACGTCCGAAAAAACGTCCAAAATTTGACAATATTGGCTGATTTACAACAAAATTCTAGGTCCGGACATAAGTGGACCAAGGTCCTACGTCCTCTTTTTGTGCTCCTAACAGAAACACTGGACACTGTTATGTCTTAGACTATTATTTTCTCTGTTATAGCAGTGTGTCTTGCTCTCTACTGACCTTGTAACTTTTTCTGTTTTGAAGCACTGAAAAGTTGTAATGTTTCATAACGTTTTATTTCCAACTCATTCCGCTAGTAGTTAGAACCAACTGATGAATGTTGAACTTGAGCCGTCCCTATATTTCATTTTTCAAGATACCACAGTACATAATTATGATGCATATACTCCCAAGATACTGCAAAAGTGATTAATCAGATGTTATTTTCCTTATAAAATAAACTTCAGAACATAGTCATTGGGCTTTCTTGTTTTTGGTTTGTTACTGTTTTATTGTTATCACCTTTATCATCCTCACAATTTCAAATAGCTGCTTTTGTAGGCATTTTTGTTTGAAAAGAACATGCTTTTGTCTGTGTAAAGATTATTTGCGTACTAAAGTCCAAAATAATTTGTGTTAAAAGCCAGTTAATGCTATTTGAGGAAGCGAGGATGATAACAGTCATAACAATAGTTAAATAGGTTAGAAATAATTAGTGCATTAAATTTGAGTGTTTTTCAAAGTTGTTTCAGTATCAAACTATAAACAAGAAAAAGTTTAATTCCTTTTTTGCAGCATTATCTTGCACTTGACATTTGTCTGTTTCTTGGTGACCTATACTGTTAACAGTTCGAGTTTCTCCATTTTCTTATAGGTTGCTCAGAAACCGAAGATGCTACGCGGAATGCTGAATGCTGCCATTGAATGGATGAAGTTTGGACTGCCACTTCAGCTGCTGAAGATAGTCGTCTATAATGTGCCAGATGAATTGAAGCATGAGCTGGGAGCCATTTTTCAGGAGATTAAGTCCAGGGTGGAACTGGATAGGCACCCTCCAAAGGTAGACCAGTTTGACCCTATTAAGGGACAAAATTAAATTAAATATATCATGATAATAATAATAAAATGATTTATATAGTGTCATTGCAAAGTTAAGGCCAAAGAAAACGGCATCGTGCACGAGTTAAACAAGTCAATGACAGTCAGTCATATGATACTTTGAAAAAGATAGGTCTTGAACTGTGATTTTAATATCTCCAGAGATGGTGCATTCTTCATATGATTGGAACAGAACCTGGTAGTGTATTTCAAAGTGTTTATTCTAGTCTCGTCATAACCTGATTGTACAAGTGACTGTACTGGCTTGAAGCAAATTTTTTTTAATATTATAAATATATACAACTGTATTCAATATTAATCTCCATCCGACGCTAAGAAGTGTGCACAAACATGACAGAGTATTCTTGATATTCTTGTTTTAATGAATATGTTTCACATTAACACAGGATCCTCCAAAGCGACATGACGTCTTTCTGATCTATGCCAAAGAAGATGAAGGTATTGCTTCTGAGATGCGAAATTTTCTTACGGTCGCCAAACGACGTTTCTTGAAGTACCTTGGTGCAGCAAATATAATCACTGCTGCAGATGTTGCTACCAAAAAAAGCTCATGGCAGCATGACATCATTATGGCTATGTTAGGCAGTTCAAGGTATGACAATTCATTTTCACTGTAAAGTTATAGACTTGTCCTCATTTTAAGAAAAATCGTATAACCAGTCTTGTTGTCAAGACCTTAAACCTCAAGACCAATACCAAGACTTTGAACCTGGAGACCAAGACCAAGACTCTGAACCTCGAGACCAAGACTTTGAACCTCAAGACCGAGACCAAGACCCAAAAAATCACATTCAGCCCAAAGCTTCTTTTTCTTTAAAAAAATTGTCAAGTCGGACTACTCTCTATTTTAATGAAAACGTGAGTCTTTTATTTTATTCAGGCAAATTAACTTTAAATGCAGACTGCAGAAAATTCCGAATTCGTATTTACAAAAATCCTTCATGCAAAATGTTATTCCAAATGTCTTTTGTATTTTATAAAACCAATTCACTCAGAATTTTCTGACCAATTAAGACGTGCCTTGTGGGGCCTCATAAAAATTCCGCCATGTGAAAAAATACTTTCCATAGGTGCTGAAGTCGATGGCACACACAGTAGCTTTTCAAGCACTGGATGTAAATGTACATATCGTGAGCCTTTTTGAAATCCTCCCATGGTTATCAGACCGTCTGGCTTCAGAAAAAGTCTCCCCAGGGCTTCCAGACACAGCATAACTTAGTTGCTGCTGTCGATGGGTTTTCCTGACCCACAAGACTTGCATCCGTCCGTAGGTATTTGTCGTAGGCTATGATGCAAACAGGCTTGATAAATTTTTAAATTGTTGAGTTTTATTAAATGACTATTCATATTGACAGCTGGTCTTGGTCTTGGTCTTGGTCTTGTGAGACCAAGACCAAGACTTTGAACCTCAAGACCAAGACTTTGAACCTCAAGACCAAGACGTTTGGTCTCAAGACCAATACCAAGACTTTTAAAAACGAACTCGAGTGCACTCGAGACCAAGACCTTGGTCTCGAGGACAACAAGTCTGCGTATAACACACGTGTAAAAATTGACATTTCATGTGAACAAGTTAGGCTTTATTGCTTTGCTAACTTCTGATCAACTGAGTTATACTCAAGTATAGTTTCCAGTTTAAGTGTCAACCTCCTGAAACAGCCTATGTGAGCTTCTTCCCTCTCCTTGCACTCTGCAGTGGAGTGTTTCACTCTAAAGAGAAAACCAAACTTTTCAAAAATTGTTTATCCAGGTTGTGCTCCGGCACCATCCTATGACCACGTACGTTATAATCGTTAGTCACATTAGAACCATCACAGCCTGGTTTTACCACTGAGCATGGCAAGAAACAGATCCAAACATCCTGGCTGTTGTGGTTGATGCGATTCAGCCCCAGTGAATAAACTGATCTCCCTGAGGCAGCTTCTTTATGGCATCTTGAAATTCAGAATATTTACATGATCAGCATCTGGATTTGGCCACTAATACACTTTAGTTCACAAGGTTTTAAAGACTGTTTCTTTGTATGATTGTTAGTGTTGTGCCAATCCTGACAATGTCTTTCATGTCTGATCCCTCATGTTTGGACCAGTACAATTTGGCCCTCTGTGCCAATCGTCGGACGAAGCGCAATCTTATGGCTCCATTTTGCCTTGACTCTATTCCAGACATGCCAATCTACATGACATTAGTGCAGTGGTTTAACTGCAGGTAAGAAAAATCAATTTGTTTCAATTTTGTTTAATACTTAGCTATTCAGAAGGAACATGTTTAGCAAATATTGCAAGCCCTTTGTTGGTAATTCTTTATTGTAATCATCAAACTTCTAAAGCACCACTCGAAAGCCAAGTGCAGAGCACCAGCCTATTCATGAGCGCTGGACAACTGTAGATGAGCAACTTGTCCAAAGTCGATATGCAGTGGTTTGAGGTAGGTAGATTCAAACCTGCAACCCTCCGGTTATAAGGCACAGAACATACCGCTACACCACCATGTCCCAGTCGTTAAGACGTATCTGCCACTTTTAAGTAAACATATTGCTAATCACTGAGTTTTATTCATACTGTTTGAATTGACTTTGAATTGTTGAGACAGGCCACGAGATTCAGTGAAAATTCAGAATGCGTGCATCTTGTTGATGGAGCAGATGAAGGAATCCTTTGAAACTCACAAAGTTGAATATGACATCTTTGTGTCATATTGCCACAAGAATCTGGACAAAGCCAAAGTGATAGTCAACAGTCTCAAACGAGAGAATCCAACAGCGAGAATTTTCTTTGATCAGGATGAACTGAAAACAGGTTAGTTTAAAAATTATTTTTGCTTTTATATGGTGTGCTTATACACTGGAACCACCTTATACCTTCTGGTGACATTACAAGGTAGTTTAATTGTGTAAGTCCATGCATTTGTCCATTCATACCTTGACTATATAAAGCACCTTTAAACTTTGAAATTGCATTGTGGTTGAGCTGCTCTGCATAAATTGTCTTTACATTATGTTAGTATTATGGTAGTTATATCAAATATACTCTAATAAAGTGCCACAGTAACGTTGCTAAGAGGAGGCACTAGTGTGGCTAAACTGTCTGGTGTCAAAGAACTTTCTCTGTCTTCAGCCAGACAGGTGCTTCAAAGACCACAGTAATGTCTGGCAACAGGCCACAGTGAATGTACCTCATTACCAGAGAAATTATTACTGAAAGAATTCTGGCTAAATTCATGTATGCTGTTTCCAGGTTGAATTTATTTTTAAAAGTATACCTTTATGTCATGTAGTAAACCTAATTGAATTTTGCATCCATGACACAGTCATATAACATCAGATATTGTGTTATTAAAAGGTTGTGTGCCATTGTTTGATGCCTTGTGCATAAGATGCCGGCGTGATAGAAGTTACCAATTAATAATAAGGTGTGTCATAAGGAGGCTCAGTTGTGTGCCATTGTTTGATGCCTTGTTACACACATGTCCATCCAAATTTTGAATTTCTGTTGTTTGAACATACTGTATAAGTGAAGAAGTTAAATATTGTAAATATGCAGTGCTTTTTTCAGCCGGAACGCGCCAGAACAACATTCCGGCACCTTTTTTCTGCTGCTAAAAAATAATTTATTTATTTTAATAATAAACACAATAATTGAGTTATTTTAATTTAATTTCAGTGTTTTGAACTGTTTTCAGTGTTTATTGAGATCCCTCCCAACCCCCAATCCCGTTTTTCTCGGGATTTTAGCCCGCCCATAATTGTTCCGTTCCGGAACCTATTGTTCCGTTCTGGAACCTTTTATTCTAGAAAAAAAGCACTGTAAATATGTACACATGCTAAGTAGGGCGCAGGCAGTTTGAATTGATCTGCATCATCCAGTTACTGCAGACTGCGGTTTAGATCGTAGATTTGTATGTACCTCAGGAATACTAACAGAACATTTACAGAGAACTGTATTTTATTTGTGATGTTGCAATTTAATTTTTTGCTTAGTTAACAGAAATGCTGTAACTTTTCTAGGTCAGTCATGGCAACAAGCACTCTACCATTCTTTGGACAGCGTAAAGTGTGTGATAGCACTGATCTCAAATGACTACTTGGATTCACTTGTTTGCAATGAAGAACTTAATGTGGCTTCTGCTAAACATTTATCCACCGTAAGAGGATACTTTATTCATTATCTGTACGTACACATCAACTGTTGTTACACCAGGACACAGCCTTGGGGGGGAGGGATTGTGGACACAAATCAAGGACCACGTTATAATGAAGTTGTGTTATGATGATGCAATTTTCTAAAGCCAAACTAAATTTGGAGTCCATGTAACTGACCATGTTATATCGAAATTTATATTATAATGATGTTTGTTGGTGTATTAAGTTTCGTCATGTATAACAAAATGCTCTGTTTTGTGCACATAAGATATGCAAATATATCTGACTGATTTTATTTACTGCTAAATTTATGTTATTAAGTTTATTTCTTTTAGAAAATTGACATCCATACAAATGAAGCTTTTGATAATGACTTTTCAAGCAAGATAATAATGTTGCAAACAATAAAATGATTTGGAAAATATTCAGTATTTACATTTAACAATGAGACTGTACTAAAAATGACTGGGAAACGCGGTGCATCGTTAAAGTGATAAACTCAGTAATAAAGTCTGTAAATTTCTGATGTTCTTTTGTTTATTTGAACAGGCCAAGTCTCAAGAACTTATACTAATTATGTTAGAGCCAACAAAGAAAATTCCACTGTTTGACTATGTGAAGCCTGTCATGGCAGACAGAAGCTTTGAAGACCTTGCTGGATCTGTGTCTCATTCTGTAGCGACTTGGTTGAAAAGCGGAACCAAAGACTCCTTGTTCTCACCAGTTGAGGTCAGAAACCAAGACTTATAATCAATGAGGATGGTTCATTGATGTTTTGATTGTTCCAACGATAAAATTCATCTGGTTACTCGCTGCTGATGTGCATGTTTTCATATAAACCATCTGGCTTTGATATTGGTTAAAATTTCTCATAATACAACTGCTAATTTTATTCTTATTTTTAGTAATCAAGTCATGAATAGTAATTTGATAATTTTTATATGTATATAATTATCTGTTTAGGCTAGCATAGAATGTACCACTGATTAGGTTCTCTGGAAGTGGCACTATAGAAAGTTCTTTACAATTATGTAATCATCATTATCCTAGATAAGTATTGTTGTCTCCATTGTCTCCATCATTATAATCATTATACAATAAAGTTTGTATGTCAAACCAACAGCTACACAGAAGTTATCAGATGGCAGATTTTATATTTTATTATTGTTACGTTTGAGTTTAAATGCTATTTTGAACAGTATCCAATGGACATCCAAGATCTGACAGAAACATGGCGCCGCCATGATCTCGAATCCAACTACTTCCTTAGCAGCAATGGAATATATCTCAACGACATGGACTTTGACATCATCAGAAGACGTTCTCCAAAAAAAGATGATCTCGTCTATGGTTCCAAGCCTCCCGAGAAAGCAAATGCCGATATTTTCATCAGCTATTCTCTTCAAGATCGAAGGTACGCAAGTTTCCTTGCATGGGCCCTTGCCAGGTCACCAAGCAACTTCTCCATATGCAGCCTCTCAAGTTCGGAAGCAAACGACACGGCACAGGTGGACATGGCACGGTGTGTGGTTGTCCTGCTCTCGCTTCAGTACCATCGCAATCCAAAGAAAGTCGAGGAGTTCAACTACATCCTCAGTCGTGCCAGAAAGCATCGTGTCATCTACGTCGTCTTCGTCGACGTTCTTCCGACTCGCCCGTGGTACATGAGAGTCGTCCACTGTAACACGGCTCTCACCGACGACTTTTGGCCAGATGCTTTAGCATCACTCACCAATTCTTCAAAAGATGGCATGATTTTCACTCCAGAAGTAAATTCAGCAAAGACCAAAATAGAGAAAATGCAGGGACCTCTGATGAGTCGTGAAATCCTGGCATTACTTAAAGCAACGTGTGATGTAGAAAACATCTGCCTTGCAGCCAGGTAATATATTTTTTCGAATGTGCTGTAGCAAAGGAAGATGAAGCAACTGTTTCCACTTAGATTTGTTTTGTATAGAGTTGTGGAGTGGTTTAATGTGAATTGTCTTGTAAGCCTTATTTCCTTTTAGAGTACCAGGTTTACCTGAAAGCCATAAACAGAATTTTTTACTTGAATTTACTGTATACATTTAGCCATCATATTAACATTTGTAAACCTGAATAAATAAGAGACTGATGCTGGTAATGGTTATTGTTCTTGATGATTGCAGCTTATTCAGTGATTAGCTTACAAATATATCTGTGGTACTGTACACTTTATTGTTTTATTTTTTCAAGAAATGGAAAGAAAACTTCAGTACACATGCAGAAGGGAATCTTTTTCAACATAGTGGATCTGAAGAAATCACTGGAAGTTCAAACTGCTAGGAAGAGGGAGTTTACAATCGTTGCAAGCGACTACGGCAAACACAGTAAAGATGCTGATGACAGCCAGAACAAAGATCACCCAAACAGTCGTACTGCAAATTCTGGTCGCAGTCAACATCTGCAGCTCTCTGCAGAGAATTCCGAAATCAACAAGTCTCCTGACCACGGATATGATGCCAGAGCAAAGGCTTCTGTGCCACACAATGATAATCACACAGCTAATGCATCCTTCAGAGATGATGTTGAGGTTGCCAAATCTCCATCTCCACAGTACTATGGCAACCGTTCTCCCAGTGATATAGCTAATACATCCTTCAGATCAAAAGATGATGCTGATGTTGCCAAATCTCCATCTTCACGATACCATGACAACCATTCTCCCAATGACATAGCTAATGCATCCTTCAGATCAAAAGATGATGCTGATGTTGCCAAATCTCCATTTCCATCTCCAAGGTACCATGACAACCATTCTCCCAATGACATAGCTAATGCATCCTTCAGATCGAGAGATGATGCTGATGTTGCCAAATCTCCATTTCCATCTCCTCGGAACCATGACAACCATTCTCCCAATGGCATAGCTAATGCATCCTTCGGATCAAAAGATGACGCTGATGTTGCCAAATCTCCATCTCCACAGTACCGTGACAACCATTCTCCCAAACCCAATGATCCTTATTCCCAGGTTTCTGTTGGACCGTCTCCAGACCATGCTGGCTACAATCGCCAACATCAACCAGTAGTCCAGGTTGGAGACAGGGAGCCGTATCCAGCACCAGCTGGTGGCTACCGTCCTCAGTACAGTAATCAACAGTACTCCAGAGATGATGAATATGGACATGATCCTCGTGCACAGAATAACAACCAAGCCCACTCTTCGGACTACCAGCAAAATCCTCGGAATACGACAGGTGAAGGGAAAAAGAACAAGGCAAAATCCACAAGCACTTGCACTTTACTTTAGGTGTTAAAAGATAAGCTGTATTTCTGAATGATATCATTGACATTACCGTATGTGGAAAAGCCCAGAGAAAAGTCACACTTTTCCTGTTCCAAAGCCCAGACCTCTTCATATATTGGCCTTCAGTTTTCGAGTAACAAGCTAAACAAAATGGCAAGTGAAAATATTGTTATTTTAATTGGGGCTGTACTGACAGCCATTTGTAGTGGGAAGCAGAAACTCCCCACAGGTTCAGACTATTTCCCACTGAAGATACATGTTTTCCCAATGTTTTACCCCTGCCTTAGAGGCAGTAATGATGTTAATTTATTATGACTCACAGAAATTGTAATTACATCAGCATTTTGCACTTCTTCAGCACACTCTTGCCTTACCCCATTGCTAATCACTATTCGAACTCTGTACAGATGGAAAAGGAATACGAGCTTCAGTTCTTCTAGCTAACAGGGTATACAATGGAGTCGTTCACACATGATTGCATTTTGTGATGTAAACCACATGATAGTCACTTTAGTCAGTATGAAATTTATGCCAACTGTATGGCAGTGGCACAGCCAATTTCAAATAAGCAATTTTGGCAAAGGTGTCACACTAGATGGTCTTGAAAGACTTGACCTAATGTTGTATATTCAGTAGACCAGAGGATGATAAATAGATCTGAGCTATTAAGATCTATTTATCTCCTAAGATAGGAGATTGAATAATCAATGAATATACTGTATTATTATTTTTAGTCAGCCTATGTAATCCATCAACATTTTGCACTTCTTCAG
Organism: Allolobophora icterica; assembly: GCA_963556255.1. Classification (NCBI taxonomy): domain Eukaryota; kingdom Metazoa; phylum Annelida; class Clitellata; order Crassiclitellata; family Lumbricidae; genus Allolobophora; species Allolobophora icterica. Next base: position 60,605,163 of record OY744606.1, read on the forward strand.
CACATCTCTTGACAACTGATGTTCAATTGACAGTCATACTGAATTTTGCCTGAAACTTCTCTTTTATTCAGAAATTGTAATTTTATAGCACAGCTTTTAGCATAAGTTAAATCTAGACTACAAATCCAGATCCAACTCTAATTCATGTGCATTTTTGAGAAATTTTAAGACGTTCACATTGTATCTTTTGCAACTACCTGGTTTTGACATTTTGTTTAACTGCATTTAAAATTTTTATCTTAGGATAGATAATTTAACATTGGTTTTCACTTGTTACTTTTATTCATGAGTAATAATGTTTATTTATTATGACTCACAGCCAAGGACTGTGATTTCTGTAAATAAAACACTTAAGAATATTAGACGTTTCTTGTTGCTCCTGTACTTTAAATATTTTAAATTGTACGTATTGTCGCTTTTACAAACCAGTAGTGGTCTTTAATCTAATTGTGTGATTTAAATGAACAACAATGTATAATGTATAGTATAAAATTTTAGGATTATGTCTCAGTATTATTAGTGATTGTAAATAGTGAGTTGTACTTTATTACACACTGAACTAAGAACCTGTATTATACACTGAACTGCACATGGAACAGAGCCTGGCATAGCCATTGCCTTAAGCTTACCCAAGGAAATCTGAATAAACAGGTTAAGTTCAAGATGCTTCAAAGCTATAGGTATATGTCTATCATGTTTAACTGTTTAATTCACAAAAACTGAAGTTCTCTGAAATTTAAAAACTCGTTGTGCACCCAGTTGCTTCATCAGTGAAACACTGCACTGGTGAAACAATTCTTATTACTTAGATTCTAAAGAGCATATGCATGGCAACTGTTATGTGTCTAATTATCTAGTGGCATATACAGCGTATAATAATTCCTGCAATGAGAGGTCATCCTTTAGGGTCTGTCGTCAAGATTCTCAAAGCCACATGTTGTACAGCACTGCATATTTGGTACTTTGTAAATTAAAGCTTTGCTATGAATTGTGCATTCAAAGTATCTGCATGGAATTGGTGGAGATAGTTTGGAGCAAAAATTAAGTTTATCTCATGACCGAGAGTGCTTTAACACGCCAAAGCGAAGAAATTAAGGCACATCTCTGCAACAGTTTTTATCGTGTATGCAGTTACAAATTTCATTAAAATAAAGCCAGTAGAATATTGTATAGACAATAGGTCCATCTGAATACAGAAATGCTTATAAAACATCTGTCCTTGATGTTGCTGAAAATCCTTTCAAAAACAACTTGTTTATATCAGTATATAATTGTGTGTGTGTGTGTGTGCACGTGTGTGTGCACGTGTGTGTGCACGTGTGTGTGTGCACGTGTGTGTGTGTGCACGTGTGTGTGACGGATGGGTGGAGAAGTGTTATGGTGGAATTAGAGCAGGTTGAGCGAGTTGGTTGGATTGTGAATAACTGGCAAAGATAGGAGGGCTGGGTGGTTTGAAGTGTGTTGCAGGCTGAGGCAAGTGATTGGACACCATTAGCAAATGCACAATGGTAGGCCTACAATAGCTAGAAGCATTAATTGTAAACCAGAAGTAATAAATCATAATGAAAATTATAAAATAAGTAAGTATATAAGTAACAGTTTTCTATTATCATCTGTGCAGCAACCTGGGAATGTAGCCCTTCCCTGTCAGAGGATCACATCACTGCATCTTTAGATTATGCGAGCGAGGCCGAAGAGAGCAGTGATGGGCAATAGTTAACTAAAAAGTTGCTAACTTTTAGTTTAACTAAAAAAATTTAGTTAAGGATGAAGTTTAACTAAAATAAAAGTTTAGTTAAAACCATAGTTTAACTAAAAAAATTTAGTTGCTAACTAAAAAGTTTAACTAAAAAAATCAGCAATATGCAACTATTTTTCCACAATGAATATTGAACACTGTCATCACAAAAACATTTGAACACTGCATGGTTTTAGCATTAACAGCCTGTGTTTTCAAATTCATACACTACTTACAGTACTCCTGTAACTGTATGCTAGAACAGTACACATTGCATAGTTTGAAGGTGAAATTGTCATTGACGCTCTGCATTATTACAGTTCACTTAACCTCTGTTATTGTGAAAATGTTTGTCGTAAAAAGTTGGAAAAAAGTTGGAAAAAGTTTAACTACTTTTTTTTAGTTTAGTTAACTAATTTCCAAAATCAGTTGCCAACTTTAGTTAAACTATTTTATTTTAGTTGGAAAATAGTTTTAGTTTAACTAAGAAAAAATAGTTTAGTGCCCATCACTGGAAGAGAGTACACTGATAAGCGTACCAGAGGAAGTAAATCATGGTGAACACGCCTCGGGACCTGAAGGATTGGTGCAAAGCGAGCATCATCAGCCCTAGAACACAACAGGTCAAATCATGTAGGAGTATCAGTTGGCAAAGTATCGGTTCGCAGATACCCTTGTCAGTGGAGTGATTTGAGGACAAGAATGTCGCACTCCTCCTTGATCGAGACCTGAGACTGGCACCACCCGGCAATGGCAGTGGGAGAGTCGGGATTTCTCGAGTTATGCGTTGTAAACATCTATAACATTGCATAAGCTTACGGATGTTAACTTTCCGCAAGTCGATAGATCAACTCGGCACTTGCTTACTTGCTTTCAAGAAATGTATTTTATAGGAATGGTAACTCATGCAAATATATCCGGTTGCATCCCTACCCAAAGATGTCGCCCCACATTAAGTTTTATGTAGATATTAAATATAATGTTTTAAATATCCAGAAGCAAGTTTTACTTGCACAATTATTTATCGATATTCCTTTCTAAATCTAATTAACTAATGTATTTATTATGTTAACAAGATGTGATTTTTCCTAAGCGCCCGATTATCGCTCAAAAACTAATCAAAACGACGTTAATAGCGAGCTTCCAGTCCTGTACAGGTCCTTGACTTGCTTTTGGAACGGCGGCCATTGTATTATATTGTGCAGATGTACTTTCTTAATAATTGCGTGGTTAAATTAAGTTTTTATCTGCATAACATTTATCATTATTGCAAGGTAATAATTTTATTTCGTATTTTTCTGTCTTTTTGACAAATTCGATAAAGAAAACTTAGGAACTGAAGGTTTGATGAGACCACATGGCATACTCCATATGGACGCATAGCTTTCATTTATAAAATCTAAACAAGCACGCGCGTAATCAAACATTTTCTTGTTTTCCTGTTAAAAGGGTAGTGTTTAGTAGTACTCTGTTTATCCCTAAAACTTAAATCTAGTGAATAAATGAGCAATAATGCAAGATATTTAGGGTCGTCCCGAATCCCCGAAAATGCTGAAAATACACAACAGCCCGATTTCCCGAAAACAGTTTTATAGAAAGCGGTGGAAATCCCGAAAACTATTAAGATATTCCCAAAATTAAATTGTAATGTTTTAAATATAACACCCTGTTTAAAAATGAAATGAGTTTGAACTTTTATACATGGCATAAATCGATTTCGGGGATCCGGCAGAAATTCGTTTCGGAGATTCAGGTTTCGGGGGATTCTTGTCTCTTAGTGGAAGTCTGGAAGGGCGCGTAGAGAATCCCGAATCGGTTTGCCGATCCGGATTTCGGTTATACCCTACGAACAATTATGAATGAATGAATTAACTGAGATAAGCTTGTGCAAAATTCATTTTTAAACATATTTCATGTTTACTCTTTAACACATCTACAGTGGTTGATGTGATATGGCGTTTTTATCCCTAAGAGGTGAAATGAACTAAAATCCCCCAAAAATTCTGGCCATGGCCAGAACAAGGGCTACAAATATTTGGCATGCAAAGGGTTAAGATTATATATCCGTTGCTTTGGAAAACTGAACAGTTCTTAAAGTCATAGAGAGAGCTATTTTTTGCATTGACAAAGTTATAATTACTGCTGTATTTGTGATAAGTGATCTGGAGAAGTAAACCACAATGTCTCGATTCTTTGCTACAAATTCTGACTCGGATACCGAGTCATCATCAAGTGAGGAGGAAATACAGCAGAAGCCAGTTGCTAGGTAAGAAGAGCTGTTACATAAATTAGCATTATGCGCGTTTGCACTTGTACACTTACCTGTGGTATTTGTAAAAATGTCGGAGTTAGGCGTGTATGTCGTAGTGTAATGTATCTTCTGTTGTGAGATTCAGTCCTGCTTGTTCAGTTGCTAAAGTCATAAATTGCCTTATAAGTCTTAATTAATCTTAATATAGGAATTTATTATATTTATTAATTACCGGCATTAAGTTTAATGACATATAGTGGCATGTAATATGAGATATAATAATTTAATTTATGTGAAACCAAATAACAGGCCAACTGATTAATTTTGCACTCAAAAGTATGTGGACTGGTTACATGGTAATGGTGACACCTGCCAATAAAATCTTTTTGAAGGAGATCCTTGAAAATCAGCTAGGGAGTCAACAAAAAACACTCGTAGCAATAAGAAGTTTTGAGATGCTAGAAACTTGAATAGTTTTGAGTCAATCCTCGGATCTAAGCATCAGAATTAACTGAACTCGATCATAGTGCTCATTTAAGAATGAGTTTGCGAGTTTATGGAATCGACAATGAGTGAGACTGATGGCAATATGGAACGAGTTTTGCTGGTTCATCGGATCAGTGCAAGTGTTCTCTACATTGTGGATAAATGCTGCCATTGGGCTTTCATTAATGAATGGAACTTTGGAGTTACCAAACTAAGTCATGTATGGTGATCATTCAAGCAGCCAAAACGGATTTTAGCTAGTTCTGTATCTGCAAGAGAGCCTATGCAAGTCTACAATTGTTTTGTACTCCACGTTGAAAAAAGATTTATCTGCTAGAATTGATTTGTACTCCACGTTGAAAAAAGATTTATCTGCTAGAGACTCAGTAAAAATTCACGATCTGTGAAGGAAAGATACTCCCAAGAAAATCTGAATTCCTCTCGGCGATCACACTCAGCTACTGGGCAATATTCTGTCATGATGGTCCACTACAAGAGTCAGATAAGATAAAAATAACAATGATACTACTAGTTTATCTACACCGGTTTTAGGTAGTTACGTTCTGATATTGTGACTGTGAACTGCATCTTAACTTAATATAATTATCAAATTTCCATCTTATGTCTGATGTTTATTTTGATATAGATTTCTCAAGACAGTATAACTTATTCGTTACAACCAAGTTCTACAAGGCTATAGTTTTAAAACGTGACCTAAACAACCTGCTATCTTGTGTACTAAAAATACTTATTCTGCTTAAAATACACATTGAAATATTTTCCAAGATGAGCTTAATAACTACTGTATTGGATAACAATAATGTCCACAATAATGTCCACATGTATGTTTTGTTAGAGTAATGTTTTCTGCAGAATTGCATATTTCATTCGTGTTATTTGTTTTTGTTTTCAAAGGACTTTTATGCAAGCGAGTGATGATGATGAAGAAACAAAGAGAGTCGTTCGGAGTAACAAAGATAAAAGGTATTGACAATGACGTCAAGAGCACCGTTATCATAATGCAAGGACATCAGTCAATTATTGCTTGAAGTAGAATCGTATTAAAAAATAATCATAATCCACTGGAAAGCCAGGTTGAAACCTTATAGATCATAAGCCAGACTATAGTTGGTATGCAGGTTGAAAGAGGCGAGTCTTAACCCTTTAACGACGAGAGGGATTAGTTTTCCATATATTTTAGTATATGCTTGTCGTTAAAGTGTTAAGTTAGACATGAAAAACCAAAAATTCACAGAACAAACTGATCTGGACAGCGAATTCCAAGCTTTGGACTAGTTACCGAGAAACTCAAGTGCACCTAAAGTGTTTGGGTGTGGGGCACAGCTAGAGTTATAGTGTCTGGACATTGAACAAGTGCAATTTCTATTTGTATGAATGATGAGTTGGCTGGTTAAAGTGTAATACTAGCACCTAGAGTTGCTGATTTTCTTGAATACTAGACTTAACCAAATGTTATATTGACTTATAGAAGTGAGATGTGAAGATCATCCAGCTATGAAACATTAGACTATTCTGTGTGTTGATGAGGTGTGTCAAATAAAGGCTGTGAAGCAGATATTTGATTAGATATTATAGCTTGTTGTGGGAGAATTTTTAGTAAATTATTTTAAAATAAGCAGTGGAATGAAAGTATAAATAAGGCAGAAAGAGTTAGTTTGAATTCTTTTTGCCTTTGTTTGAGTCTCGCTTCTTAGCAGCCTGTGTTATTTCTTTTTCTGTTATCATTGCATAGGCTGTAAGTAGGATTATAAGTTCAATGACATGTTAGATGCTATGGAGCAAGCTGTATATGTGTATGTATCAAGACACGAAAGCTCTGCAGTGCCTGCACACGTGGCTGTGTAAGAGATTTAAACAGATGCAGTTTAAGGCATTTGAAAATTATGTATGTTGACCTAAAGGTAATTTAAAATTATTTCTGTCTGAATAGGTTTGAGGAAATTCAGAACATCATCAAGACCATGAGGAATCATAAGAAGATCAAAGACATGTCGAATGTTCTGAGTGGTGAGTAGTCCAGTGATTGGCCGCTTGGCAGCCCACGCACCTGTTCAACGGTGGCATCCGGGCTGTGCATGCACATGCCTATAACCCAGCCAATCAAATGTAATGTTTAAAACAAATTTGGTATATCAGCCATGGGCTTGTGGCTTAATAATGCACGGTTGACTGTGGCATGTAAAAGCTATGGAGTTCGAAGTACAGATTGCAGTCGAATGTTATGATCAGTGAAACATATAAAGTGATAAATTTTTTAGTTTCAGTGAGTCAATAGAAATCCTGAACTGTAATTTTGGTGGGTTCAAAGATATTGTGACCTCATAGGTAAGGTAAGTGCTTAGCTAACTTAGAATTAGGCTAAAGTACTTATAACAACTCGCAGCCCATTGGACAATTGATTTCTTATCCAACGATGCAGTGACAGGTAGTCGGGTAACTGCTTGGACCATCTTATAGCAAACTTCTTTTTTGCCCTTTGTCAGTGTGTAATGTCATATTCAGTAAATTGTAACTCTGTTGAGAGTTTTCTAATTACTACCTTTGTTGGCCAGCTGGCAAATACAGTGGTAGGGGAGTAGGAGAGTGAGAAGTGGAGTAGGCAGGATTTTCCAGACTAGGGAAAGAATAGGCTAGTTGTTTTATTGCAGTATCTGTGTATTCTGTTTCTGTAATATTTATGAAATCATATATGTGAAAATTTTTAAATATAAGTTGGTTGATTGAGTGCTTGTATAGTGGTAATGCATTTTAAATTTCTGCAGATTTGTGACAGCTAAAATTTAGAAATTGGACAACTCCTTGTTTGATGTTTAAGATTTCGAGGACTTGGGTCGTGCAATTGAGAAAGCCAAGAAGATTCTTGATAAGGAGGGAATTCCTCGATTTGTTCTGAGATGTCTTGTTGAACTGGAAGACTTTGTAACAGAGGTGAGTAAAAATTTATTACATTTACAGCTATTAAGTTTTTATCAAGTCTGCTGGTGAGCAGTTTCAATGCGTGTTCTTAATTCTGATTCATTATTGTAAAATATTAGGTAAAATCTTCTAATTTTCTTTTAAGTTTTTGGCTAGTGGAAATTAGAAATAGCACCCAAAGTTCGTAATGCTGTCGTTTGAGAACCATATCAAGAATTGTCTTATAACGAAGAACACATTATTACAATTTTTGGATTACTTGCTGCATGCTAATGCAGTGGTTTGATGGTGCTTTGCTTAGAGCTCAAATTACAGTAGTACAGAAGAGCAATCTCACAAAACAGTTTGTGCTATTACAAAATTATGTCTCCTATGTAGGCAAGTGCTGATTGCAAATTCATATGTGACCAGCCATTACAAAATGAGTCTCTAAGCACTTATTGACTATTTTGAGTTATATATTCCACATTATTCTATGTTAAATTACCTTCAAAATGAGCTATTATTTATCAAAATCAACCAAGTGCTTGTTGAGTTATTAAATTTTTAAGCTTTCATCCTGTGCAATACAAAATGTCGGGAAATCAAGATTTTCTATTTATATTTGTTTACCCAGATCCAGTTTAGGGCTTACAAGAAAAGCACCTTATTGGTTAATTAAAGGTCATGTCGAAAAAATAATTTTTTCATGTCATAGAGCGAAGTCTAAGCTTTCCAATGATATATTACAACCATGATTTTATTCGCCAGGTGGCCACCGTCTAAAAACGTGAAATTCGTACAAAAATTATTTTTTTTATCTTATAGGTCACTTATTTTATATAAATAACACATTAAAAACAACAAAATAAATAAAGTTTTAATAGTTTTTTGGTGTATTATATAATGTAGATTCCGAAAATGTAAATATCACAAAATCAATAATTTGAATGCAAAACACCTTCAGAAGCGATTTGCAGCGTTTTGCTGTATGCGACTTCCGACTCATTTTGTAATGGCGGGTCACATATGTAAAATTATGTATAACATGTTCATGCTGTGTAGTTGATTTCAGGATGTTTGATTCTGATTTATTATTGATTATTGTATCCTACTTAATCTAGGTAAACAATTGAGTAAGCAGTTTTACCTGCAATTTGAAGAATTTGTTAAGGACCTATGTCCCGAAATAAAAAAGATATTGGGTTTCTCTTTTTTGAACACTGAAGTATAAGGTCAAGACATGCAAACATTCTATGTTAATGTTATTTATGCAAACAGTGACTGGCTGGGGGGTTGTTTAGAGTGATGCAAGTAGTTAGTTTGTCTTGTGTATTTAAGTGAATTTGTTGACTTTTTAGCACTGGGAAGACACTGAGGGACGCAAGAACATGAGCAAGAACAATTCGAAGGGATTGGCTGCCTTGCGACAGAAAGTGAAAAAGTACAACAGGAATTTTGAGACTGATATTACCAGCTACAAGGAGGTCAGGATCTTTGAACTCTATTTTAAACTTCTTCCATATAAGTTACACCATACAGAGTTCTTTGGAGGAGTAGTGAATGAGTTGTTCTAACAGTTTGCTTCTTATCATAAATTCGTTCTTTAAAGTAGAAGCCGAGAAGTATAGATAGACTTAAACAATTTTTGAATAATTGAATCATATGCTGTAGTTGAGGTATTGTTGTATATAAGTTGTGTTGAAATACAGTCTATACCAAATTTTGTTGGACTATGATATTAAATTTGTTGAAATTTTCTTACTAAGGCACCTATGAATTTGTGATAAAAATTACTTATTAATCCATTTTATTGAATATTCAGAACCCAGATGTAGGAGATGAAGATGAAGGAGATGAAGAAAGAGATGAAGAAGGTAATGTAACATACTTGGGTTGCTAAACAGGTTTGAGAGTTGCTATTAACTGCTTTGATTAAAATTTAGCAGCATATATTTCTTCAGAAAGCCAAAGACGATAAGATGTGATGTCATATACTGTGGGCAAAGGTATACTTATCACTGAGTTTACTCTGGTATAGAGCGATGTAGCAAATTTGAGTTGTCACTGATTTTGTGCCCATTTTATACTGCAAGGCTTTCCATTGTGTATTATTAAATTTGGTGTATGAAATGAATCTTTGGATTATTGTTATGTATGGGTTGTTTCCTAGTCGCTTCTCGTATTCCGGTTGATTACTGTTAGGCTGTAAAAGTTCAGCACAGGTACTTGGAGAAGGCTCGGTGCTGAACATCAATCTGTATTGACAGACTTCATAGGGACTAGAATTGGTACATGTAGTTACAGATATTTCATTTGCTCATACATAACTTTATGCATTTCTACAAAGGAGAAAAGGCACAACTAATATGTGCAAAATATGTTAATATGTTAGACACAGTGAATCACACAATTACGCGAGTGAATAAATCAATTTCAAGGCTATGGTCTTGTAAAAGAAAAGAACACAACTGAGAGAACCAGGGTTTAAATAAGGTTAAAAAAATTTGAAAAGATTGGAATTATTTGTAGAAGATTCCGGTGATGAAGGTGATGACTTTGATGCCAGTGACTTCAAGAAATCTGCAATGCCTGCCCCTAAAGATGAAGTATGTTTCTTATTGAAAACTATAATATTAACAAAGCTGTGCTTAAATTTAAAATTGGTTAATGTTGCTTAATATGTTCTGGATTAAGAAAATATATGCAAAGATGGTAGGTCTTTCAGTGTTGTTATTGAGGTAAATTATAATATCCAATTTAATCAAGAGATTTCTGAGACGACTAGCTCACAGACTAGAGAAACACAAGTAAAGAAACGCCTGCTGTTTCTGCCTGTAACTGTTGAACTGGTGAGTCTTCTAGTTGACTGCATTGTTTTGCCCACTGATCTAATAGTCTAGTTCTTAATGACATTGAACTTGACACTGATCATCATATAGGCTAGCTCAGAGAACGCATCTGATTTATTTTGCTCTTTTACAGGTACAGTTGTTATTTTTGTGTCATAGCTATGGATAGATATTATAGTCTGAATGCTTCATTTTTAAGGAATCTGACTCTAATACTGATTGGGGAAGTTCCAGTTCATCGGAGTCTGAGAGTTCTGATGATGACAGTCGACCACTTGGAGCATTGACAGCAGACTACTTTTTGAAGAAGAAGTAAGTGTTGGAGAGAATATGTGCTTTAAATGCAGGTTTTTCAGATGTAAAATTTTAGCCTCTCCACAGAAACATCTGCATTGATTCTATACAAATATGATACTATATATGAGTTTTTTCTTGTCAGCGAGTCCTATGGAGTATCAGTTTGGGTGTAAAGTAGCTCATTTGCACTGTTGAAGAACATCTTTCAAGTTAATTGAGTGTTATTTTTTAAGCATGATTGGGTTGTTGTTACCATGATGGCCAAAATTTAGGACCCGCTAAATTGACAGACTTCTTCACATAGTGTAAGGTAAGTTAATTGCACCTGCATGTTTACTAGAAGAAATTAGTTGCGAGACAGAGTGGTCTATTCTTCAGTTAGCATGCTTGGTCTATGACGTAACGGTTGCTAGTTTGAGCCTGCTGAGGAGACTGCTTGTAGTGAAGCTAGACAAGTTTATGCACACATACCACTGTCACCAAACTGTATAATTTGGTACCTGCACAAGTGGGGAGATACATGGCAAGTTTTGTGCATCACTGGCCTCACATCTAGGACCTTGGGTTCATCCATTTGCAGATTGCTGGCCTAATTTGAGAAAATGAGCACCACCTCTAGGTCACACTATGTGACCTTTACTAACTATAATTGTATTAGTTATTATCTAGATAGCTATAAAGTAGATGATAGCACCGTCATAAATACATTGCAAAGATGGCTAGACCTTGTGTTTCTTGATATTGAAATCACATGCTTCTGTACATGCACAAATGAGATTTTTATATTTCTACAGTTTTTTATAGAAATGTTGAAATTGTGATACCTACTGCAATTTTCAGAAGTTACTATTATTTTAGAAGTATCTATATTTGTATACCATATGTATGTATGACTGTATATATATACATGTATAATTGTATTTACATAATCTTTGGTAACTTTTATACATGTCGATTTCATTGGTTATTTAGAGATAAGCCTGAAGGTGATGAAGAAAAAAAGAAGAAGAAAGAAACAGCTGAGAAGAAGAGAAAGATCAAAGCAACCTTCAAGCCAGATGATGACAGCGATATGGACAGAGCTGATGGTGAATGGGAAGTCGTTAAGAATGGAGTTGCTGTGCCTGCGGTAAATATTTATGGGAATTTTCTGCTTCATAAAAGAAAGTGTGTGGTTGATTTTTCATTGGCTTCATAGCTAGGTAATTAGTTGTCTTATCAATGAAACCTGGTAGTGATAAATTTAAGACATATAAAATTGGTAAAATGCCCATTTGGGTAAGTGGTATTAATAATTTAAGGATGCTAAGTACCAGCATTAGGATGTCACGTTCATCTAGTATCTGCAGGAAAATCTTTAAAATTTTGGTTTGTTGATTACTATAATTCTTTGAATATAGTTTTCTGGTTCTGTTTCAGCTGGAAAAGCCAGAGATCTTCAGCAAGGACACGGAAATAAATCACGAAGTGGTGTTTAAGAAGCTGAACGAGTTGATGGCAAATCGTGGTAAGAAAGGAACCGACCGTAGCATCCAGATCGAGCTGTTGATCGACCTACGAAATATCTGTAATGCTCACAACCTTGGCGATGCAATTGAATGCAAGATCCTCTTCAGCATCATTGCTTCTTTCTATGACTACAACCCAAACATTGCTGCTAGCATGAAGGTGGATGTTTGGGAAAGGTATGTACAATAATAGACTCGGGGTGTGAAGGATTGTCTCACTTATGCGACGTGTAACTACTTTGTTTTTTAATCTCTGTTTACTGTAGAATGTTTGAAACTACTGAAGTTGTGGTTGGTAGGTTGTGTATAAATTTTAAAAATTGGTTCTGAGCAATCTATGAAAAGCCTTGAACATGACTGGTTAAACAATTGAACCTATTTTAGGTATGAATATGTGGAGATATATACCTTGATGTGTTATTAAAATAAGCATTTCTACTGTGTATTTCTAAAGGTCTTTCTTGGGTTTGTTCTTGTTTAAGCAGTCAGTCAATGACGCTGTTTGGAAAATCTAGTAACGTACTTGAGTTTGCCTTTGAACATTGCTGGATAAACATTTGAACCTGTTTTCATTTCAGATGCCTGAAGCATATCAGAGAACTGCTGGCCTTACTTGAGAAGAACACTGATACCATTGTGATTGGAGAGTACATTTCTGAAGAGTCTGAAAAGTTTGATGCCGTAAGTTGAATGCATAATTGCAAAGATCCTTCTTATTCTTCTGATAATTTCTATAACTCCATCATGATAATTCACAGGGCATGAATGAATTGCTGAGCAGGATCTATCCACAATCCAGTCAATCCCATTAAGTGAGTCTAGTGAAATGAAGCACCAGCATAACTTGATAAGGATACTGAAACAAAGTGTTGTGCCAAGATTGGAATGAGTTTAAAGACTGCTGTGCAGACGCATTCTGCTGCCAAACTGCTTCGAAAAGATATTCTGAACAGGGTATGGCAACCAGGACGAGGTGGCAGTGCCATGGCACAATGTCACATCTGAGGAATAAGAGTTTCTTGCAGTGTGATTTGAATCTTCATTCATTCATTTCATTTATCGACTTCAAACTGAATATAAAGCCATAGTGAAGTATTACAATAGTTACACAGAATTGAACAAGAAACAACCAGTAATGAGCTTATAACTCAAATTAACTAAGGAATAGCTTTGTTTTTACCACAAGAGAACTAATACAATGAAGAGACAATTTATGAGGAGAAGAAGCTGGAAGAGTTTTTATCTAGTTGTCCCTGGTGGATTTTGCACACACTGTTAATTGAAGTCATGAGTTGAGATGGCTTTTTGCATCTGTATAGGCTAAGAAAATTCATTGTTCATTTAAATTGGTACTATAATAAAAGTCATTATATATTATTAATATTTCTCAAGAAGACTTAAATATTTAGGAAAGTGAGCATGAATTCCACAATTCATAGGCCTTTGACTAACAGAAAAATGGTTAACATTGGTCCTACACACTGTATAGCGGAAGTTTTGTCAAAAGCAAGTGTAATTATGAAGTTTAGAATTTTCTGTAAAGTAGGGCATAAACAAAGAAGAATGGATACCGAAATGATGCTGAAACATAAAAGAAAATCTAATTTCAAGACTGATGAATACAACAGCATTTAGTATGGATAATGATGCAAAATGTTGTATGGTTAAGTAATTTTTATTATTCAGAATCCTCCTTTCCGTATTCGTGGATGTGTGCTGACTGTTGTGGAGCGCATGGATGAGGAGTTTACAAAGATGTTGCAAGCCTGTGATGCCCACAGCACCGAGTATATTGAGAGGTTGGTGATGCATCTGTACATATAACGCAGGAGTTATATCATTAATTCTGTTATTCTAATGGATGTTGTGTTTGTAATCGAACATTTATAAAAGCACCACTCAACGATTCAGGTGTAATTGTGAAAACCAGTACTTTTGTATAAGTGTAAATAACAGAAAATATTCATTAATTTTAGTTGAGTTTTTTTTCTTAATTTGAAACAGATTTCTTTCTTAATTTTGCTTTTTTTAATAACAGCCATTTATTTTTATGCTGTGTTAAAATTATTTTACTCCCATTGGATTTGCTAACTGGTGTAAGAGTCTAGTTCTTAATTACATTTAACATCATATAGGCTAGCACAGACGCGCCTATGGTTTGTTGTGCCCAATGTGTGGTGCTACATAAATTTTCAATTAAAAAAATAGTCTGATGCCACTGGAAACAAATCATTTAGATGTTGCATAGTGACAGTGCTATTGAAATGTAGTTCACAAGTGCTGCATGAAGTATCCTGCTTCTATGGTATGTGGTATTAACAAGCCTTAAAAGGCCAGCTATTTATGTCGTATTACTTTTCATTTCAACTTGAGTTGGCTTTTGTATGTAATTAAGCGTTTCAGCAATTGTTTCCTATTAAAGTGTGTGCGTTCTAGTAGAGCTAAAACTGATTCCTTTAGGCTGAAGGATGAGGCGATGGTGTGTCAGATAATCGAAGAAGTTGAGAATTACCTGCGTACTCGTGCAACTGATGAAGAGCTGTGCAGGATCTATCTTAAAAGAATTCAGCATCTTTATTACAAGGTAAAAATTGTAGATCTCCATTACTTGGCATTTGAATGAGGGATGGAAAATTTAAATTTTTCATATTGACTAGCTTGATTTATGATAATTAACAACAAAAGAATGGTTATGTATAAAAATTCTATTGTACCTGTTTCTCCCATTTACAGACTTACTCTGTGATTTTGTTTACTGTTTTAGGATTAGAAACTTTCTTTTCTCTTTTATTAGTATAGCATTATTAAAAACACGGAATGCCTACACTTCAAATCTTGTTTCTTCTTCCAGTTCGACTTCAAATCTCGTGAGCCTACAGCAGCTGTAGAAGGGGTAAGAGTTTATTTCTTGCTTTGCTCTGTCATTTAGGAATTAGCTAGATGATTTGTTACAGTATAAGACAAGAATGTAACTGAAAAGCATTAACTTTTTACATGAAATTTTGAAGTAATCTAGTGAAATAAGTGTTCTTTGAAATGCTTCCACTGTTTAACGAAATAACTGTGTAGTCAGAAGTTCTTAAATTTAACAGACTACTGGGGAGTCTAGTGGGTTTTTCAGTAATAAACTGTCTAACCTTGTAATGTAATCCCTATTTTACCTCCAAATTGATTTTTGTATTGGCCAGGTATTGGGTATTCAAGTTTAAAACACCCCATGCTTGAGAGAGAAGGGGTACGGGTCTCAGGTGTGGTACTGCGTATTTTATGGGAGTTTTCTCATTTTAGTCAATCTGTTGTGTTTGCTGGAGTTTCAGATTATGGTTCAGAGGATTTTAAAACTCTGCAGCCTTTGTTGGAGCTTTGTAATGACCAAGGTTGATAATTTAAAAAATGCAGTTATGGAATGATGGATTTTACAGTCATTTGTTTACTTTGTGTTCAGTCATTCATATGTGTACTTTGATGTATTTGAACTGTTTTGTGTGCACAAAGGATCCTCAGAAGACAAGTTCTACGATTATGGATCGCCTGTGCAAGTTCATCTACACTCGAGACACTACGAATCGCATTAGGACTCAGGCAATTCTGTCACACATTTACCACCATGCATTGCATGATCGCTACTTTGAGGCACGTGATCTGATGCTGATGTCTCACCTTCAGGACAACATCCAGTACTCGGACATACCTACACAGGTAAGACAGCTGCAAGACCGATATAGTAGCTGTGAATAAGTCGGATTTTAACTATAATTTTGTATTTGCCAGTAATTTATGTGTGTACAAATTAAAGGAGTCATAGAAATGTTGGTTAGTTTGTTGATTAAGCAAAGCTCATGCAATTAAAATGGATACTATTCAACAGTGGTGTTCTATAATGTAATCATTGTGCTAGAACATATTTTATTTAGTCAATTTCAGTTCCTCCTTCAGTTTGAGAGGGAATGTACCAGTAATGCTGGTAGAGTTATGAGGCAAAATTTTAAGAGAAGTCCATTTAAAATGTTTTTTGTCGTCAATACATGCACTAGTTTTATCAGAAGAGTACACATTTTTGCCAGGTAGTGCTTTTGCTTCAACAAGTTAATCGAAATGGCACCAACTGTTTTCCTGCTTGAGCTCAATTTCAACAGACATGTTGAGAAATGGTGACTTGCACTACTTTGTTTAGCAGACTGGCATGACCAAAAAGGATTACCTTGTCAGGTCCGTATGTGAGAACTTGGAACCAACAGTTTGCCCCTTCCATGAAATGGTGGTTTAAGTGACTTTCAAGCTGCAAACGCTGTTGATGATCAGTTTCGTAACCCAACTGTTGCCTTCAGGTCAACCTTGCGTTTTATTTCACTGCTAGTACTGATTCTGTTTTTGTGTAGATTCTGTATAACCGAACGATGGTTCAGCTTGGCATCTGTGCATTCCGCCAGAGTAGTATCAAAGATGCACACAGTTGTCTGATGGATATACAGAGCTCAGGAAGAGCTAAAGAATTTCTAGCTCAGGTAGCTAACAACAGTAAATAATTAGTATTCTAGCAATTCCATATTTTTTCTTTTTTACACTGTGAATTTACAAATCCTGAGGGCAATGACAACATACATTTCTGAATCTAACTTGTATCTGCTATCACTGTATTTAAATAATGGAATGGAATCGACTACCAATGTTTATCCAGTGCTAACTCTTTTTCTCTCAAGAAATGCCTCAAAACTTACTTTTTTTCTGGCTGTCGAATGACTGTGTCTGAAATTCGCATTTCTGTGCAACTTTGTGTACATTAAAATGGTAACAGTGATAATAGTGTTCAAATTCTGGAACTTTTTATGAATACAACCAAAACTGGAAAATGCCAACATTCCAAACTTCATCACTTGAGTTATGCAGTCTGATTTTCGAAAGTATCCAGCATCAAGCTATAACATGTTACTGTGCGTATAAGTATGTGGCATTATAACTGACATTTGAGTATCATCTCTTGACAATCAGGGTCTCCTGTTGCAACGCCAACATGAGAGGACTCCAGAGCAGGAGAAGATTGAGAAACGCCGTCAGATTCCATACCACATGCACATCAACCTGGAACTGTTGGAGTGTGTCTACCTCGTGTCAGCCATGTTGATCGAGATTCCATTCATGGCGTGTAAGCATTGTGTTTGCAGTTTCTATCAAAATTTGTAAACTCGCGGTTTTTGGATTGTTTCATCATTCTACTGAAGATCTAATAAAATAAGTGCTGCTGTTAAGAAAAATGTGGCAGTCCTCAGATATCATGGACTGCAAAGAAGACAAACTTCAGGGTGTTGGAGACTGCTGGAGGTTATCCAAAGCTCAGTTCCTGGGTCAAGAGCTCGAGGAAGGCCTACAATGGCATGGATTGGTAACTTGAAGTTGTGGAGTGGATTATCCTTTGACTGGTTAGTGAAAGAGCCAAGAAACGGAAGTGGTTGGAACAACATTGTGGCAAAGTGGCTTAGGTTGGCTGTAGCCTTAATATTTCTACAGCCAATGTAATCTGCATATTCTTACTATTGCTACATACCGTATAATTACTTAAACATACAAAGAAGCATTGTACCGGTGAGTTAAATATTGATTATCAGTAAATGGATCAGAATAAGAGGATTAAAATTGAATGGTGATGGTAAAAAATTGTGAGAAATTACGGAAATATCTAAATGTGTATAATCTTCCTTTTCTGATCAAACAGCTCACGAGATGGATGCTCGTAAAAGGATGATTAGCAAGAACTTCCACCATGTTCTGCGTGTGAGCGAGCGTCAGGCTTTGGTCGGTCCACCCGAGAGTATGAGGGAACATGTTGTCGCTGCCTGCAAGGCCATGAAGTATGGCGACTGGAAGTCTTGCTTTAATTTCATTGTGAATGAAAAAATGAATGCCAAGGTAAAATTATAAAGTCAGTTCTTAAAGATAGCTTAATTAAACAGTTTTTGCATAGTTTGCTGAAGTGCTGATTAACCTGTGTAATGAACTAGCGTTTTTAATTTTATTTGTGAAACTAGTGTATGCTTGTGTAATGATTTATCTAAAATTTCACACGGAAATCGAACTGTGGTGATGCACCTTACAGAGCCTAAATTTCCAGGCATGAGAATAAGTTATAACTGGATAGTTTGGTTAATCTATCTTGATTACATACTTAGAAAGTTCACATAATATGATATATAAGTTTTCCAGAGTTCCATGAGTGGTTTTAAATATTTCAATCTTTTGATATTATAAAACTTTCAAGAAGTTTAATGAGTTTTTTTTATCTGGTTTAATCATTGTTAGGTGTGGGATTTGTTTTACAACGCCGATAAGGTGCGTACCATGATAAAGCAGAAGATCCAGGAGGAGAGCCTGAGAACATACTTGTTCTCATACAGCATGGTCTATGACTCCCTCAGTCTGGAACATCTGTCTGAGATGTTTGGATTGGAGCAGAACGTTGTTCACTCTGTTGTCAGCAAGATGATTATCCACGAGGAGCTCATGGTAAGAATTCAAAGCCATTTAAGCAATCAGAATTAAGTTTTCATTTTAAATGTGTTTTGTTTGGATAATGATCTTAACAACCATTATTTAATTTGTTGAGTTTATTTTTTTATTTATTTTTTATTTATTTTGGATATTTCTATAGCGCCTCCTCAAGTCTACTACTACTCAGAGGCGCTCCCGACTACAGCATTGATACTGTGTTGGAAGTTTTCACGCCGAAGCGCTACGAGCAATCGCGAGTGAAGGACTTGCCCAAGGTCCGTACGCAGCGGCTTGAGTGGGATTTGAACCTGCAACCCTCCGGTCACAAGGTCATTGTGGTCATTGTTCTGAAAAAGTTGTATTGTTTTGGTTGGTTTTAGGCTTCCCTGGATGAGCCAACGCACACTGTTGTGATGCATCGAACAGAGCCATCTCATCTGCAGGCATTGTCTCTGCAACTGTCTGAGAAATTGTCTCAGATTGTGGAGCACAATGAGCGCCTGCTTGACATGAAGACGGCTGGTCCGAGCTACTTCAGCTACCAGCAGCGCTCTGGTAAATTTCTCTAAAATTACCCTTCTTGCGTGCTGGGTGCTGTAACGATGTTACAGTCACTTGCTTTGTTTTATTTGTTTTGTTTAGTTTAGTTTGGTTCAAAAGTTATTAAGATTTGTATGATGTAAATGCTAAAGATCATTAACAGTTTTTTAAATCTTGTTCCTGATGCCAATTGGGTATTAAGCCTGCTGATCATACAAATTCATGTTATGGAAATAAATATTATTTATTATGTACTACTATGTAGGGTTAAGTTTAATTTAGAATTTGTATTAAATTTATGTTTGTTTCTGACATATTTATAGGTCAAGGGGGACAAGGTGGATATCAGCAAAACTATCAGCAGCAACAGAATTATGGTTAGTACAAATGTTTATTAAAGTTATGTTGTTTAAATATCTCAGTAGAGTTGTTATGTCTTTGATTAATTTTATGCATTATCTGTGTTTTAACTGTTAATATCTTAAAAGAGATGTAGTTTCCCTATCTTTCTTACTGCTACCAGTTTATATCATCCAATGTGTGCATAGCTGTTTGCTTAATTTCTGTAGCACTGATTTTGAAAGAGCTTCACTTCATGGAGTTTAAAATGGCATTCAGCAGCTGAGATTGTACTGTTATCTTTTTTATCTGAGAGATTAATTGGTCTCAGAAACATCTTGTAATGAACTGTATAATGTATATAGTACGTAACTGTTTGTAGCTGATGAATATGGTAAACTACAATCACACCACATTAAACTAGTGTCATTTTAAGCATCTGATTACCGTTTTTGTTTTGGGATTACAGTTTTATTATTGAAAACAGACATTTTAATTACCCCGTGCTGTTGGGATCTCTTCTTTGGGTTAACCAATTTAAATATTTATTGCCACACCTAGTATTTGACAGATCAGCATGTGTAGGCACTTCTTTTAGGTAAATGGTCAGACCCCTTGTAAATACTGGTAATTTATATCTTTTGGGCTTGCCATGCTTTGACCTGTGAAAATATTGTCACAAGTAACTATATAGCCAAGATGGTATTTGAATTCCAGGACAGTTTACCTGATCCAGCATACTGGTTTCATCTCACTGGCAGAGAAGGTGTTGGAAGTCTAACTGGGCCCTCAATAACTGACAAGTTTAGCCAATGTTGTTATGCTACCAAGGTGTCATGGTGGCATTACATGGTGGTATAAGGAAGTCAGTCTGTTACCACCCACTGTAACTGTAGAGTCCTGGAGCATCACTTGAATTGTATAGCTGAACAGCCTGTTGCAGATATTAACAGAAAAGGTGTTGCTTAAATGGCCACACAGAATTATCACTTGGTTTCAGTGTTTTGGAGAAACTGTTAGGAAGTATGGATGAAAATATTGATTACAGATTTCGACACTGGCAGATTCAAGATGTCCTGTCATCTGTCTACCGTAGATGGCAGGTCATCTTTAGCCTTCAAGTCAACATTGTGATAAATTGTTGCTTGTTTTTTATAGGTCGGCGAGGTCAGGGTCGAAATAGAGATGGTAACCGATACCAGTAATCATAAAGGCAAACGAACCTCGCAGATACAGAAGATCACTGAAGATGGTTAATGAAACCTTGCATAAGGGGTGCTTCGATTTTCAAGGACTAACATCTGCCAAAGAACATTTCTTAGTTTGTAAATGCAGTTACTTTTCTGATTTGGGCAACTATGTTGTGCCATCGTTGCCCATCTCAAGGCTGCCTGTAATTTTAAATTTGAAGCTGCTTCATCAATAAACTGATACTTTGGCAAGGAGTTTTTCTTTTGTGTGATGTAGTGACAGAAAACTTTTTCTCTCAAGAATGTATTAAGTATTCTTTATAAACTAATCCTATGGAAGAAATGTGATTTGTAATATTGTACAAGATTTGATAGATGCTGGAGGTCAGTAGAAATGATTGGTTGGAGTGCAGGAGAAATGAGGTCAGTAGAAATGATTGGTTGGAGTGCAGGGGAAATGAGGTCAGTAGAAATGATTGGTTGGAGTGCAGGAGAAATAAGGTCAGTAGAAATGATTGGTTGGAGTGCAGGAGAAATGAGGTCAGTAGAAATGATTGGTTGGAGTGCAGAAGAAATGAGGTCAGTAGAAATGATTGGTTGGAGTGCAGGAGAAATGAGGTCAGTAGAAATGATTGGTTGTAGTGCAGGAGAAATGAGACAACTGTTAACGTTTGCTCTTCAGTCTTTCATTTCAACGTTCACTGTCTAACCTATAACTGCAATACTTCTGGCCTACATATATTTGCCAACTCTTAACTGGATCATAGTTTTACCTCCCTATTGCCTGTCCCAGTGACTACACTATATGTATACGTACTTGCCTTGAGTTCTCTTAAATGATCTATACACCACCTCGACTCTGGTATTATATCCATGTGGAATTAAGGAAAATCTGTTCTTGTACCCCTCTCATCGCAAAACCACCATCATCTGTTTCCAGCTCTGCTATCACTCAAGCAGTCCATTCAAACTGTTCTGCTAGTCTATTCAAAGAAATCTGGCCCTGCCCGACCCAGCCACTCTGCTGCCTTTCAGATTTATCTCATCCTAAACACAGCCCACTATGATGTCTCCTCTCAGTCCTCTGGTATTCTGGCAACCAAATTTTGTCCTTCACTTGGCATCTTTGGACAACTCTGCCTTGTGCAGCGTTCATGAATGAGCCGGAGCCCTGTGTTTGGCTCTCAAGTTCCTTTCATGCCACTTTGCTTGTCGTGTTTTCATGTTCATGCAGAACTGTGATGTTGTTTGTAGCAAGAGTGTTTCTGGAGAAATTCTTGTGCTACTGTAAAATGAAGAATTGGTCACTGGTGCTCAGAGCTTTAACTAGTCTTCAAAACTTGTATTATAAGTCATTCATTACTTATGTTACAGATGTTACCCAACAGTTTTCAAGTTTCCGTTGCACACCAGATTGTGACCAGAACGGATTTTGTGGCCCCATTGTCGCACAACTTTTAAAAACAAGTCTGATTTGTATCTGATAACTGTTTTCTCCTGACATCTCAGCACATTGGTCTGGGAGTGAAATTGGCCCAAATTCCCCAATAAATTAAAACTTGGCAGTTGCCGTTAAGTTGAGGAATTTATTTTACATGCAAAGTTTGTAAAGTCGTAATTTTAGTACTTGTAAATCAAATATTTTGAAGGCAGTTATTAAATTTACCAAATGTAGTTATTGAGCCAATATTCGAGGGAAGAATTGCACACTTTGTCAGCAATTTAAATTTGAAGTGGGCCTGTTTCTAACTATGGCAGTTGATTATGGCTGAAGGAAAGCAAAAGCAGTGCTTTAGGACACATGATGCAGTCATGAGTATGAAATGTTGACTGCAGTTTTCCTAACCCCGGCATTTGAGGTCAAATGGGCACTTCGCCTTCCTGCGGTATGAATGTGTTGACACTTGGTAGATGGTGTTTGGATAGGGGCGCTAGTAGGCTGGAACTCCTGCTGTGCCTCGCACCGAAACCATGAGATTTTGGAGATGTAAATCTCCTAAACTTCTCAGCGCACAGGGAAAGCACTTCAGGAAGACCAGTGTAAGTACTGGATCTATAAAAAATTGAATCCGTAAGAGCCAGATCGCTTGCTCAGTTTCGGTGCCAGGTCACAATTCGGGGATCAAGACGGCATGAGGCTAAGGTGGAAATCGTTTGTAATGGTTGTTTCAGGATGGTGCAGAAGCGGATGCAGCATGGATAGTCCTATCTCTCACCGAAACTGCATTGGGTATACAAGTAAAGGGGCCAAGCTGCCGTTTGATGTGGAGCATTTATTCCAACCGTTTCGTCGAGGGTTGCCGAAGTAAATTGTTCAGTTAAAAGGTTATTGTTAGAGCAGAGAAAGGAGAAAATAAAGTAAACCAAAATAGGGAGAGCAGATCTAAGATGCGCATAAGTTGGGCAAATGACAGGAAAACAGTAAAACTCGAGAAGTAATCGTAATCTCCAAACTTCTAAAGCGCCACTTGAAGGCCAAGCACAGGGTATCGGCCTGTTCACAAGTACCGGTACTACATCAAATCAGAAGGTGTTTCCAGAGAGTAATCCAAAAGAGATCCGAGTCCAGTTTCCAGAAAGCCAAATCAGAGGGGGTTTTCCATGGAGTAGTCCAAAAGAGGTCCTAGTCCGGCTTCCAGGGGCCAGATCAAGAGAGGAGACAGAGCAGTTGTCAAGGGGGGTGTCGTTTAGGGCTAGAAGGTTTGGAAGGCGGAGGATCTGATGAGTCAGGATAGGAGTACTTGAAAAGATGAGACTTCAGTTTTGAGTGGAAGCCCGGAGGTGATAGATAGAAGAACATGAGGAGTTGGATGGAGGACGGGTTGCAATGATGATGCAGGAACCGAGAATCTGCGGAATTCAGAGGGGAGATCATTCCAGAGGCGTGTTGCTGTGTTTGATATGGTTGGAGAACTTGAGATAAGTGACTGGGGGTCGAGAAAGACTGAGATAGGAGGATGATCGGGTGGAACGGGTTTCCTGGATGGTGAAGAGATCACGGAGGTACTCGGGCTGGGAATATTATAGGGAGTTGTAGGTTAGTGATAGAACTATGATCTAGTGAGTTTTGGATAAATTGAAGACGCTTGATTTGGGTGGATTCAATGTTGAGGAATGAACAATGGAGATAGGCAATTGTAAGGTCGAGCATAGGTCGGATGCGTCGGATGTCACGAATGTGCATGAAGCAGGAGCGCGAGAGATTGGAGATGTCGTTAGAGAAGTAGATATGTGGTTCAAAAGTAATACCAAGATTGCGGACGGGGGTGAGAAGTGAAAGTAATAGTCGGAGTTTGTCGATAGGTGCATGGAAGGCCAGGAAGGGTAAGGGATTTTCTTGATTTGATCAGGAAGGCCTAGGATGATGAATTCAGGTTTGAAGGGTTGAGGCAGAGGAGACTGAATGACATCCACTGTGAGATAAGGTTAACCAGACGAAAAGACGATGACTAAATAGGCCTGATCAGTTATTTAGGTGATTTGAAACTTTAGGCTTATGATCGGCTCCGATATAAATTGGCGAGCATTAGGCCTAAAAGACCGTCGCGAAATTGTTCACCTTAACCTTCGTAAAATTTCCCCTTCTACGAGAGCTCATTTGTGGCGAGCGATCGATTGCTCTTCTTGGTCGCTCGTCTAGCAAAGGTAGGCCTACTGGCGAGCGGTAAATCGCTCGCTTTGCCGAAGGCGTCGCACCGTTGGTATACCAGCCTCGCTTGACCAGGCCGCGGCGAACAATCGGGAAAAGAATTTCACTATCAAATTGATGATAATGATAATAAATAAAGCTCAATAGGTCTACTGATGGACAAATATAAAGACCTAATGATAACTATTAATATTAAATATCATGCCGACGACCCTACTGGTCTACTGCTATACTCTATACGATAGCGTCGATAGGCCTACGCAAAATAGGCCTACGCTGTACACAAAACCTCCGAGGTCGACCGCGCATCTCTCGCCTACTCAATTTTCAAACCGCATACTATTTTCTAATGAGAAGCTCTGTTCTACGATCTCGGCTCTACCCGTGGAATCGTGGATTTCGGAAAATTAAACGGATAGGCTACACAAAACCAATCTTTATGTTCAGAATGTTCCAATGAATGCACGCGAGAACCCCGCCACATTAGCTCAAACTGATTCGAACACTAGGCCTACATTCATTAAATCTGTAATCGCTAATAAATAGTTATCGCTAGTTTGCGTAAAGATCTGTACAAACTGCTATAGCTATTTCGTTGTCTGTTGCGGATATCCGATGAGAGACGCTGGCCATAATTATCGCCTAACGCGCAGATGGATGGATCAGCTTCGCATTATTGCATGTGCACACCATTATGGCATTAAGGCGGAGCAGGGAGGCTGACCGTCACCACGTCAGTCGAATGGCGTTTGTCATGATAGGACAGCCATTGGTCAGTCGACGGTTGGCTGTTACCGACTGATGGCAGTGTCAGTTGACCAGCTGACCCCGCCTTCTGCCGGGAAACAGATTGGGCCGATTAGCGCTGATGGAGCGGGCCGTGGCTTTGATTTTTCCCGCCCATATGCCGTCATCAAACAATACGCCACTTGCGAAAGCATGACTAGACGGGCATCGGGTCTTTATGGCACCTGTTAATTAAAGACACGCGGCGGCCACTTCCATTGTAGATATTAGTCGAACGACATCTCTCAAGTAGGCGTCGTGTGCGGCTTCTCGGCTCATCAGCGACGCACAATTTGTCTGAATAAAACGAATCGTGAGTATAAAATTGATTTAATATTAGTCTCTAAGACTCGTAAGATCTTTGTTAATATTACATGCAGTCGTAGTAGAAGTTAGCGGTCTTGGCATTTATCGGAAAGACCAGATTGAGGGGTTCCTGGAACTTCCTGCGTAACTAACTAAAGCGACTATATCAGCCCCATGCAGCGATATTCACGCGACAATTGTTTGATTGTTAAGCAGATCATTGTGCACATATGTGGGCTTTTACTAGACGTTTATGTGATCAATCAACGTAGGCCTATACTTACTTGCTATTTGCTGGACTTATATTTACGCCACTAATTCAAAGTGAATAAGATTGCTTCTGACTCCAGTGAACCGTTTTAATGCTGGCCGACATGGTTCCCTACATGGAAATAGGCCTATGTTTGTGCATATACGGGTCCAATTATAACAAGCTTATCTGGAAAGCGGCAGGACTCTTCGCTAATCAGTTTATGCTATTTAAATAATTAAAACAAGCAGTTGAGGGCCTCCATAAGCCCATAACACCGCATCAATAAAGTTAACCGCACGCAGAATGCGAAATCAAAAGCTTACTATATAAATAGGCCCTATAGCGATAAAATGTAATATTAAATGTTTGCCAAAATTAAGAAATTAATTGTGCACCTCATTGCAAGAGACTGGTCACTGATGCGCATGCAGGATTAAGACTCTCAGGCGGCGATCTTGTTTGACGGGCGGCGTGACGCTTTTGAACAAAAAGAGTTTTGAACTTTTTTTGGTGTTTCTTCAAAATTTAGGGGTACAATTGTATAAGCCTACTATGTTCCCCCACTGTTGAAGGTGGGTCTTGTCCTTCTCCACCCCCGGGATCGCCGCCTCTGAAGACTTTTCTCGAAAGTGTTGGCATGTTTAAAATTCTGTGGCGGTTACTTGCAGCACAAGCTAATTTTCAAATCAATGATTATAGGACTAGGCCCTACATAATATTGAAGAAACATACTAACATTTGTTTTAGTGCATTAAATAACCTAATTATGAAATGTAGGTCTATATAAACGCTCTTTATTGTAGTGTTTCGATTCAAGAACAAGATTGAAAATATAGGATATATATAAGCCACCTTTTTCAAGGCATTGCACGCAACCTGCAGTTTCCGTGCCTATACTATATATATATATATATATATATATATATATATATATATATATATATATATATATATACATATAAAAATATATATACATATAAAAATATATATATATAGTATATTTGTCCATGGCAGTTTTCTTGACCCCGACCTAAATCACCTGAATATCATCTAGGCCTATAGGCCTACAGACTGCAGTCCTCTGCTTTGAAACAAAAGCAGATTGGACTTGTGTGCATATAGGTCCCTATAGGCCTATATTTTGACCGTGAATTATGTCTAAGATTTTAGTGTAGTATGTATAATTTATATATATTATGCAGAATATGCAGAAGTTTGGAAGTCTGGAATTGGTCCCGCGATCTCTCTTTAGTGAGATAAATATTCATGGGATTGGAGACCGTACAGATTTTAGAATTAACCAAAGGTAGTTTATATAAAGATAGGCTATAGCACCAGAGGCGGCACTACACCAGGGCGAGCCAGGGCAAATGCCCTGGTAAAAAGCCTTTGCCCTGGTCGTTGCCCTGGCAGAATTTTTGCCCTGCCCAGAATTTGTTCAGGGCATAAATCGCCCTCTGCACTGGTTACTTGTATGACTGCCCTGGCTTTGCCCTGGTTGCAAAAATTGTCTGGCGCCGCCCATATATAGCACAGCAGAGAGTGACTTAGGCCTAGTGTTGTTGCATGCTTCGAAGTTACGTGACACTGTGAACCTCAAAGTTCAAACCACAAAAGTTGTTGCTGTATATACTATAGGCTATATATGATGTAGGCCTAACTACATCTTGGATGATTGGACTTGAAATGATTTTTTAGTTTGAGACGGTATTAAAGGGAGAAAGCTGATTAATACAATAACCAATGTTTATTGTTTTGAAGTTGCAATGGTGTGAGCAGAAAAATCAGTAAAATGCTGTAAACCAACTCATAGTAGACCCTATGCAGGCCTACTCGAGTCTTACTCAATTTTACTTTTGCACATTACAGTACATTGCAGTTTATTCAGCTCCAAACACTGGCTGAGGATACGCATGAAAGAGCAGCCAAATATATATACAGAGCCATTATTTATGCATTTATTTATTAATTGTAGACTCAATGCAGGCCTTAGGATATTTCGCTCCCCCGTACAGAGTAAGCTTATGCTGTACGGGGCCCCCATGACATATTAAGTCAAATTGTTTTTCATTGTTAATCATTTTATTTTAGTGGATTGTTAATAAGTACAAGAAGTCAAATATAACTATAGGCCTACACGAGAATTCTGGGATATAGAGGAAGTTGGCTTTTATTTTATTGACAAAAGAGAAGATTTAATCGAAACCATGATATTATTGTTAGGTGTCTTGTTCGTGTTAATTTTCTGTGACATTTTCGGGCCCCGTGCGACCGCACGGGGCCCGAAGGCCGGCACTGGTAGACTATCTATAGATAATAGGCCTATGTCTAATTTAGAAGTTGGCGTAAGACACTGCAGGTAAAATTAACGAACAGCTATGAGCGATACGGTCTCTTCAGCCATGCATGTCTTGCAGCGATGTTAGCGTAATAATGGCAACACATGATAAGCCTGTACCATTCAAAGGGGTCACAAGGCGGTAACCCCGCAGTGACCCTCTAGATATACAGCAGTGGGTCCTGTGCAGTAAAGGAAGCGCTTGAAAGCGATGTCGTGCCCCTTGGATCACGCAACGTGTCTCCTGCAGCAGACTAATAATCCCCCGTCTTTATCTTCCTTCTCCTACTTTCTCTCCCATAGTCCTTCCTTCCATCCTTCCTCCTCATCTTCCTCTGATGCATGCGGCTGCTGTGCGTTGGAGCAGGTGATGGTAATTCGGCGGCGCGCTTCATGGATGCGTGCAGCCTAATTGAAGCGTAATTGTCGTATTTGGTTACAGGAGCCTTTGTTGTGCGTCGTCAACTTCTAGAAGTGAAAGCGGAGAAATGCCCCATACGGGTAAATAAACGTTTCCTTTGCGTGTCTTAATCATAAACCACAAGCGCTGCAGCAAACTCATCGGACAGTAAAACTGCTGATCAATGGACTCGCGAGCCGCATCTTTAACCCCCTGCCTGACGTATACCCCGATCCCTGCCGCGCCCTCTATAGGCCTCTGTCTCAGTCGCAAGCAGGTCGAAGCCGTACGTTGCTCTGTAGCCTACGTATACATGCCCTGACGTCCTCCTAATACCTGGCATGCACCCTGCTCGGTCAGCTGATGGGTTGGCGAGTAATGTCTTTTGTCGGCGATATAGAACAATCGGATGGGACCTGACCTGTCCGAAGGCGAGTCGCTAAGGTCACCAGGGTCAGAATGGTCAGAAATAAGATTAGTAACACGACCGGCTCAGCCTTTATGTGGCGCATATACACAAACCTCCTCAACAGCAAAGAAACAACGACATCCCGCATAGAAACCCCAGCAGCGTGTGACCGTGTCATCTGCATGCCATATTTTGGGCGCACGGCCTCTGCAGCAAAGCAGCGACCGTACTGACACCGCAACAATCTAACTAATGGATGGATGTCTTAGCATTGCAAGTGCGACATGCTGTATGTGCGTCGCGTGTGTGGAATGTCGGTTGATGGTATATGTATAGGCCTACAGTATACGTGCATAGGCACGTATACTATAGGTGCATATATAATCAGTCTTGTTGTCCTCGAGACCAAGGTCTTGGTCTCGAGTGCACTCGAGTTCGTTTTTAAAAGTCTTGGTCTTGAGACCAAAGGTCTTGGTCTTGGTCTTGAGGTTCAAGGTCTTGGTCTTGGTCTTGGTCTCGAGGTTCAAAGTCTTGGTCTTGGTTTTGCAAGACCAAGACCAAGACTTTTCTCAATGTGAACAGTCATTAATTTTAACAAACGGCAAGAATTTAAAAAATGTACCCAATAATTACTCATAGAGTTATTGCTTTAGTATTTACACGGTGTGAATGAGGCTTCACTGTTGCTTTGGACAATAATTATTATTTTGACTTCTGGTTATTTATCATGGAATGATTTCAAAACAGACTCATGATTAATTTGTACATTTACATCCGGTTCTTGAAAAGCTGCTTTGCGATTTCAGCAGTCTTGTAGACAGTGGCGTGCAGAGGGGGGGTGCGAAGGGGGCGACGGCCCCGGGCATCCAGCCGGGGAGGGGGCATCCAACGGTTGGCGTTGGCCCAGTCAAGTTACTAATAACCGGCCGCCAATAAATCGCCATTCAAATATTTATGTTTACAATACAATACATCGCGAAGTAAGACATGAGTGCGCAAGTTTTATGTCATGTTTTCCATACAGGCTATAGGCCTACTATGATTAGTAATAGTAGCCTAACTTCCTAAGCATGAAATACAAAGTCTACAATTCGGTTTCCGATCGTCAAAATAGGCTAAAAGTACCATACGGCAATGTGCAATTCTCTAAAATTTCCTGGGGGAAAGGGAGAGGGGGCAGAGCACTGAGCACAGTGCAGTGGGAGGGGAGGGGGAATGAATTAGGGAAAGAACAATTTAGGGGCATCCAATGAAGGGGTTGGCCCCGGGCATCAAAGAACCTCTGCACGCCACTGCTTGTAGACCGTGTTTTTTCACATGGCAGAATTTTTATGAGGCCCCACAGGTCACGTCTTGGTCAGGAAATTCTGAGCCAATTTTTTTTATAAAATTCAACAGGCATTTGGAATAACATTTCGCATGAAGGACTTTTGTAAATACGAATTCGGAATTCTCTGCAGTCTCCATTTAGAGTTGTTTTGCTTGAATAAAAGAAAAAACTCATGTTTTCATTAAAATAAAACGAGTAGTCCGACTGGACAATTTTTAGTAAGGAATAGAAGTCTGGATATGATTGTGATTTTTTGGGTCTTGGTCTCGGTCTTGGTCTTGAGGTTCAAGGTCTTGGTCTTGGTCTTGAGGTTCAAGGTCTTGGTCTTGAGGTTCAAGGTCTTGATCTTGGTCTTGAGGTTCAAGGTCTTGAGGTTTAAGGTCTTGACAACAAGACTGTATATAATATGGTAACATAAATTGTTTTTACCAGAGGCGTATAGCTAGGGGTGCAGAGGGTACATGTGTTTCCGGGTGTCAAAGGAAGGGGCGTCAAAATGAGGTTAAAATAAATAATTTTACTCTTATTTTTTAATGCAAATTTAACTAATTTATCCCAAATAAATTTATAACATTTAATTTGACGCCCCCAAAATATCCAGTTATATCCTCATAACTTACAAATTGTTAGGTTTGATTTTGGCGCCCCATCGAGCACTAAGGGTCACCATAATTATACTAGGGCCTACCTGAATTTTGCATATTTTATTTCATTAAAATTTAATTGGCCATTGGTGTATCTAGAAAATGTGAAATAAATAAAACAGGGAGGGGAGCCAATTTCACAAAATATCCTAGCTACACCGCTGGTTTTTACACGTGCACGGCTCTATGAAAACTCCTCACATGGGTTTCAGGGATCATCCGACTGAAGCGTGATCACTACATTCCAACAAGAGGACACCTTTTTAACGTAGATATTACGTTTTTCCGCGCTTGCGCCCTCGTAATAAATAACCGCGAAACACCACAGAAGTAGCCTGCTGCTCACGGCGCTATACAATTGTCATAGTTCGATTACATCCCGTTGTCCTAATTACCGTTATCGGGTTAACTGTGTACACTGGATGTGTGAAGGTAAGACGGGTGTGAATCAGTTGGATGGTGTTAATTGTGTACATTGGACGTGTGAAGGTCAGACGGGTGTGAATCAGTTGGATGGTGTTAATTGTGTACATTGGACGTGTGAAGGTCAGACGAGTGTGAATCAGTTGGATGGTGTTAACTGTGTACATTGGATGTGTGAAGGTCAGACGGGTGTGAATCAGTTGGGTGGTGTTAATTGTGTACATTGGATGTGTGAAGGTCAGACGGGTGTGAATCAGTTGGATGGTGTTAATTGTGTACATTGGACGTGTGAAGGTCAGACGGGTGTGAATCAGTTGGATGGTGTTAATTGTGTACATTGGACGTGTGAAGGTCAGACGAGTGTGAATCAGTTGGATGGTGTTAACTGTGTACATTGGATGTGTGAAGGTCAGACGGGTGTGAATCAGTTGGGTGGTGTTAATTGTGTACATTGGACGTGTGAAGGTCAGACGAGTGTGAATCAGTTGGGTGGTGTTAATTGTGTACATTGGATGTGTGAAGGTCAGACGGGTGTGAATCAGTTGGGTGGTGTATTCGTCAACGGTCGTCCTCTACCGGACCACATCCGTCGCCGGATCGTTGAGCTGGCTCTGCTCGGGGTTCGTCCCTGCGACATCTCGCGCCAACTGCTCGTCTCGCATGGCTGCGTCAGCAAGATTCTGACACGCTTCTACGAAACAGGGTCCATTCAGCCGGGAGCTGTCGGTGGCGTCAACCTCTCAAAGTCCAGGGTAGGCTGTGATTGAACAGACATATCGTAAATTCAGTTCATCTCTTTATAGCCATAAACCATATATGTTTTATTGTTTCCGACAGCAACAGAAGAGCAACAACAAAAACTTCATAATAACAAACATTTAAGTAATCACTGCAACTTCTCACTAAGCACTGCGAAACAATGGGAGTGAAGTAAAGTATTTGCGAACTTGGAAGCATTTCACAATTTTCCACCCAGTGCATGAACATCATCTCGCCTACCAGTTCCCGATGTCCGTGTTCAATTGTAATGTCTTGCTTTTACAAATCAACGCATCAGATAAAAAAAAACAGATAAAAAAAACACAGGCCTAATGGTTGCAGGGGTGGATCCAGGGGGCCAATCCGGCCATGCCCCCCATTTGAAATTTATACAGGACGTGGCCCCCTCGTGACCATGAAGTAGACGAGGAACATGACGAAATAATGGCCCCCCATTTGATATTCACCACACAGGACATGACATGGCCCCTCTGTAGACGAGTGAAGCGAAAGATGACAGACAATTTTTCTGGTTTTGTGGAGATTAATGGATTAATGACTAAAAAAGGTCATAACATTTTTGGGAGATGAATTCCTAAAATTTTTGGCCCCCTTTATAAACCTTCTGGATCCGCCCCTGAATGGTTGTATATATGCATATTCATTCATTCATTCATTCATATGGAGAATTTATATAGCGCCTCTTCAAGGCTATCTACTCAGAAGCACTCCCGACCCAACCCCGGCTGAAATGTGGCGGAATGGGTGCTTGGGACCAAGCGAAGCGCTACAGGGAGCCCATTCCAGATTGCAGGGCCAGCGATGGAAAAATCACGGCGCTGCCTAAGGGCGAGTATTAATGTATTTATGTATGTGTGTATGTATGTATGTGTGTATGTATGTTTGCATGTATACATGTCTGATTATATGTATGTATTATATGGGGCGTGGTGGCTCAGTGGTAAGTTCGGTGCCTTGTGACCGGAGGGTTGCAGGTTCGAATCCCACTCTAGCCGCTGCGTATACGGACCTTGAGCAAGTCCTTCACTCGCAATTGCTCGTGGCGCTTCGGCGTAAAAATTCCGGCACAGTATCAAATGCTGTAGTCGGGAGCGCCTCTGAGTAGTAGTTGACTTCGAGAGGCGCTATAGAAATATCCGGAATAAATAAATAAAATAAATGTATGTATTTTGTATGTTTGTATCTGTACCTTTGTATAGCGCTTCTTAGAACCTCACGAAGCCGTTATGTGGTTCAGTCTACATACAGTCTAAATATTAACGATTGACCAATATCTATAAACATGGGGATCCGCAGGAATTTTTCTGGGGAGGCAAAGTGTTTCTAGGGGGCATAATGACGTTTTTGCATCCTGAACACAGAAAACGAGACAATTTTCAAAATCCATGAGGTAAAATGTCCCTCCCCTTCCGGATGTCCATGGTTATAAAAGTAATGCTGGTTCTATATTGGGCATCCTGGCTGGCTACATGACCGATTGACAGGCAGTCCGGTTGGCTGACCAGCTGGTCGGCCATTACGTGATGGGGTTAGTTGACTGATTGGCTGACTCAGTGATGATTGGGAGGAACTGATGCGATGCTTCTCTTCGGTTGGCATAGGTGGCGACACCTTACGTCGTTCAGAAGATCCTGCTGCTGAAACAGTCGAATCCTGCCATCTTCGCCTGGGAAATTCGCGATCAGCTACTGTCACTCGGAGTCTGCGACAGTTCGACCATTCCAAGCGTCAGTTCCATCAACCGCATCCTGCGCAACAGCTGCATGATACCGACGTCTTCAGAGCCATCTGGCGACGATTCATCTCTACACGCAGACCTCACAGCTCACCGACATCAGCAGCAGCAGCAGCAGTCACAGAGTGCGTTTCGAATTGGCCTACCATACTGGTCACCGATGGTGACAGTTCCCATGGATACTGGACTAGCCATACCGTGGTCGTTTGCCCGTGCCAACCTGCCCGCTCTGCCGATTCTAGCGGGATCATATAAGAACTACTGTGAACAGTTAAGTCAGAGTGATTGCAGCAGAGAAGACGGCGAGGAGGCCGTTGCAGTAGTCAAGGTGAAGTCAGCGGCTGCTTCTTGCTCAGAGGCGATAGAACGAGAATCTGAAGAAGCCATGAGCCACAGAGAACAATGCTTCGATCACACCGCCCCAGCTATTTTTAGAAGCCGTGGTGGTGATGATGACGACGACAATGATGACGTCAGCATAAAGAAATTTAAAGCCTCGCCTACGTCATCGCTCAAAACCGTTTGTAAGAAAAGCAGAAAGCGAGAGAAATCTGTTAAAGTTGAAAAGCGATTCACTGACTACAGGATTGAAAGCATTCTTAGCATTTAAGCGCTTTGTTTCAAACTGTAGGAGTGTAGGGTAAACCCTTATGACTAATCAGCATTTGCTTTAATATATGATATAACATTTTATTTATTTGTGTGTATAGACGTTTACTTATTTGTTTGTATTAGACTATAATTAGAGTATAGCAAAACAACAACGAACTATCATTTAATTTATAAAATATATGAGATAGCGTGTATATTGTGTAAAGTTTCATGCATCGTAAAATGGAAGTTTACCACTGGACTAGTAGATTTGCATATACATGCATGGCCCTAGCTGGATTTGTCGAAGTTAAATATAGAGCTCGAGGGTCGGCTTTAGCCCTCGTGGAAACCCTTGGCTACATGGTTCAACTAGCCTAATTATAATTATTGCCATATCCACGTGATATAGTCCTAAACCCTAATATATATAGAGCGAATAACGCATGGCTCTTTTGGTCACGTTTCAAGCAGCTCATTTGAAAGTAGAGGCCTATCCGATTAGTTTGTCAGTTTTTTGTTGAGCATCTTGAGAATGTTCAACACCAAGGATAAAAAGTTCAAGCAATTCTCAGCGCTGTTGAGGCGGGCGACCCCCCACCCCCACCCCGTCGATATTAATCCTTTTGCACCTCGTTTGTTCTCCGAAGAGTAACGAGAAGTAGAAGCCACGAGCAACACAGAACAGCGCTTCGATCACACCGCTCCATCTATTTTTGGTGATGATGACGACGAGAGATAGAGCAGTGACGTCACATACAAGAAAGATAGAGGGCGACACGGAGAGATAGAGCAGTGACGTCACAAACAGGAATGAAAGAGGTTTAAGAGGGCGACACCAAGAGATACAGCAGCGGGATAACAAACAGCGTAAAGAAATTTTGGAAGCCGAATTCTATATAAGAGCTCTTACTTAATAGAGCAAAATCTTTCTCTTATAATGTACTAAGTTGCAGCATGCCAGCTGGTTTTCCTCAATCTCGCTGAAAACTATAACTATTGTAGTTTATAGTCTTGATTGCATACTAAGGGCCGATATACGGCATGCCGTTTAGGTCGTGGGTTGGTATATCGCTTGAATCTCTGACAAGCTATAGTCGTTTATAAAAACTGTAGGCCTGTGCGATTTAAACTCAACATTAAGGCCTATAACATACCGGGTAGCCTTAAAGTTAACTGCTGCAGGGATGAGTTTACTGTGTTCCGCAACCCTTCTATAATTAGAAACTTTGGGAGCTTATAGCACCAGCTGGGTTTGCACGGGAGGCTATACGTCTGTTTTATTTCGAGCTACCATGCATGCACAGTCAAAAATAAACGAGTATTGAATTTAATTAAGTCTGCACACGGCGACCAAATGGCGTGGCCCATTCAAAAAGAGCAATCATAATCGTAAAAATCCAGATTTCCATAGCACCCACAAAAGCGAAGTCGCGGGAACCAGCTTATTCACAGGCGCAGCGGCGGTGAAGGAGCTTGTTCTATAAATTCGTCGAAAAGTGAGAAGCTTATAGGGTACACTGCAGCTATAAAAAGTGTATGCCTACATCTATACGTGTTTGTAGATTGTTGTAGGTTTGCAGCGTGTAGGCCTAATTAAATGTCCGCCCACTAATTCCGTATCAGCTAGTTCTCGTTAGAGTGTGCACAGGCTATAGGCCTATACTTCTATAGTGTTTCTTATTGTTGCAATATTATTTCGCCAGTATATAGCCTATTGGAGTGTGATTTGTGGTTGGAAGCAGAGGCGCGTTTACCTGTAGGCGCACTAGGCGCGCGCCTAGGGCCCCCCAATCTGGGGGCCCCCAAAAGAAGGAAAATATTTTTTTCAATTATAAAAATAACATGTGAATTTTGACTTTCTTAAAAAATATAACCTATTTTCTAATTTTTTTTACAGTTTAGCATTCACATTAAAATATATTATTGTAATTTATAATTGTTTTGTTCATTTGGGCTAATAATTCATTTTGACTTTGCGCAAAATAACATAAAACTTGTTAGCAACAAGCAGTAACGGCCGTCTGCAGCTGCAGTTAACGTGTTGAATGTTTAAGTCTGATTATTCCGTAATTTTTAGTTTTTAAAAGTAATTGAAACTTTCATTAATATTGTTAAAATGAAAACATCACAAATCCAATCGATATGTATCAGCTTGTGCTACGTGGTCTACAATCCACATTTCCAAATGTGGAAACAATTTTGCGTAGGTCTATTTCCTTACGATACCAATAGGCCTAAGTAATGCTTCTGGAGAACGATCGTTTTGTGTACTTAAAAGAGTGAAAAACTATATAAGAAGTTCCACTGATCTAGATCGGCTAGGTAATTTAGCTGAAACTGCTGAAACAAAGAAGGCAAACTTTGACCAACAAATTGATAACTTTGATAGGCTCAAATGCAGTAAGAAAGCCCTGCAGTAAGCGGTGAATAGAATTTGTTTAATTCTGCATTCGCATGTTTTTGCAATTTAAACTTTCCCTACTGTTTCTGTTACTTTGTTTATGACTAGTTGTTAAAAAAGTAACACCAATTCTGCGTTTAAATTTCAAAGATTTTTTCAAGCATTTCTACATTATATAATATAGCATTGACGCATTGTGTTGCACACAAACGAGTACTGTACACTGTACAATTATAAATATTATTGCGTTGTTTACTAAAATCATTAAATCAAATAACTTCACATTCCTTGAAAATATTTGCTATAACTAATTGTAATTACAATGTCAATAACATTCGCAAAAACGGCTTAAGTTCAACTTCATGGGTTTTTGCACAGGTAGGGCCTAGGTTTAAGACCACCAGAGTCTAAGACTTTCAGTCTACAAGTTCAGAAGGGCCCCCAAAAATGATAATAATAATAATAATAATAATAATAATAATAGCGATCATAAAAATAATATTTATTATTATTATTATTATTATTTTTATTATTATTATTATTTTTCGCCGAGGTACATGTAATCCCTCAGGAGTCTAAAAAATTATGCTAGGAGTTGTTGTTGAATGTCTGAAAAATCAGGCCTCGTCCTCCGCAACATTATTATTATTATTATTATTATTATTATTATTATTATTATTATTATTATTATTATTATTATTATTATTATTATTATTATTATCATCATCATTATTATAACGATAGTAATAATGTCAATGATAACGTAATAATATGACTATATGGCAAAACAGGTATGATCGACACATGTTAGAGACTTGTTTCCAATTAGCAGTTGAACGTATAAATGCTATGGGTGTATGCATCCTATACCTGCAACAGCTGCTGCGGTTGCTCCTGTCGCATCCTCCGCCGTGATGATAATATATACGACGATAATACTGATGATGGTTCGCAACTGCTAAAAGAAGCCCGCGGAAAAGACGCATCCGTGTATAGGTCGCTCTTTCTTTCTTCCATCTTTGCACTTCCTTCATCTCCATCTTCTTCCTTTCCTCTGGTTCTCCGTGGCCGTCCATCGACCCTCCTCCCTTTCTCCCTCCCCTTCCTTCCACTCCTCCTGCTCCTGACCAGCGCCGCAGTCGATCCATTATATAGAGCATTTTATACGTCGCCCTGAGAAGCGCCGGTCCGTCGGCAGCGTCCCCCTGCACATCCCGTCTTAATCGACCAATTATTCTCAGGAATACAGTTGCTCCGGCGACACCGCCTTTCAAGAAACCACCTGCCTCCGTACTTCCCTCTCCCGCCTCTCATTCCCCTTCCTCCAATCGGGCAATCCGCGCCACCGCGGTCGGTGCGCTTTTGAGCCGCGACCGCACAACCACTGACCACCGTTGCTGCTGCTGTTGCTGCATATATGGCGATATATATACGTCGTGAATATTTG
The DNA here is from genome assembly GCA_963556255.1 of Allolobophora icterica. NCBI lineage: Eukaryota > Metazoa > Annelida > Clitellata > Crassiclitellata > Lumbricidae > Allolobophora > Allolobophora icterica. The sequence continues at coordinate 60,643,258 of OY744606.1, forward strand.
ATAAGTCGGAAATATGGCGCTCTGCGACGACCCGTCCATCCGTTCGCCCGGCTCCAGACGATGTCGTATACGGTTCGATGACGGTCGGCTGCCGGCGCATTGTCCGGTCGTTAGGCGTTTCCATTCTTCCGGTCGGGCACCGGTCGATCGCGCGATATCGTGCCGAAAAGACGCGGGAAATGAAGTCATTACCACGCATTCGTCGTCTGCCTCAGCACCCGTCATCGGCCGCCATTACTCCGGAGGAGGCGTAGACACTTCATTAATGTTCCAAACGGCGCTGGTCTTGTTTCGGTCGACGCTGACAACTATATCCAACAGATTTTTATGGGCGAGTAACGCGCCGTGACTGGATTTCAGGGCCATACTCGTCCATATATTACGCCGCAAGCAGGTGCTTCCTATTTCGCGCCGCCCGAGAAGGAAGGCGGTTACATCGCGCATGCGCTTTCTGGGCATATATAGGCCTAGACGATCTATAATACAGGACAACATCAACGCAAAAGACCGGATGAACGTTCACGCGCCAACCAAAAGATGCCAGCTTCCCTTGATATTATATTAAGAGGAGTGGCGCAGTGCGAATGTTAACATCAGCTGCAGACCAGTTTTAGCGGCCATTGTGATGAGACATAGGCCTATGGCATATAGGGCCTATATGGGCAGCTATATATCACGTCGCTTGTGGATGGTGATCAAGCGCAACGTTGTCCCTTAAGAGTCGTTTCGGACAAGTGACGAGAATGTGACACATTTCACATTCACTCTAAATGGCCATAGATCACATTATTTACTGTAGCGTCATACTCACGTTTGCCATAGCAGCTAATGCCAGCTATATTCTCTCTCTCTCTCTCAACGACAGTGTCTCTATAATATACATGAACGCTGAAGGCGTCTCAGCCAACCTAGAAATGTTAGTTTAAAGCGCCGTTGTCGTAATATAGGATGCGTCAATGGCCTCTAAGCGAAATCTCTTCCCAGTTACATTACATTTGACAGAACTATGCACTGTTCAATGTTGATCTTGGTCCAGTTTATTTCCATATCAAACTGCGGACGTGCTTCTCCGTCCGCTAAAGACAATGGGCCGAGAGAAGCAGAGGAGCACACCAGTTTGGACAGATCAACGGGGAAACCAAGATCCAGCCTACCAGACTAGGTGGAACATGCTCTGATTCCGGAGAGTAAGCAAACTGCGGATGCATCGTGGAACTGGGTTCACCTACCTTGTAAGGGCATAACGTCGAAGACTTAACTGTGGGGTCCTAAGAAAGACTGGGGGTTGAACCCACAACTCGCCCCGATAATTCCCACCGTGACTCAATCAAAAGACTGTTGCCTAGTTCAAACTTACTCCTCTTGATCTAATTTACATTTATTCTCACACAATGACGCAGCATATTATGTAAACGCGACGGCGCATGTAAATCCTACGCTACATGTTAAACTAACATACAAATGCATTGGTTTCCAGTCACCTAGATTACTGTAACGCGCTTCTTACTGGTATCAATAGGTCAAACATGCCGAGACAGTGAAGCTGCAGAGTGCAGAGAGCTCAGAACTCTTTGGCTAGATCTGCCATAACTAATACGTCCAAATTTGAACCTCTGTGCTTAAACCTTAGCACTGGCACTGTTCAGGAAAGAATTAGTTTCAAATTGGGCTCATAGTTTACAGAAATTTTGAACTCTAGCCATCCACATTACTTATCACCAGTTCTAATTCCCCACACATATCATTATTCAATGAAGTCATCCGATTATCTTTCGTCAATGATGAATGTGTATCCGTGGTATAAATTTTTCATTTTCCTCATACAACAGAATGACATAAGTTGTGACGTCATTTCACTGTTGTTTTTTTAAATTAAATTAGCATCGAATTGTTAATATGAAATGACGTCATTGCGATTTTCTGTGTTGCGAGAGTGCATGGCTTCCATCGATATGCCGCTCATTATTGCTCTTTGTGTCGACGGGAATCTTTCAGTAAACGAATATTTGATTTGATTGATTTGAAATATTATGCGCGTTTTTGCTAAGCTGTCTTCGTTAATAGTTTGCCTCGCAAGACGACGGTGATTAGGCCTATTAATTGGAGTTACTCCGTTTCGCACACTGTTACTAAGCTGTAAGGACCGTAGGCCTAATCAAGAAATCGCTTGCTTTACAAAACGACTTTCATCCGAATGAGTAAAGTTTTGTCTTGGCTTCATGCATTCGATCGTCAAGTTTTCCGGAAAGCTGGACGCCAGTTGCAAAAACAGTAAAAAAAACAGTAAGTTAAAAAAAATTCTTAATTGTTTAACGCTGCTTTAACTCTATAGCTGAAACTGTTGCATGGTAGATCGTAATATCCAAACTTCTAAAGCGCCACTCGAAGGCTAAACGCAGGGCACCAGCCTATTCACGAGCGCTGCGTCAAATCAGAGGGTGTTTCAAGAGAGTACGATAATTCAAAAGAAGTTCTAGACAGTTTCCAGGAGGCCAAATCGAATCGGGGGGTTTTCCATAGAGTAGTCCAAAAGAGGTCCGAGGCCGGTTTCCAAAGGGGAGATCAAGAGAGGAGGCAGAGCAGCTGTAAAGGCGGGTGTCGTTTAGGGTGAGAATAATTGGAAGGCGGAGGATCAGATGAGTCAGAGTAAGAGTACTTGAAAAGGAGACTTCAGTTTAGAGTGGAAAGCCGGGGGGGGTGATTGATAGAGGAGCATAAGGAGGAGGATGGAGGGAGGGTTGTAGTGATGATGGTGGAACGGGGAATTGGCGGAATTCAGAGGGAGATATTCCAGGTGTCGTGCTGTGTTGGGTATGGCTCGGTTGGAGAACTTGAGGTGAGCAGTGAAAGACTGAGATAGGAGGAGGATCAGATGGAGTGGGTTGCGTGAATGGTGAAGAGATCACGGGGTACTTGGGCTGGGAATATTGTAGGGAGTTGTAGTTAGTGATAGGACTTTGACGTGGATTCGCTCTGGGATTTTTAACCAATGGAGTGATTTGAGGATGGGAGTAATATGATGATGTTTGGGCGTTCTAGTGACAGCTCTGGCTACTGAGTTTCGGATCATAAGTTGTTGACGCTTGATTTGGGTGGATACATTTGCTGTGATTAATAGTGTCAAATGAGCGGGAATGGACAATGGAGGTAGCAATGGTGGAGGCACTGTTAAAGTCAATCATAGACCGGATGCGTCGGAGGTCACGACTATGCATGAAGCAGGAGCGAGAGAGGTTGGAGATGTGTTTAGAGAAGGAGAGATGTGGATCAAAAGTAATACCAAGATTGCGGACGGGGAAGCCAGAGGTGAGGTAAGAGAAGACGAGTCAGTAGATAGGTGTATGGAAGGGTCAGGGATTTTCTTGATTTGGGCAGGAAAGCCTAGGATGATGAATCCAGTGTTGGAAGGGTTAAGGCAGAGGAGATTGGATGACATCCACTGTGAGATAAGGTTAACCACGTTGAGTTATTGCGTGATGGAGGTGGAAAAAGAGCTTGAGGAGAAGGACATGTAGAGTTGGGTGTCATCTGCGTAAAGATGGTGGTCAACAGAGGAGGATTTAATAAGATGGCTTAAAGTTGTGGTATATGTATACAGAATGAAGCGGAGTGGACCCAGGACGGCGCCTTGGGGGAACCACAGGAGAGGGGGGTTGCGAGCAGTGGCTGGAGGCTTTAACAGAGAAAGATCGGGAGGACAAGTAGGATTGGAACCAGAGTAGAGCAGTGCCAAACCAAGAAGACAGTCGTCTAAGAAGGAGGCTGTGATCGACGGTGTCAAATGCGGCGGAAATATCGAGAAGTCAGAGGCCGGAGACTTGTTGATGGCAGAGGCCACAGAGACACAAGTAAAGTTTTTTGTGGAGTGTTGTTTAGTGAATCCAGATTGGTGGTGGTTAAGAAGTGAATTAGGAGAGAGGTAGTGGTTTAGCCGAGCAAGGACTATTCTTTCAGTTAACTTAGATAGAAAGGAAAGATTGGAGATGGGACGGTAGTTAGATAGGTTTACCTCATCAAGATTTACTTTTTGAGAAGGGGAGTGACTAAAGGGTGCTTAAAGGCCACTGGGAAGTCGCCGGTAGAGAGTGAGAGATTGATAATTGTGGTGATTATAGGAACGAGGACAGGGGCACAGTCTTTTAGAAGAGAGATGGTGATAGGATCAAGTTCGCATTGCTTGTTGGGATGAGAGTTTAGGAGTTACACTTCTGCCTCAGAGGCGGGAGAGAGAAACGGGAGCGATTATGTAAATTTCATTGCAAGGAAAATTGGGTTTAGAGCGAAAAGCCGAAAAGTAATATTTGTGATGCGTTTTGAGAAAAGGGACCATAAGTCTCAAATGGAGTTAAGTATTGATTCATAATCCTGGGTAATGCCTGATTAAAATGCAGAAAAAATGAACTTGATATCTCCATCCAAAGTATTTTTTAAACTTATTCAGAACAGGACATGCGCAAATGACAGTTTTCAGATATTTCAGTTTAAACTTTCACTGAAGAAAATGTGAAATGTTCACAGAACTTTACCATGGAATTCGTTATGAAATAGGGCCTAGTAACTAAACACAGCTCATAATGCCGTTTAATCGCTGTATTATGTGTTTTATACATGCTCTTTATTCTTGTGTAAAAATAGTTCTACATTAAAAAATTCTTATCTGCTTAAACTAAATCTAAATTAGAAAGGATGATACGATACTTATAGTCCCTTTTAAGTCTCTCACAAAAGTCATCATTTGAAGACTAAAACTTGAGACTTTTGAAAATTTTCTTTAATCAGTGTTTACCAGCCACATCAATGTATCCGAAATCACTAAGAACTCATTTTCACCCAAACTGACCTATACTTGCTTTAAATCCAGTTTTCTCAGTAGGCCTAACTGTGGAGAGACTTATGGTCCCTTTTCTCATAACGCATCACATTTATTAATTAGTGGATTATATATAGTAGGGAGTCTAGGGACGTCGGAAAATATGCCGAGATCGGCCAGAAATGTGATAATTAGCGATAACCTAAATCACTGCTTCCCAATCTTTTTAGGCTACGGAACCCTTTTGACTTGATTTTTTTTGACGGAATCCCTACCTAAACAAAACACATTCTGGTACAATATTTTTAAACAGGACTATGATCCATGATCCATGCAGGTATGTAGAGTTTAATCGATAAAAGTTAGACTAGATATTGTTTTAAATACGTTTAATTTTCCCACTGAACCCTTGTCTTCACCTTGGAGTCTGATTTATAATGTAACAACACTTCAAACAACACTTATCCAATTGCTTCGTGGAACCCTTGTCTTCCCCTCACGGAACCCTATGGTTCCGCGGAACCCACTTTGGGAAACACTGACCTAAATTGATTGCTATCTAGTTTATTAATAATATAAACGAACAGAAATGTCACAAGTATGTGTTTGTAATACACAAAACAAATGTAACGCTCCTCTCATTGGCTGCAATGACGTCACAATGACCAATATGTCACAATCGGGACGATCACTTCGTTCAAGGTAAATTTCAATATGCCGTAAACGGCTGCTCTTTTAAACTAACGGCTTAAAACGCACTTAAAAATAATTTAATCGCTAAAACGGGTTTAAAAGGCCAGAAACATAACGAGGTTAACTGAAAACCTACCCAAAACGGCATTCGCGAATCGATTTGATATAGCGCCGATATGTAAACGGGATTAGGCCTAACCTTATATACATAGGTCGATAAGACGCTGAAATGAAAGAGCTTAACATGTTTCCATAAAGGACGTCTGCCATGTGGAAAGGAGGGGGTCACCAAAATCCGGACATATGAGGACAGAGGGAGGGGTAATGACCAGTGCAGACGTCCGCATCTAAATTTGATAGTTTTTTTAAACACCTCTTTCTTTCAACTTTCCATGAGAGACGAAAAGGTCAGTTAGGTGATTGCATAAAAGCGCTTTAAAAGGCAGGTAGTTAAACATTTGCTCACTAGATGTATTTTTTAGTTATTATAGTTCTTTAGTTAAGATAGTTTGTAAGTTTCAATGTGTTCTTCAGTTAAGACAGTTCTTTAGTTAAGATGTGCTCTTTAGTAAAGATAGTCCTTTAGTTAAGATGTGTTCTTTAGCTAAGATAGTAATTTAGTTATGATGTGTCCTTTAGTTATGTTCTTTATTTATTATAGTCTTTAGTTAAGGTGTGTTCTTAAGTTAAGATAGTTCTTTAGTTAAAGAAGTTTAGTTTAGTTAAAGAAGATTTGTTCTTTAGCTAAGATTTGTTCTTCAGTTAAGATAGTTTCTTTACTTTAGATGTGTTCTCTAGTTAAGACAGTTCTTTAGTTTAGAAGTGCTCTTTAGTTAAGATTGTTCTTCAGTTTAGATGTGTTATTTAGTTAAGACGTTTCTTTAGTCAAGGTGTGTTCTTTAGTTAACATAGTTCTTTAGTTAAGAGGGGTTCTGTAGTTAAGATGTTTCTTTAGTTTAGGCGGGTTCTTTAGTTAAGACAGTTCTTTAGTTTAGAAGTGCTCTTTAGTTAAGATAGTTCTTCAGTTAAGAGGGGATCTTTAGTTAAGATGTTTATTTAGTTAGGGTGTGTTCTTTAGATAAGGCAGTTCTTTAGTTTAGATGTGTTCTCTAGTTAAGACAGTTCTTTAGTTTAGAAGTGCTCTTTAGTTAAGATAGTTCTTCAGTTTAGATGTGTTATTTAGTTAAGATATTTCTTTAGTTTAGATGTGTTTTTTAGTTTTTATGTCATCCTTAGTTTAGATGTGTTATTTAGTTAAGATGCTTCTTTAGTTAAGGTGTGTTCTTTAGTTAAGATAGTTCTTTAGTTTAGATGTGTTCTTTAGTTAAGATAGTTCTTTAGTTTAGATGTGTTCTCTAGATAAGATGTTTCTTAGTTAAGATGAGTTCTTTAGTTACGAGGGGTTCTTTAGTTAAGATGTTCTTTAGTTAAGATGTGTTCTTTAGTTAAGATAGTTCTTTAGGTTAGATCTGTTCTCTAGTTAAGATAGTTCTTTAGTTTAGAAGTGCTCTTTAGTTAAGATAGTTCTTCAGTTTAGATGTGTTATTTAGTTAAGATATTTCTTTAATTAAGGTGTGTTTTTTAGTTAAGAGAGTTCTTTAGTTAAGAGAGATTCTTTAGTTAAGATGTTTCTTTAGTTAGGGTGTTTTCTTTAGTTAAGATAGTTCTTTAGTTAAGATGTGTTCTTTAGTTAAGACAGTTCTTTAGTTTAGATGTGTTCTCTAGTTAAGATTTGTTCTTTGGTTAAGATATTGTCTTTAGTTTAAACGTGTTCTCTAGTTAAGACAGCTATTTAGTTTAGATGTGCTCTTTAGTTAAGATAGTTCTTTAGTTTAGATGTGTTCTTTAGTTTAGATGTGTTATTTAGTTAAGATGCTTCTTTAGTTAAGGTGTGTTCTTTAGTTAAGATAGTTCTTTAGTTTAGATGTGTTCTTTAGTTAAGATAGTTCTTTAGTTTAGATGTGTTCTCTAGATAAGATGTTTCTTAGTTAAGATGAGTTCTTTAGTTACGAGGGGTTCTTTAGTTAAGATGTTCTTTAGTTAAGATGTGTTCTTTAGTTAAGATGTGTTCTTTAGTTAAGATAGTTCTTTAGGTTAGATGTGTTCTCTAGTTAAGATAGTTCTTTAGTTTAGAAGTGCTCTTTAGTTAAGATAGTTCTTCAGTTTAGATGTGTTATTTAGTTAAGATATTTCTTTAGTTAAGGTGTGTTTTTTAGTTAAGACAGTTCTTTAGTTTAGATCAGTTCTCTAGTTAAGATTTGTTCTTTGGTTAAGATACTGTCTTTAGTTTAAACGTGTTCTCTAGTTAAGAGTTATTTAGTTTAGATGTGCTCTTTAGTTAAGATAGTTCTTTAGTTTAGATGTGTTCTTTAGTTTAGATGTGTTCTTTAGTTTAGATGTGTTATTTAGTTAAGATGCCTCTTTAGTTAAGGTGTGTTCTTTAGTTAAGATAGTTCTTTAGTTTAGATGTGTTCTTTAGTTAAGATAGTTCTTTAGTTTACATGTGTTCTTTAGTTTAGATGTGTTCTTTAGTTTAGGTGTGTTATTTAGTTAAGATGCCTCTTTAGTTAAGGTGTGTTCTTTAGTTAAGATAGTTCTTTAGGTTAGATGTGTTCTCTAGTTAAGATAGTTCTTTAGTTCAGATGTGCTGTTTAGTTAAGAGAGTTATTCAGTTTAGATGTGTTAGTTAGTTAAGATGCTTCTTTAGTTAAGGTGTGCTCTTTAGTTAAGATAGTTCTTTGGCAAAGACGTGTTCTTTAGTTAAGATAGTTCTTCCAGCTTAGATGTGTTTTTTAGTTAAGCTAAGATAGTTGTTAATTAAGATATGTTCGATAGTTAAGATAGTTCTTTAGTTCAGATAGTTGAGATGTGTTCTTTAGTTTAGACATGTCCTTTAGTTAAGGTAGTGCTATAGTTAAGATATGTTCTTTAGTTAAGATAGTTCTTTGGCATAGACATGTGCTTTAGTTAAGATAGTTCCTTTAGTTTAGATAGATCCTTTAGTTTAGATGTGCTCTTTAGTTAAGATGTGTTCTTGAGTTAAGATAGTTCTTTAGGTTAGATGTGTTCTGTAGTTAAGATAGTTCTTTAGTTCAGATGTGCTGTTTAGTTAAGAGAGTTATTCAGTTTAGATGTGTTAGTTAGTTAAGATGCTTCTTTAGTTAAGGTGTGCTCTTTAGTTAAGATAGTTCTTTGGCAAAGACGTGTTCTTTAGTTAAGATAGTTCTTCTAGCTTAGATGTGTTTTTTAGTTAAGGTAAGATAGTTGTTAATTTAAGATATGTTCGATAGTTAAGATAGTTCTTTAGTTCAGATAGTTAAGATGTGTTCTTTAGTTTAGACGTGTCCTTTAGTTAAGGTAGTGCTATAGTTAAGATATGTTCTTTAGTTAAGATAGTTCTTTGGCATAGACGTGTGCTTTAGTTAAGATAGTTCCTTTAGTTTAGATAGTTCCTTTAGTTTAGATGTGCTCTTTAGTTAAGATATATGATAGTTGTTTAGTTAAGATATGTTCTTTAATCAAGAGTTCTTTAGCTTATATAGTTTCTTAGTTTCGATGTGTTCTTCAGATAAGACAGTTCTTTAGTTAAGATATGTTCTTTAGCTAAGATAGTTATTTAGTTATGATGTGTTCTTTTTAGTCATGTTCTTTAGTTTAAACGAGTTCTTTAGTTGTTAGTTTAGATGTGTTCTGTAGTTAAGGTAGTTCTTTAGTTTAGATGTGCTCCTTAGTTAAGATTGTTCTTCAGTTTAGATGTGTTATTTAGTTAAGATGTTTCTTTAGTTAAGGTGTGTTCTTTAGTTAACATAGTTCTGTAGTTAAGTTTAGATGTGTTATTTAGTTAAGATGTTTCTTTAGTTAAGGAGTATTCTTTAGTTAACATAGTTCTTTAGTTAAGAGGGGTTCTTTAGTTAAGATGTTTGTTTAGTTAAGGTGGGTTCTTTAGTTAAGATAGTTCTTCAGTTAAGAGGGGATCTTTAGTTAAGATGTATCTTTAGGTAAGGAGTGTTCTTTAGATGAGACAGTTCTTTAGTTTAGATATCTTCTCTAGTTAAGACAGTTCTTTAGTTTAGAAGTACTCTTTAGTTAAGATAGTTCTTCAGTTTAGATTTGTTATTTAGTTAAGATATTTCTTTAGTTAAGGTGTTTTCTTTAGTTAAGATAGTTCTTTAGTTAAGATGCGTTCTTTAGTTAAGACAGTTCTTTAGTTTAGATGTGTTCTCTAGTTAAGATTTGTTCTTTGGTTAAGATATTGTCTTTAGTTTAAACGTGTTCTCTAGTTAAGACAGTTATTTAGTTTAGATGTGCTCTTTAGTTAAGGTAGTGCTATAGTTAAGATATGTTCTTTAATCAAGATAGTTCTTTAGCTTAGATAGTTTCTTAGTTTCGATGTGTTCTTCAGATAAGACAGTTCTTTAGTTAAGATATGTTCTTTAGCTAAGATAGTTATTTAGTTTAGATGTGCTCCTTAGGGTAGTACTTCAGTTTAGATGTGTTACTTAGTTAAGATGTTTCTTTAGTTAAGGCATGTTCTTTAGTTACGAAAGTTCTTCAGTTGATGTGTTTTTTTAGTTAAGATAGTTCTTTAGTTTAGATGTGTTCTCTAGATAAGATATGTTCCTTAGTTAAGATGATTTCTTTAGTTAAGATAGTTCTTTATTTAAGATACTTCTTTAGTTCAGATAGTTAAGATGTGTTCTTTAGTTTAGATGTGTCCTTTAGTTAAGGTAGTGCTATAGTTGATATGTTCTTTAGTTAAGATAGTTCTTTGGCATTGACGTGTCCTATAGTTAAGATAGTTCTTTTAATTTAGAAGTGTTCTTTAGTTAGGGGCCATCCATAAAGGACGTCCGCAATTAGGGGGATGGAGGGTCATCGAAATGCAGACAAGGGGGAGGGAGGGTTATGACTAGTGCGGACGTCCGCATCTAAACTTTTAAATTTGATAGTTTTTAAACACCACCTTGTTTCAGCCTTACCCGAAAGACGAAATGGTCAGTGAAGCGATTGCTTAAAACTTCATGCATGGTATAACCTATACTGCAACTTTAGATGCTTTTATTACTGCACATCCTGCGATATGAAACCTGAACTGTCACTTAAGCGTGCACAGGAACTGTGGAATAATTGTAAAAATAATGACATTAAAAATTGGCTTAGGCGTGCGGACGTCCGCAAAGGGGAGGGACGGAGGATAAGGTCAAATGCGGACAAGTGGGGAGATAGGGGTCCAAAGTGGGTCATATTTTGCAGACGTCCTTTATGGACGACCCCTTAAGATATGATATTTGTTTAGTTTAGATATGGTAGTTCTTTAGTCAAGATGTGTTCTTTGTTAAGATATGTTCTTTAGTTCAAATATATTAAACATGTCCTGAAGTTCTTTATCTGCCATTGGTTGATCTTGCATTGTAATCTGCTAGGATTCCTAAATGAGGATGAATGAAAAAATGAATGAATATCTGCTTCAAATATGGTTTTTGTTGCTGAAGTGGTGCTGGACTGCTGGTGCTGCTGATAATGATGATGACAATTAAACTGTGTACAATTGCAATCAAGAGTGAGTGAAGTGGTTGTTGAGGCTGCCTTTCGTCTTCATTTGTCACACAGCATGAACAGTTTCAGTGTGCCAATGGTCACTGTATTCTGGCTCCCGAATATTGTAATGGCAAAGTAGACTGTGCAGATGCAAGTAATGAACCAATCGGATGTTGTAAGTAGGCCTACTCCTAATGTTTTATAAAATAATCCAAGACAGGTCTGCCTAAATGAACGTGTAGTGCCTATTATGCAACGCATTTATTTCATCATCCAGAGTCTCTCTTTTGCGACGCCATTATAAAATCGTACACTTTTGTTTCAGATGTCGTAATTATGTACTTAATTTAATGTGTAGGTCTAGCACGTTCAGTCCTTGTAATATGGGGCCATGGAACACCCTGCAGAGGCAATAGCAGTGATAGTTCCTGGGTCGCTTGCGTAGTGGCAAGGGAATGTCGCAGAGGGCATCATTTTATAAGGCTCATCATGCACCGGGTTGGTCTTAGAGGCGCCGAGAGACGCCAAGTAGGATGCGGAGGTGCCGCCCTTTGCTCTTACAGCTAAATCTGCCACAGGGCAATAAAATTGCAGTCAGCATGAGGCTACGGTACAAAAGTGAAATCAATGTAAACATAAAGTGACCCTCTCACGGTGACATACATAATACATAACAATCAGTCTTGTCTTGTTAACCAGGCAGGAAACAAAGCATCTGTTCATTATACATCAGTCAGCCTCAACTAGTCCAATAGTATCGAGTTTCAGAGTGAAGGCCCTGCAACTTCGATAAATCTGCAGGCCCACTGTTCAACAAGGACCGAATATAGCATTCGATAAAAGCGAAACATCGATATAAGCAGGTTCGATAAAGCAGAGCTATGCTTGTATGTGTTTGCATTGATTGTGGTCGGGCAATTTACTGTTGTTCAATACAACCACAAGTTCGAAATATCGAAGTTCGATATACCAAAGTTTTGCTGTAGTTGTGCAAAGCACAGGTAAATTGTGCCAAGCTCTCTTCAGATTGTCCTTTCCAGAATATCTCTTGTTCCGAGAAGAGACGAAAATTAGTCATGACAGAACTTGAAAGCTCTTCCAAAATCACACGAAAATATCCTCAGAAATTAAAGCCCAAACACTGTGTTTCTTGAAAGATACAATTTAGAGTTTTAACATCAGAAAATGACAAAATCCATAAAACCTTACTATACTATGCAAGTCTAATCTTACATGATTTAGTTTTGGTATAAAAACAACAAAATGCACAGTACATTTCCATAACACGCCAGTCTAACCTCATATATTTAGCTTTATATCATACTGTGCTAGTCTCTCCAAAATAAACTTTAAGAGAATAAACCTAGAGCTGGAGAACTTGGTTCAAGTGTACAAAGAAAGATAGTTCCTTGTAAACAATGCAGGCTGAAAATCACAGCCTTTGGTACCTATACTTCATTCTTTTCTAATAACACTAAGCTTTGGAATTACAACCGAGATTCTGAGAATTGCACATTTCATTAAACTATGTCCTCAGGATCATACCTGTTAACTTATTTGGGAAGTCTGCATTGCCCATACTATAGTAGTTCATAAATTGGATCCAGTAAAAACACTCAATTCACTACAAATCATTAAGTGATTTGAGGCAAGGGAGGTGATGCAAAGGTCACAAAAAGCCATTTGGTCAAAAGATTAATGAAATGCTGGAAATCATATTTCATATACCAAAGTTCCTTACTGACTGATATGGTACCTTGCAATAAAATCAGCAATAGTCAAATTCTGCTGCAAAACATCCTGCCGAACAGATTCCTCTTCCTTGAGAACAAATATCAATTTCCTTAGCATTCTTCTGTAGCAGGAATCAACGAGTCTCTTGTGTCTATGGAACACTTCTCTTTCAATAGATTCTGAAAGACTGTCAACGACATCCTAAAACATTCAACATCACAATACATTCTCTGCCAATTATCTATACATATAATATCCATGTAGTGTCAGTCTGTCGGGGGACGCTACGTCACAAACGGGTTCTGTTCTATTGTGAAACATAAACCGTTTGTCTTGACGACGGCGATAACCAACGATACATATAGGCCTATAATATGACGTCATAATATGACGGGCAAATACACTAGTCATTATATAACTCCTCATTCTAGTTATCAACTAAATCTGAACTGATCTTCAAAATATTTTTTCAGCTTGTTTTTAAATCAGACAAATTAAGCAATAGGCTGAATATTCTCTGTATATGTCAAGCAAAGAACTGAAAAAAGCTACATGTATATTAGCAACTAAGTAAATGAATTTTAATGAAATTACCATAGATATTTTACACATTGCTAAAGTTTGAAGAGACTAAGCATACTATTAACAGGCCACTGTTCATAAACTATATTCGCTCACTCATTCAGAAAATTTGTATAGTGCTGCTTCAAGGTTTCTACTGAGGGACACTCCCAACCCAATCCCAGCAAAAAAGGACAGAGTTTACGCTGTTTATAGAATGTGTCAACACTGTCAAAGAATCCCTAAGCAGGAGTCGTAACTCTAGGGGAAGTATATCATATCAAGTCACTAAGACGAATTACAAAAATATGAAAGTGTATTTTCAGTGTGCAAAATAAGCTCTGTTGTGAAGTTCAATCCAAACAGTTGGACCAATGACAGAAAACGTGCGATGCCGCATGATAGAGGTATACGCAAAAGGAACCAGCAGCTCATGATGAAGTCCTGGACGAAGAGAGCAATGGCCATGAAGACCCAAGGTGAAGTACTACAAACAGCCTCAACCAGAATTCCATGATTCCATAAATTAGTAGGTCAAAGATTTGCTGTAACAATAATAGGCCAAAACTGTATCCTTACAGAATCTAAGGGGAAGTGGCACATTAAGTTAAAAAAATACAACCACCGTGGTGTAACCGATATGCTTACTTCAGTGGTAGATGAGAGCTGCAGTGCTTTTGCTAAATGTTTGCGGCCAGCGGACCTGACTTTTTCCGTCTCATTGTCACACTTTACATCAATTAAAGGCCGACTAAGTTTTGCCTCATAATGAGACAGCCATTTCTTCACAATTTTAGTAGACAACTCGGCCACATCTTGATCCTTGTGCTTGGTCAGCTTCCTTACAGTATGTCCTGCAAAAACAAATTTTACATATATAAACAAACCAGTTTTATTTAGGTGGTTGCATATGACAGTAAAAAGGCAAGAACAGATACAGGAAACAAATGAGTCAACATAGCTCTATATAAACTCCTCAAAAGCGTGGTCTTAGAGCTGAAGAGTTATCAGTTCAAGCGATAATACAACCATAGCAATCCAACAACAGGGCATATGTTTAATATGTCAACCTGCACTGGTAGTCATTCACTGAATCTGGAGATGGCAGGGTGAGCTGGCCCAAAGTATCTGGTACTCCAAGGCCGATCACTCATTCACGTTCTAACTTGTAAAGCACTGCTTAACTACTGCAAAATCTACAAGTTAACATGAAGTAGTTATTGAGGAACCAATTGTGAACGATCTTCCACATGCACTTCCTTAGCAGCTATCAAAAATGGCAATCAGTAAAACATCCACTGCCTGAGAAAAATATGTGGATGCCTAGCTTAGCTGCTCATAATTCAAGATCATGCCTCCTTCTGCATCGAAACATTATTCATTTCCTTGGAACAATTTTTCAGTGCACATACTGAGACCTGTTTATGTGCAGCCTGTTATGCATGGTTACACAACGGTGCCCAACTGTCCCGACAACATCTATTCAGCCTGCGACACCCACCAAAACATGGTCAGGAACTTGCAAATTATGAAACCCGAACTGTCACTTAAAACATGCACAGGAACTGTGGAATAATTGTAAAAATAATGATGACGACATTAAAAATTGGCTTAGGCGTGTGGATGCCCGCAAAGGGGAGGGAGGGGGTAAGGTCAAATGAGGACAAGGGGGAGGGAGGGGTCCAAAGTAGGTCATATTTTGCGGACTTCCTTTGTGGACGACCCCCATACAGTACGCATCTAGTAGGCC
This sequence comes from Allolobophora icterica, assembly GCA_963556255.1. Classification (NCBI taxonomy): domain Eukaryota; kingdom Metazoa; phylum Annelida; class Clitellata; order Crassiclitellata; family Lumbricidae; genus Allolobophora; species Allolobophora icterica. The sequence continues at coordinate 60,658,344 of OY744606.1, forward strand.
TATCTCAATTCAGTTCCATATCTGTCCCACATCATAGTTGTAATAAGTTTTAGCGTGCTACTTGGCTGTAATTAATGACTACAGTATTACTGGCTATAGGTGAACGATTTACTGCTCGCACAGACCTTTACTAAGCGAGCGTCCAAGGAGAGTGATCGATCGCTCGCCTCAAATAGGAAGCTCTATGCAGCGGGCAGTAAATTCGCAGAACAAGTGAACTTAATCTCACTTAAGCCAGCTGCACGTATCTCCACTCCCCACACCTAATCGCAGCTTTAACTGAGATAAATTATATTTGTGCCCTGCCCTCTCATTGTCTGCCTATTTAACACCTACAGGCACTATATCACAAGTTCAAATTGTTTTACTTTTTTGCTATTTTGCTTAATTTTCTCCAATTTTTACAAGTATGGTGTCGACACTACAATATTCACATCTCCTTGATATCACAAGTTCAAAAGTTTTAATTTTTCGGCCAATTTTGCTAAAGCTGCATGCAGTCGTCAAGAAGTATGTGAAAACATTTCTGCAATCGTTAAAGGGTTAACATGCGAGTTAGTGACCTTTCACAAACAGATCTACACGGTATATACTGCTTTTGCATGACTTAACTGAATGTGCTTCCTGTCTTCTATTGAACCTGTTTAGATCTGTTATGAAGGCAGTGCTTTGGTATGTTCTTATGAAATGTGCTTATAATTTTTTCTTCATACATCAGCTAATCGTAAACAATCTGCTAAAATATGGTAATAAGACCAAACACAACAGACCATACCAATTTTCGTGGATTTAATTATGTCTCTCCCTGGTATTTTCTTGTCCAGTTTCAGGAGGCAATCTAAAATTATTTCACGATTTTGACCAGGCTGCTGGAGCAAAGTCTTGAACTTCAAAATATCTTCTATGATAACCACACCCTACAATTATTCAAAAAGAGTAAATGAAATATACTCGGCATTTAATGCACACATTAAAACCATATTTCAAAGCAGCAAACACAGAATGGTCAAAATATGCAGATGAGCTCAAAGCAAATTAAAATTTAGATACATACAGTCAGCAACTAATGGCAGTTCTGAAATATTAAACATTGGAGAAAATTATTGCTAAAGTGAAGTAATGGCAAGCCAAGGTCTTTAACCTTGTGACAAAGAAAAGTCTTTGTTTGTTTGGCAGCCAACGGCCTGCTACTGACAAATGGACTGACCTTGTGGTGTCAGAGATATCTGGACATGGTGCATTCTACCATCTGCCTAAAGAGCATCAGTAAGCTTCATTCAGTTAACACCACTCTCCATCCCAATGCAAAGACAGACCAGGATTCTGAATACCGTGTTAGCTTCCAATCCAACTGCAGCTTTGAGGATCATACTGTGTGAAAAAGGGACAGGCTCACCAAGGGTTAGTAAATTGATCAATCAGGCATCAACTGCATGCTACAATTGCATAAACTATAAAAGATCAAACTTTAACATTAATTGCTAACAAAGTGTTTCTTTCAGATGGTTTTAGAAGGCACTGTTCAAATGTAAAGTTAGTCACATAATATAAATAAAAAAATACACACACTTTTATACACATTATCCGGCGTTGATTTGGACCGTTACGGGTCATCCATAAAGGACGTCCGCAAAACATGACCTGCTTTGGACCCCCTCACTTCCCCTTGTCCGCATTTGACCTTACTTCCTCCCCTTGTGGACGTCCGCATGCCAAAGCCATTTTCTAATGTCGTCAGTCATTCCTTTTACAGTTATTCCACAGTTTCTGTGCACGTTTAAGTGACAGTTCAGGTTTCATTTCAGGATGAGCAGTGATAAAAGCCTCTTTCAAGTCAAAGTAAAGTTTATACCATGCATGGGGTTTTAGACAATCACATCACTGACCTTCTCGTCTTTTGGGAAGGCTGAAAAAAGCAGGTGTTTAAAACCATCAAATTAAAAAATTTTGAGATACGAGTATAGAACTTGGACCTGCTCCGAACGTCACCAAATTTCACCTGCTGGTAGCTGGCACGAAAAGGACTCAAACACGCCTATTCCCGACCTTGGGAATCGATTATACGATTTTATATACATTTTTTAATATTCCACCTCATGCATTGGAAATCGTGTGTGTACGCATACAGCGGAAGTCATTAGGCGAGGACGGTCGAAGCAGGTCCAAGTTCTATACTCGTACCAATTCAGATGCGGACGTCTGCACTGGTCATAACCCCCACCCCCTTGTCCGCATCTGAGATGACCCCTACCCTTACTCAAAGATTACTGACAGTTTAGCTCGTTCATTCGAAATAGCTGGTACATTCTGCCAAAAAAATGTTTCCGCAGCAGCAGAGTGCAGTATTATACGGAGTCAACCCAGGTTTCGGAGGTGCGTAGCGAATCCCCGAAACCCCAATCCCCGAAATTGAATTCCCACCGGATCCCCGAAATCAAGTTTCTAGTGAAAACAACTTTGGGCAAACCTAACTTTCATGGTATTTTCGAATATACTATTAAGGATACTGGCCAACTATTTTATACTAGCTTTCAGCCTTCGAGTGAGACAAATTTTGAGTTTTCACCACTTGCAGGGAAGCGAGTTTCGGGGAATCGGATAAACCCAGTTTTCAGTGGACCTACCTTGAGACATTCAATGGTTGCCTGTTTTAACCATTTCTTGTTTCCTTTCCTATCATCAGAAATAGTAGATGATCTAGCAGTACGAACTACAAAGCGATCCATTTGGATACACTAAACAGCCTACTCTCATGAAATTTTAAGCAAAAGAAACTGTTCAGCGCTCATCGCCGAATATACCAGAAATAAACCAATTAACTTTAAAACGAAAAAGTATGTGCGCCATGGTATAGCAGTGGCGCGAAATACAGCGAAAGGAAAGAGGTAGGCAACAACATATCATTCAAATCGTGTATTATCGTAGTGACCCCAAAAGCTATAGGCGTTCTAAAAAGTCAGCGAGGAGCAGGAATTGACAGGTTCAATACCAAAGTCATTTCCTAATGTCAGGTAAAAAGACAATGAAAATTACCATACTAACACATTTATACTGTGCTAACACTACAGAAATCGATATAAATTTACATTTACAATTTGGAAATGAAGCGGCGAGTAAAATAAAGGCAACCGAATGGGAGGAGAAATCAAATTAGGTAGGCTTGATGCTTAACTTAGAGCCGTTAAAAGTTAACAGTTCAAACGTCCAAATTATTGTTTAAATGAATAAAAATGTGTAGTTTATCTAAAGTTTTAATTCGTAATCGTAATCTCAAGATTTCTACAGCGCCCAAAAAGTGATGGTGGAAAAATAAAGCAGTAAATTATAGGATTTTGTGCAGACATGTTGTATAATATCTGGTCTACATCAGGTCGTTGGTCTACATGGTATTAATGAAGTGTAGGCGCTACAGACAGTTACCTGCCATACTTACTTGATTGCCTTGAGCATTGCCTTTTGGAATAAAATGGCTGACAAGAAGAACGACTCAGGTTTGTTTACTGTTGCTTGGATACTTGAAGTTTACGTTATATCTTTTAGTTTTGCATTAGTCTTGATTTTATTTAAGCCGTATGCTTAAAGTCAACAGCATGTAATTAAAGTTAAAGTTGTTTTAGAGGTTTGAACACTGCAAAAATGTGACTGTTGTTATATTTGCATGGCATAGCCCTGAACTTATGCATTCAGTATTTAATTGAACCAATATTTTACGTAGTTTGGCGTAGATTTATGTGGCTAACAGTTTTTATGCGATTGATTTATAATAATAAAATGGTAAATGTATTGTTTTCTATCACAGCGATAGTTATGCAAATAAATCAGCTATACTGGCCCAGATGGCTATATCGTTTAGAGCGTACGTCCCGTGCGCGTGCGCATGCGCATCGAGGTTCGCCTCCCGTGGTCAGTTATTTCAGAGATTTGAATCTCGGACTAGCACGGTCCGTACACGGGGACCTTACATGGCGTGGAGCTCATTCAAACGGACAGAGGTGGTGAAGGATCGCTCCCGATCTATTCATTGAAGAGAGAGCAGGCTGGAGGCCATACGGTAGCTAAATAAAAATTGTGTACATTTTGAACTATCTATAGACGTCTTACATAATGTACCGGGCATAAAATAGTGCTTTTAGTGGCTCTCAAATTGTATGTACCAAGTAAAGCTTATGCTTAGTGTTGTGAGGCGGAAAAATTGTCCGGAAAATTTCATATTTTTCCGGAAAATTTCGGAAAATTTCCTGTGTATTTTTCCGGAAAATTTTCCATATTTTTCCATCAGTATAATATTACTGAATAAGAATTTAAATTCATCATAATGTTTTAACATCACTCACTCTAAGCTATCTTATGTAGATATAACTTGTATGTTTATTCAATAGATAGCATTGTTAGTGCTTACTATTCAGTGTTGACAAGCTCAACATTCAACAACAACAATACATTTTAGAATTAATTGCAATTAAACTTGACTGTTAATTTAGAGAAAATATTTTTTAGGATTTAATCTCCTTAATACTTTTTAGTTATGAAATATGAGAAAAAAACAGCAATTGGTAGATTGTTTCATGTTTATTTTAATTCTTTTAAACATTTCCTGCAACAGAGCAGACTGCAGACATACAGGCTACAACTAGTTTGAACTAGGCTACTCTAGTCTGAAATGCTAATGTAGGGTTTAATGTTTATTTTAATTCTTTCAAGGTGAATGTTGCCTACATTGACAGAAATACTGTAAATGAAATAACTTAAAAAAACAGAAATTTTCTAGTGTTGTCTTATAATAAACATGCGGAAATAATAATAATGCGGAAATTTCTGATGCGGAAAATTGGACATTATGAGTTAAATGTATTTTTCCGGATCTACGGAAAATTTCTGGAAAATTTCTGGAAAATTTCCGGAAAATTTCCCGCAAAATATTTTTCCGGAAAAGCTACATCACTACTTATGCTATAGGACACAGTATTGTTTAGACTTACAGTGATGAAATTTTAATATAAATTTACGCATTTAAAATTTTAGGCACTTTAACAAGTTTAATTACCCACTTTAACAGTTTTACAGTATACCCATTGTTCATCTGTGCTATGTATGCATGGAAATGTAACATACATTTATGTACCAGTATACATTTATGTACATTGTACTACTATTTATGTATGCGTGCATGTGTGCATTTGTGTATAAAATTATGTGTGCATCTCTGAATAGTGCTATCCAAACACCTTTTTAAGAGGTGGAAAAACAAAACTCTGCGACAGATTTAAAGAGGTACAACTTAGCTGAAAGTGTTCTATATATCCAGATAGATATTTACTTGCCTATGCTCAGCACATTCTCATACCTATGTATCAGCATGGTTTGGCAGCACCTTTCAAAAGCCACCCAAAAGCTCTTGGCACATCTTGATCTAACTGACAAGAGAGCACTTAAAGTAAACTGAGCTGAGTCACATGGAGCAGTGTGTATATTTAGGAAAGATTTGTTCAGTAATGTATGCTGTGCTCAAGTGGATTTGTGTAAAGGAAGGACCTAGGTGTCTTCTTATTGGTATGAATTGTAAGACAGTTTTTCAAGATGCTTCATGTTTACTTCATTTCTAATCATTTGCACAGTAGTTATTGTTTGCTTTACTGTGAAACACTAACCTGCTTCTCTTTGATAACTCTAATTTGCTCTGATAATGCATGAATTTGACCAATTTTTGTTTTGATGTATCTTGATTTAACTTGTTCCTGGAGTGATGGAAAATTTTTACCTGCGTTTATCAAAACTCAACATTTTTATTGTATGTTGTTGAATTGCAACTGGGTCCTGTTTTGCTTCCTTAAATAATGCTAAATCCCTGCATATTTATTGTTTGGACCACATTAATTTATCAAATAGAAATATTTATTTGCAATGTGATCCTTGGTTTTACTTTGTTTTACCTTTTTACGATACAGAAAAAGTGTATGAAATGCAGTTTAAAAATCAGCTGATAGATGTTTAAACTATGTATTTTATCCTGTGACCTTGAGGATATTTTTCAGAAATTTTGTTCTTGTAACTGACTAAAATATTTGGCTAGATTGATTAAACTCTACCAAAGGAGTTTTTTTTTATACAAATTCATGTATTTGTTTACTTCCATTTTCAGAAAGTGAATCTGACAGTTTTGAAGAGACAGTGATTGGCAATGTTATTAAGTTCTGTGTTGTTCCGCCTGGCTACGCAGGCCCGCCCAAAAAAGGACATCTCATTTTCAATGCCGATTTTGAATGTGGTAATGTATCTTTGTTATACAGTCTGCACCTGTAGGTTATGTCTTCAATGCAGCCATGGGGCATAGGAACTGCAGCTGACCAAGCTGCAGATCCACATGTTCCATTTCTAGGCATCAGCTAGTCGTCTGTTTTGCATACACTGTTGTCTGTTCTCTTTGCTGGGTTTGGCTGTACACTTCTGACTAGATATCTTGAACAGTGCTATGATTTTCTCCAACATCACAATAGGTAATACAACATCTACAAAGCTGGGCTGTGATATATTGGTTGTGATGATATCTTTGTGTCATTAACTTTTACTATCATTCATACATTTTTGTTGAATTTCTCACAACGAAAACATTGTAGATACTTAAAATTGTATTTATATGAATAAATACATTGATAGCAATAATTTTAATACTGATTTTCATCCTGCTGAGTGCGATAAAATGCTTTAACCAAAAGCATTACAAGTTGTTTAGTTCTTGTGACTTTTAGAAAGAACTTTAAACATCTTTTGCAGATTTGAATTTAAAAAGAGATTTAAATTTCTGACTTCACTTAAGTTTTATGACTTGATTGTTTTTGGACAGGAAACCTTGGGCGTGTTGATTACATAACTGATTTTGAATATGATCTGTTCATTCGGCCAGACACGTGTAACCCGAAGTTTCGTGTCTGGTTTAACTTCACTGTTGAAAATGTGAAGACAGACCAGGTTTCTTATTTCTTTTTGTCAGTTTGTGCATTGTAAATAGATAAAAGAAAGCAGTTTTAAAGAAAAGTAAATTACCAGTTGTGACGAATACATGCAGTCTATATTTTGGTGCGAGATGTTAAGCTATGGGAGGCAGTGTGATGCTAAGGAGGTGAGCGATAATGGTGAGAGTACTGGTTGTAAGAAGATGCAGGTGTAGAATGAGGATTGTTTGAATGGATGGATGGATAGATATGGTTGGCCTCAGAAGAGTACCAGATATGGAGATTTAAGAAATTGTGGTTTGAACACAGTAAATTTGTGAACGGCATCTTCAGATTTTAATCAATAAAAAAGTATGATATTGGAATTAATAGATTAGCCAAGAAAAACTGGGCATTAGATGGATATAGATACAAAGCTTTGAGGCATACCGATGTAATAGATGCTGCTTCAATTTTGTGTTGATGCTTTTGTAGTACTTTACTGGTATTTGCTTTTGGTAGTTTATTCAAATTCACTTTGAATGTAACAAAAGTATGATTCATTACAAGATGCTTGGTTTAGCTTCTGTGCTGTGTTTTGTTTCAGAGGGTTATTTTTAACATCGTCAATTTTAGCAAAACCAAGTCACTCTACCGCGATGGAATGTCACCAATGGTTAAATCTTCCAGTCGACCAAAATGGTCAGTGAATTGCTGCAATTTGATGTCTGGTATTTTAAGTTCTTTGCGATGAGATAGTGTAAGCTCCAAGTTGCTTTATGTGACCTGCCAGACTAAATATTTGGTGATTGGATTTTGCATCAAGTGAGCACATAAATAGTTATTTATTATCGCAAAAGCTTGAGTAATTTTTAAACTTAAATAAATAATGTTAAACTATCAATCCTTTTTATTTAAAAAAAATGTTAAAATGTGAAAATTGTTAAAAGCTTTGACCTTTGATTATTAATGAATAGATAAAATTTAGTGATTTTGCAGTTTTGTTCGTATGTGTTTATATCTCCTTCATATACACAAGAATGTTGCTTGCAATCCACTTATTAAACATGTTTGACAATCATTGTACTGATAAAATATTGTGGAATTCCTGGAAATCTTTGAACCAAAACAGTTCACATGACCATATGTTTATGTTTCTGAGTGTATTATTAAAAATTCTTAGCAGAGGAAGCAAAAACTGTGAAATTATTCTAAACTTACTTGTGTTTGGTCCAGGATGAGGATTCCTCACAAGAATGTCTACTATTATCGTTGTCCAGAACACCGGAAGAACTACGTCATGTCATTTGCCTTCTGCTTCGACCAAGATCGTGATGTCTACCACTTTGCATACTGCTACCCTTACTCCTACACACGTCTTCAGAACTATCTGGATAACCTGGAGATGAAAGGCTATGAACATTTCCATAGGGAACTGCTAGCATCTACGCTGGTTAGTTATGTAGTTGGTCCATTGCTCAAATAAACTTGTCTGAAAGCCACAGTTTGTATTATGTTTTATGGAATTAATAATATTTTGGTTCTCTTTGATTCATGATTTTTATTGAATATAGAAGAAAAAGGCTATAAGCTGTTTCAAAATTAAATAATTGTGTTAGTTGTGTCAAGTACTGGCCAATAAGTAAAGAAATCTAACCGGCTTAAGTTGGACTTTTTGATTATTGCTTTTTCTCGCAAGTGTATTTTACTTGCTGTTTATGCGACTTGTTTCTGTTTTGAAAACAAGTCATAAAGACATTATAGAATTTTAATGATCAATATTCAGATAATTTAAACATCAATTGAAAATGTGATGCTGGTTATTTTGCATTAGCAACAGCGAAGGTTAGATATCCTGACGATTACAAACCCAGCCAACAGAGATTGTCATGAGAAAAAGAAAGTGGTCTTCATTACTGCCCGGGTTCATCCTGGGGAAACGCCTTCATCGCTAGTTTGTCAAGGTAATTTGCTGCTGGTGTGTTTGCCTGTAAACCAGTAACTTCATAACTTCTTTCTAATGTCATGTTTCATCTACGTTTTTAGGGTTTAATCTTATCAAAGTTCAGATTCAAAATGGTAATCTAAGATTGATAATTTCAATGTAGGTTCATGGTAATTTCAATAAATTTTTCTATCATTCTATTTTTGGAAATCCATCTGATTGACAATTTCAATTAAGTTTTGTGTGTATTCTTCTTTTACATCTGAATTTGTTAATGTCTTTTGTCCAGGTGTAATCGATTACCTGATCAGTAATCAGCCAGCGGCTAAGATTCTTCGAGATCACCTTATCTTTAAAATCGTTCCAATGTTAAATCCAGATGGCGTTTACCATGGCAACTATCGGTAAATGTTTCTCTAGAATACACATTTGGCCAAACTTTGCAACTCTGGTGAATGCTTAGAGCAGTAGAAAGTAATGGAATAATCATAGCTTAGTCGACAAATGTAGGCATCTGGCTAACACACACACAAGCACGCGTACCTATTCAAGTTCTGTTAGAAATTCATGTCCATTTACATGCATACATGCATTTCACATTTCTCTCCAAAATGCCTTAGTCTGCAAGTAGCTAATTTAAGAGGTTATTTACAAACTGCAAACCCTCAACTTTAAAAGCATTATTGATTGTTGAACATTCAGTTTTAAAAAATAAAATTTTTGTAAAGTGAAAGTTTCTAATTTTGAACTACTCTGGAAAACCCCGTCTGATTTGGCGCAGCACTCGTGAATAGGCTGGTGCCATGCACTTGGCCTTCGAGTGGCGCTTTAGAAGTTTGAGACTACAATTACTGCAATAGAAACAACAACTGTAAAATACAAGATAAGGTTATAAAAAATTTAAGATGTCTTTGTATATGTATGGTATGTGTAAAGTGCTCATATGAGACTGTATGTAGAAATGTGGACATTATCTTGCTATGTTTTAATAATCTCTCAAATATAAATAATGAAAGAATTTATAAAAGCCTAAATGTTTCTAGTTGCTCTCTGATGGGCTATGATCTGAATCGACACTGGCAAGAACCTTCGCCTTGGTCTCATCCAACTCTCTACGCTACAAAGAACCTCCTCATGGAGATGGATACAAGCGATGTACGTTATATTCACAGGATTTCACTGAATGAAATATGTGTCTAGTACTAGGTTTAGACTATTCAAAATCACCCAATAGAAGAATAAATAATATGTTAATAAAAGTGTTTTAAATATGTTTAGATTAATTAACCTGCATAGCACTTGGTCACTGTATGTGTTGTATCTTTATAAGAGAGAATTACAGTGTGCTTTAATCATTATTCATCATTATTATATTCACATGATTTATCATGTAAATATTATATTCACATGATTTATCATGTAAAATATATTCACATGATTTATCATGTAATATTATGATGATGAATGAGTAATACTTCTTATTAAATTATTTGAACAGTGCTATATTTACATGATTTATAACCAGCATTACAGAATGCTGTCATAGTTGGTTATTTATTCATCATTATTATATTTTGTTATATTCAGACGATTTGATAACAAGCACAAAACTTGCTTTCAAAAAGATAGTATTGAAGAGAATGATACTTATACTTGCATATATCCATAAACAATTAGTTTAGTTGGAAGTTTTAGGAATATGAGTTCTTGTACATATCAAAACACACACTATATCACAATATATCACCTTGTAAGTACCTAAGAAAAGTGCTGCATGCTTGACTATCTAACATATTTAGCCAAAGTCTTGTATGACAGTTTGCAAATGTGTGCTGCACAAAGTAAAAAGCGGCAATGGTAAGTAAATGGTAATGGTATGTAATGGGAGACTGGTCCAAGAGGATGGTCCAATGCGTACAAAGGCACAATGGGTTAGAGTTGATGTGTGCAGCATGGCACCTGCATATCACCATGGGTGGCAGAGCACAACAATCGCCAATGTAGCTGACTCAATCCTGGAATGCAGAGCTCCTAATATATGCCGGGGCAAGGCTGACAACTGATATAAGAATTATACTGATACTAATATTAACTGTGTCTTGTGCTGTCGGCTCTAGGAGCCCTAGCGATCGTCATGACACACAGTCTCCTTTGCCGTCTTGCTACTACCCCAGTAGCCATTGAGTCGCGCTCCGGCCTGGGAGTCCCACCATCAGCGCTCCGGCCTGGGAGTCTCACCATCAGCGACCATCGGCGTGGTTTGGTGTGTCTCATGACGATTTTCTTGGCATGTTAACAGGGGTGGTTTGCCATTGCCTTCCCCTGGTTTTGCCTGCCGTGCCCGTTCGTTCCCCTTCCTTTGGAAGGAAGGGTACCAACAGTCCGCACCGCGTGAAGGTGGGCACGGAGGACTTTGGTTCACCAGCCCAGGTCGGATCCGAGTCTACGCTCATGAGAGACGTCGGTCAGGTCGCCTCCCTGCTTTACTCTGCAACAGAGTGACTGGTGAACCTTTGCGGACCAATATTAACTACTAATAATTAAAACAGTCTGTGCAATAAAATGGAAACAATCATATGTAGTACATGCAGTGTTAGCTGTGGTTATAGTAATAATAAATTCTAAAAGCATAATTATTTTCAGAAACTTGATCTGGATTTCTACGTTGACATCCACGCTCATTCAACTCTTATGAATGGATTCATGTATGGAAATATCTATGAAGATCAGGGTCGCTATGAACGCCAGGCAGTCTTTCCAAAGCTCTTCTGGCAGAACGCAGAAGATTTTTCACTGACCAACACATCGTTTAACAGAGATGCAGTCAAGGCAGGAACTGGCAGAAGGTAGCAGCACCAATCTGGGTCAAAGATTCTTTTGCATTGTTTATGTGGTGGGGTTATTATGTTACTGAAATAGGAGCTGAAACAAAAATGATGAATTTCCGTTTAACAGAAACTGAAAAGAAATTATTTGTAAAACAGAAACGAACTAGAAATGAAAATGAAAGTGTTAAAATGAAATAGAAACGTTTATTAATATCCAAACTGAAATTGTTGAAAATCCGTAAAAAAATGTCTGCGTTCCTATTAGGTTTAGTTGGACTAAATCGCTGCCTGATGTAACTTTCGGTATTTAGACGGACCATTTTTTCTTATTATTATTCAATATCTGGTCATCCAAATTTATGTTGTCTGGGTTACTGGGTATTGTTGTAACTGCAACGTTACTCATCGATTTGTAATGCGATAGACATTGTAAACAATGTTACAACAGTGCTTCTACTAGTTAACATCTGATAACATAATCAGTTGTACGTCCATGTTGTTGTCTACTTGGCATGTTTAAACCCTTGATATTGCTGTCAACTGAGCACATATTTTTAAATGATTAGTTATTAATTGCAATGTGACTATTAAGGCACCAGTTATGCCTGATTTTTTTCTTTTTAGGACACTGGGTGGTATACTGGATGAGAAATGTCACTGCTACACTCTAGAGGTCTCTTTCTACAGCTATACGACTACGACTGGCTCATCGACTGTAACTCAGCCATATACAGAAGAAGCCTGTATCCTTTGGTCTTGTCTTTTGAAATTGTAATTACAATTTATATAGTGCCTGTTCATGAGAAACTAATCAGAGGCACTCCTGATGTAACGATAGAAAACCGGGTACTTGTTGAACAGAGGTACAGAAAGGCCACAGATGTAATGTAATGTTGTAATGTTATAGGGTGAGCTATTTTGCTTCTGTTTAGTCATTTCTGATATAACAAGTGTAAGTGAATTATAAGAATTAATTCAGAAAGAAGGCAGTATTAGGTAAATAAACATCTACTGCAGGCTCCCAATATCAGGTAATCTGTACATTTAACAAAATCCAGCTTTCAGCCAACTGTCTCTTCTGTGTCTTCATTAAGAATTCTCAATTTAACATCAGACATTAGGACTTGAGCATTGAGCACTCAACTGAAAGACTGAATACACTAGTAGTTATTCATCTTGCAACTGTAGAGTTGCATTGTTAGGGTGGCTACTGAAACAGACATGTCAACTGTTTAATTATTCCACGAGTTCACGTCCTGAAAGTGAGTTGGCAATTTCAAGTGATCTAACAAGTAGCCCCAAAGCAATTAGTCTTTTGTATAAGTACTTCTAGGGCATTTAATTTAATTACGTAACAATTCCTTATCGTTTTCAATCAGACATGAAACTTGGTCAGAATCTTATAAAGACATTCCTAGATTACTACAAACTAACTGGCTACATTAACATTAAGCCAACAGAGAATCTTGATTCTAAACAGCTGCAGTCTCGGGAGACGAGACGTGAATATCACTTTCCCATCGCCAGAGCAACTTCCGAACCAGTCCGAGAAGATAACAAGTATGTTTAGATAACTTCATTCAGATCTTGACAACGATTTTAAATGCTACTTTTGGCAAAATATACTGGTAATTAATAGTCGACTCTTATAATTTTATTGATATTTTTCTTTAAAAATTACTGAGATGTAAGTCTCTAGAGCTGGGAGAAGAATCACTATCTTTTAACACCAGTTTTGTTTAGCAAATTAACACAGTGTGATTACTGTATTAATATTGTTGTCAATGCTTATGTTTTTTTAACTTAATATTGTTTCTCAATATCTGTAATCAAGGTCTTTGAAATGGGTATACTTTACATAAATGCTCCATCGCAGTTACATATATTACGAGGCAATACTAAGATTGAATCGATCAACTTTGATTGAAATAATGGTAGTATTACATATATGCATGTTCATAAAACAAACTTCTTGATTCAAACAGTTCCTAAATTTTGTAAAAACATTTCCATCATTTTCATCAGCATACAGAATTTGTGATGCTACCCGAAGTAAAATCACAATACTGCCATCAATAGTTTTATTATATTTAGATAAAATTTGAAAAAGCACAAGAAACATTGGTGAGAAGAGCCCATTAACACTTAAACGTTGAGCTGCATTGGTTTCCCAGTCATTTTTAGTACACTCTCATTGTTAAAGTGTTAAAGACAGACTCTACAACTCTTGACTGAGCTAATCAACTACTTTTAATTGAGTTTTTGCAAAAACATTTCAGATATGACAAAGCTTCTCAAGAAAACCGCTTTGTCTACGAAAAGATTGGCAGTTTGTCTAACAGCGACTTGAACAATGTTCAAACAAGTCAGGATTGGAAGGAAAACAGGAAAAAATAACTGTAATGCAAAGTGCTTCAAGGTCTAATCTACGAAATCTCTGCCTGTCCCTAACATTTTCTGAAGCAACTGCATTATATGTAAACATTGTTACAGATTTCATCTTTATTTCTGAAAATGTCCATTTTTATTACTTATTTTCATCTTGAAGTCTGTTGCTTTAAGTGCAGCAACCAATTCTTTGTTTTAACATAAATTTTTAGCATGTACATGTAGTTAGGTTTACAAAGGAAACAGTTTTACTTCTTACAGTAATACTGAATGTTGGTAAGAGAACTTGAATTTAGTGACTGCTCGAAGAAGGTATTGCCATCGACGCTAGTAAGAGACCATGAAACTACGTAGCATGTTTGTGATGTGAAGGAATGCCTTCAGTTAATTAAACAGACAAACGAAGTTCGACTTTTGCAAAATTTTATTGAAACCTGTTCAGCTGCCACATGTCGGCCTGTTGGAAAGCAAGCCTTCTGATATACATAGATTGCTGAGTGCACTGAGAGTAGCCACACAGTAACTTTTACCATAAAAGCAACTTCTACTAATGACGTTGGTACTACACAGGACAATGTTTATATGTCACGATAAGAGATTTTTGCCATTTTTGTTACTACAGCCACCTCGAAATAATGCTTAATGTGGGCTACAAGCCAGAAGACGTGAAGTAGAATATTTTGAATGAAATTACTTGTACAATATATCACCACGTGAACAGATTTCAAACCGCCCTGCTGCCACAAAATCAACTCTAAAAGAATAAGAGTAAAATGTTCTGCATGTGAGTATAGATTCATTAAGCAGTATGGAATGCCACAACTCAACGAAGTTGTTCAACACAACAGTTTGTCTAATGCCCATGTCTTTAAAAAAGTTAAATTTTCATTTTGTTTATTTCACAGCTGTTAATAGCAGCTACCATAACATGCGTTTAAATGCTTTATCTGGGTTACTTAAAGCATCACAACATGATACTAATGATAATTTCAAGTCCTGAAACTAATATAGCTTGTTCACTTATCTTTGATTTTAATTACTTTCATACAATAACAAATCATTGGCACAGAGTTTTAACAGGAATGAACACTGATAAATATTTCCAACCTTATGACCCATTGCCAGAAGATAAATAATAACATCATATTAAACAAGGTTGCTTCACAGTGGCATTCAGTTATCTGGTGCTATCAAATAAGACAACCACTGGCACTGACATCTGGTGCTATCAAATGAAATTTTAGCACTGCTAGCTCAGGTTTAATGCAAACGGTTTTCGTTAACAAATTTTAAAATGTTTAATTCTTTGTATCTTGCATTCACAAATTCTGAAATATATAATTAATTTGCATTTTTTTTATATATCTTAAATTCAAACTAATTAAATGGCAAACTAAGAAAAGAACAGATGATGCCATGCTCACTGGCCCAGATAGCTACATTGGTTAGTAGAGCGTAGGCTGCGTCTTGTGCGCCTCTGTGTATGTGATTGCGGTTCGCCTCCCAATCCTGACTTATTTCAGAGATTTAAATCTCGGACAAGCATGGTCTGTACATGGGGACCTTAAATGGTGTGGTGCCCATTCAAACGGGCAGCAGTGGTGAAGGTTCTCACCTGAGCAGGATCGAGGCCGTACGGTCGCTATATAAAAATGTGTACATTTACATTTTACATCATAACCATGCAAATGGTAAACTTAGGTCTCAAAAGATCCATGCCAAGAGAAATGTTTTGATACCAGAAATGGGCAATGTGTATAAAAGGCAAGTTTTAAAACTAGCTGATTTGTATGAGTGCAGTTAAAGCTTCATTTTGCCATCTGCATGCATGTAGTTCAATATGTTTAAGCAGGTAACAGGCAGGATCTGTTTTGGATAAATAATATTTATAAATATTGATTATTAAATTGCATAGATCATATAGGAAACAAACAAGTGACTTCAAATGAAGATTCAGTAACTATTACACAATAACAATATTGCAAGTACAATAACAACAAACGGTAAAAATAAACTTCACTATTTGCTATAACTCATCACGATGTATGAGCGATAGTCCTATGAGCAAAAGGCCCTATGAGTGATCGTTCCTATGAGCCATAGTCCTATGAGCGCTCGTCCTATGAGTAATAGTCCGTATACCCTCTGTTTACAGCTGGACACTCTTTAAATTTTCATGTCTGTGACAAGGATTTGTCTGCACACAGGAATATTTAGGGATAATTTTTGTCAGATGCCCAAAGGCGCGTTTACAGAAAATGGGGCCCTAGGCGCAAACGTTTTGGGGGCTCTTCTGAACGTGTAGACCGAGCAGCAGCGGCGATCTTGTTTCACAGTACTTTGGGGAACACAGGACACTCTTAAACTGATCTTGTCAAAAAAAGATGTGAATTTTTTTGGTGTTTCTTCTACAACAGTATGCTGGGTCCCCAAAGGTGGAGTCTTGTCCCCTCGCCCCCTCCCCAACGCGATCGCCGCCCATGAAACTGAGAGTCAAAAACTCTGATGGTGTTTAGCCAACAATGTGCAAACACCCACGGAGTTGAACTTGAAGCCATTTTTGTGAGTGTTATTGACCCTGTAATTATGATTACTTATAGAAGCTATTTGAAGGAATGTGAAGTTATTTGGTTTAATGTTATATTTTGTAATTGAAAAAAATTCATTCGTTTGGGGGCCCTCCGAGATTTGGGGGCCCTAGGCGTGCGCCTAGTGTGCCTACGTGTAAACGCGCCTCTGCAGATGCTTCTGTTAACAGCAGAAGACTTGATAATGTAAGCATATAATATATGGATAACAACCTGTACCTTGCCTTAATCAAAGGCTAAATAGTATTTGGTACCAGTTTATATTGCTTTTATAACCATAAATAATCTGTGTTAAAATCAGTCACAAATGACACATTCTGTGGCATTTCCTCGGCCAAAATGTCTGCAGAAATCGTTGTTCTTGGCGCAATCTCAGCAGCCTCTTCATCTCTCACTACACGTCGCCTTTTTCTCTTTCCAGCAGATGACAGAAGCATTTCTTTCAGAAGCGCTTGTTCTTTTTGGAGCTTTGTAATCTGGTCTTCAAGTTCTGTATTTTCCGCCCGTAGATGATTGGCTCGTTCTAAAGACTCCTTTTCTCTTTGTTTGGTTTTCTCACGGCTTTTCTGCACAGAAACGTTGTTACGTGCACGTTTCTGACGATATTCTTCGTCCTTCTCATCCATCAACTTTGTTTGTTCCTTTTTCGGAGCCATTATATTCTGTGTAAAGTGAATTTGAGATAAATAGAAACTCTGAAGGGCCTATTTTGCTAAATCCTATTTTAAAACGATAAATCAATGTGATCAGATTAGATCACTATATCATACAATTCTGTTTTGTTTTCCTTATGTACCAATCATCATTTCTGAATTGTGGGGATACTGAGTTTTTCATAACCAAGATTACATCAAACATGCTACATATTTTTATATCCCACTGTTAATAAATTCTTATGCAAGTATTTATATACAACACGAAATAACTGTTCCTGCAAAAACAGGTAGGCTGTACATTTTTTAAGTTGAGGTAAGCAAGCAAAGGACATTTACTGCAAGGTCAAATCTGGAATTAAAATTAATTAAATTAAAAAGGGCAACTAAATCTAAAGGAGGCACTCATGCCTAAACAACTGAAAGCCAAACTTATCCTGTCCATAAAATTTGAAAGACAATCACATTGTATTCACAAATAGCCTTGCAAAAATTTCTAGTAAATTTATTAAATTTTAAAGAAACTTACCTTTACTAGTATGTTCCTTTGGTTACTGATTCCAAATGTTACCCTCTTTTAGACAAATCTGTTGCAAAATTATAAAATTTATTAAAATTACAAACTGACATCACTTATACCAATGATATAACGGAATATATATCACAATAACTTTAAAACTAGTAAATACAACACTATAAAGCTGATAAAAATTTCACCAGATTTGTTCTAACAGTTTTGAAGATATAAATGATCAAAATGTGGACATCTCAAAGTTTAGCAAAACACTTTATAATTGGGTCACAGGCTGTTGGGCTTTTCCATCTCATACATCTTGCAAATTTCAGTCAATCCTCAGAAGGTGAGGTAGGAGGGATTGGTTGAGTTGTGCTGGAATGACCAAGTAGAAAGATGCATGCTACTAATTAGGGAATGTAATCCCGGGATCCCGAATCCCGGGATCCCGGAACATTTTTCAATCCCGTAATCCCGGGATTGACAAACGTGGAATCCCGTATTTCCGGGATTACAAAAAATTGGGATTTTTGGATTAAATTTGCTTGATCCACTGTATAATTCTTCCTTGAGGCTTGGGCAATGGACGCTAATTACGGCAGATAAACAGCAACGACGGGTACCAGCCCTAGTGCAGACTACAGACTGACTCTGCCTGCCAGAGGCGTCTACCCCCCCCCCAAGTCATTGAAGCAACGTCCCTTTTCCCCCTGTTCTTCCCCCTCCCCGTTCCTTTCCCCCTAAGATGGTGTCACACACACACTGACAGATCTCCCCTATGTCTTGGATGGAGCATTTGCTCCAAGGTTTCTATGTGTAGACGCCCCTGCTGGCTACTTTAATATCAGGGTGCTGCAGGCTGCTGTGCACTCCGCTGCAGTACGGCTGCTAGGCCTACTGGTAGGCGAGACTGCTAGGCTGCTACTGCTTGGGTCTTCCCGCAGCGGTGCTGCGCTGGTCACCTGTCGTTCTGAGACCTCATTCCCGGCCGTGGGATTGCTATCAAGTATCAAGATCTTTCCACTCAGAAACACCCCACCCCGAGTTAATGAGCCTCCGAATACAAGCTGTTAGTGGAGAAACCTTGATCACGGATCAACCGAGCCCAACTGCTGTCAAGTGCCTCTGCCTATGCTCTGAGTCATCATTAGTGGGTGAATCTACTTTTGACAGTTCACGCTTCTTGCAATAATTTTATCGTAAATAACTCCTAACGAACGTTTAAACTTTTCATTTTAAGTTACAAGTTTATAACACATCCCCACAACGTTCTTAATACCATTATATCTTTAATACACAACAACGTTATAGTATTAAATATACATTTATGCTACAGGCGGGAAAAATTTTTATTGCATAAAGTATAATCCCGGGATCCCGGGATCCCGGGATTGATAAATTCCTAATCCCGTAATCCCGGGATTGACAGAATGCTCCGGGATTACATTCCCTACTACTAATGTTGAGGAATATCCAAACTATCTTTACACCAGTTACAAGACCAAGTAGTTTTTGTTACTAGTGCTGTGGACACCACACAAGAGCAAAAAATAAACAATTACCGAAATGTCTATGGTTAAGCTCTATTTCTGGGGAAGGAGGCTTGTGTTTAACTTTAACTTTATTACAAAAAAGACTAAAAATGTAGTGATGAGTAAAAGCACATTTCTCTGAAGTGTCTGGGTAATGCCTTCTCATCCACCACAATTTCACACCCACTACTATTTACAGCTTTCATCCCACGACATAACTTCACACAATCACAGTACCTAAGCATTACCACCACTCAAAAAAGGGAAAGAAGTTATGATTCCAAACACCTTTTTAACCTTTGCATCAACTCGGCAAAAACACTCGCCACTCATAAACCAAGTCATATTACCAACATGACAGAAACACAGCCAGATGAGTTGACCTCAGAGGAAGAAGAGCAGTCCCTTAGGCTAGCCCTGAGGCAGCCATGGGTATGAAGTGTTAGCGACTTCAATTTCTTAGCTTCTGCATATGAGGGCGCGTGGCCAATCCTCTCCCTCACCATCTCATCTTCCCACAGACAATGTGCAGTCAGTAATATGACTCAGTATACTTATTATACCCGAGTTGGCTAGGGGGCGCAGGTGGAGCAGAAATCTCGAACCAAATTTTTGCCCTGGCGGAGATTTGAATCCGCGACCTCTCGTATGACAGTCCAGCACGTTAACTACTACACTATCGAGCGTCCCAAGCGGCATCATATTTGTAGCGCTAGAGAATAGGCTGGTGCCCTGCGCTTGGCCTTCGAGAGGCGCTTTAGAAGTTTTGACATTACGATTACGACAGTATAACGCATAACTTTCAGTTAAGGTGTAAATCACAAATCATTGGATCAACCATCAGAAAATTATACGAGATTGCAATTTAAACACAAGTTATCAAGCGTATACTAATTTGGCTGCAGCTTTTATATTATACTTCCACATTTTAGACTCGTTACACCAACCTATCGTCAGCTGTTGCATCATATTTTCAAAACACAATGGTCACATCGCATGCGTGAGCACTTGCAGATATGTGCGCCAGTGTTTATAAATAAAAAAGAACGCAGTACTGTTATAATATTCAAAGAAAACCAAGAATTTAGAAGCAGAGCAAATGAAAGCCATTGAAGCGCATAGTAGAAAAAGTACAAAATTTTAGTTGCATAGCGGTAAGTATGTATGTAAGTAAGTCAGTAAGTAAGTAAGTATTCTGTAGAAAAAGTACAAATTTTAGTTGCATAGCGGCAAGTCATTAAGTAAATATTTTGTATTTTGCTCTAACTATAAACTTAGGCTACCTCTTCGAATTAGTCTGTTACTGTGTTTATTACTAGGCTTCAGTGTGCAGTTCTGACCTTTGTAGGGACAGCACTATCAACTCGAAGCTGTTTTCTAAACACGCAGCAAACAAATAAACTATGAGGTTAGTTAATGTGCTTCTTAGCTAAACTTATGCAAACCCTTAAAATGACGAATTCTGGTAGTTAAACTTGTTTTGTTAAACTACCTAATTTTCCCTGAAATGCTGAAAAAATACTAAGGAATTCAGGTGGGGAGGTAAAAGAGTGGTCGCCCAGCTCATATGATACTAATAGTCAAACTAAAGAACAATCTTAACTAAAGAACACATTTAAACTGAAGAACACATTCTAACTAAAGACCTATATTAAGTAAAACACATCTAAACTAGAGAACTACCTTAACTAAAGAACACATCTTAACTAAAGAACACATCTATAGAGAACTATCGTAACTAAAAAACTGTAGTAACTAAAGAACACAACATAAAAAACTAGCTTTATTAAAGAACACATCTAAACTAGAGAACTACCTTAACTAAAGAACACATCTAAGCTAAAGAAGTATCTTAACTAAAGAGCACATCTAAACATGAGAATTATCTTAAATAAAGAACACATCGAAACTAAAGAAGTACCTTAACTGAAAAAACACATCTAAGCTAAAAAAAAGTATCTTAACTAAAGAACACATCTTTACAAAAGAACCCTCTGAACCAAAGAGCCATCTGATCTAAAGAACACTTCTGAACTAAAGAACCATCTTGGCAAAAGAATGCATCTATGCAAAAGAACTATCTTAACTGAAAAAACACATCTAAACTAAAGAACTATCTTGCCGAAAGAACGAATCTAAACTAGAGAACTGTCTTAACCACGGCACACATCTAAGCTGAAGAAGTATTTTAACTAAAGAAAACATCTAAACTAAAAAAGTATCTTAACTAAAGAATACATCTAAACTAAAGAACTGTCTTAACTAAAGGATGCATTTAAAATGAAAAACGCATCGTAAGTAAAGAACTATCTTAACTAAAGAACACATCCAAATTAGAGAACCCTCTTAACTAAAGAACACATCTTACCTTAAAAAACATCTTAACTTAAGAACTATCTTAAATAAACAACACAACTATACTAAAGAAGTATCAACTAAAGAACGCATCTAACTAATATAAGGAACTATCTTAACTAAGGAGCACATCTTAACAAAGAGCACTTCTGAACCAAACAACGAACCAAACAACAATCTTAATTAAAGAACACTTCGAAACTAAAGAACTATCGTAATTAAAGAATACATATAAGCTATAGAAATATCTTAACTGAAGAAAACATGTAAACTAAAGGACTGTCTTAACTAAAGGGCATATCTTAACTATTTCAACGAAAGAACACTTTTAAACTAAAGAACTATCTTAGTGAAAGAACACTTCTAAACTAAGTAACTATCTTAACAAAAGAACACGTCTAAACTAAAGAAGTATTTTAACTAAAGAACACATCTAAACAAAAGAACACATTTAAATAAAAGAAGTATCTTAACTAAAGAATACATCTAAACTAAAGAACTATCTTAACTAAAGAACACATTTAAACTAAAGAACTATCTTGACTAAAGATCACAGCTAGACTAGAAAACTATCTTAATTGAAGAACACATCCTAACTAAAGAAAACATCTTAACAAAAGAACTATCTTAACTAAAGAACAAATCCAAAGAACTATCTTAACCAAAGAACACTTCTGAACTAAAGAACTATCTTAACTAAAGAATACATAGAAGATAACGAACTATTTTAACTGAAGAATAAATCTATCTAAAGAACTATCTTAACTAAAGAACACATCTAATCTAAAGAACTATCTTACCGAAATAATACGTCTAAACTAAAGAACTTTCACTCTTTACTAAAGAATTTCTAAACTAAGGAAGTATCTTTACTACGGAACACATCTAAACTAAAAAAAAGTATATTATCTGATGAATGGATCTAAACTAAAGAATGAAACACTTCTGAACTAAAGAACTATCTTAACTAAAGAATGCGTCGACACTAAAGAACTATCTTAACTAAAAAAACACATTGAAACTAAAGAACGCATCGTAACTAAAGAGCACATCTAAACTAGATAAATATCTTAACTAAAGAACACATCCTTACTGCAGAAAACATCATAGCTAAAGAACTATCGTAACTAAAGAACACATCTTAACTAAAGGACTGTCGTAACTAAAGAAATATCTAAAGAAACATCTTAACTTAAAAAAACTATCCTAAAGAACGCAACTAAAGGACCATCCTAACAGTAGAACGTATCTAGAGTACTAAAGAGCTATCTTATTTAACGAACTATCTAACTTAAGAACACATCTTAGCTAAGGAACTTATCTAAACTAAAGAATACATCTTAACTAAAGAGCTATGTTAATTATAGAACCATTTTAACTAAAGAACTATCTTAACTAAAGAGCACATCAAATCTAAAGAACAATCTTAGCTAATGAACATACGCGGTATCTAAAGTAAATAACTATCTTAAATAAGGACACATCTAACCTAAAGAACTTTCTTAACTAAAGAACACATTTAAACTAAAGAACTATCTTAACTAAAGAACACATATAAACTAGATTACTATCTTAGCTGAAGAATACATCTAAACTAAAGAACTTCCTTGACTAAAGGAGACATCTCAACTAAAGAACTATCTTAACCAAAGAACAAATCTAAACTAAAGAACTATCATTAACTAAAGAACACATATAAACTAGAGAACTATCTTAACTAAAGAACACATCTTAACTAAGGAACATATCTTAGCAAAAAAACACATCTAAACTAAAGAACTATCTTAACTAAAGAGCATATCTTAACTAAAGAACTATTTCAACGAAAGAACACATCTAAACTAAAGAAGTATCTTAACGAAAGAACACATCTAAACATGAGAACTATCTTAACTAAGGAACACATCTTAATTAAAGGAAAGAAGAAAGGCTTAATGAAACTAACGAAAAATTATGCAGCAAATTACTAAAGATAACCTGTACACTTACGGTCATTACATGATCCTGCTTTACATTAAACTGAAAAAACTAGGAATGACAAAACTCTGGTAATGTAATTGAACAGCAAAGACAGAATATATTTTTATACAAAAATTGTTACTGTTCCCCTAAAATCTCTGCTACAACAGAAAATATTTCTAAACGTCTGTTTCAACAACCCCAGACGCAAATTGATCTTTAAAAATGAGTATAAGCTTACTGACTTAAAAAAACTTGGGTAATAAAATCAGGTTGGGAGGTAAAAACAAAAGTAGTGGAATTGGAATTATTTTCAAAATCAATACCGCCGAATAGTTGTGTCCAAAAAGAACACCGTTACTTGTCCCGCCCTCCATCCTACCCCACACAATTCACCAGCCAACCGCCTGCTCTCTGTTGCATGCACCTCCTCAATATATTGGCAACCCCCCATGTCCGCCAAAAGTCCTCAATCTACAATCCCCATTTTCGATGCACTGTGGTCGATAATCAGGTTGAAGGATACATTTTTTCATACCACAATTCTTCAGCTATCGGAATCACCGATACAGACAATTGTTCCATCACAGCAAATACTACGCAGTTTGCACTTGCTATCAGAAGTATACTTATATTCCGTCACATTATCACATATTTCTAAAATAAAAAGACCTCTGCAGTTTAGAATTTTTATTATTATCATTATTATTATCACTATTATTGTCAATATTATTATTATTACTATTAGTTTTTACTATTATCATTATTAAAAGTAGTAGTATTACTGTTATCAATGTTATTAGTATTTTTTCGCCCGAGGTAAACAGAATCCGCCAGGCTTTTAGATACTACCATCGTGCAGGAGTTAGAGATTCTTCTCCCAGGGCAGTTGCGCAAACGTGTCCCTGAAGTCTACGGCGTTAACTCGCTGTGTAGCCTACATATCGACAAACGCTGAAATTGGTGCGTGGTCTCCATAGGGTCGCCGGAGACGGTTATCATGCGGTGCACCAGCTCCATCAAAAACTCCCGGCCAGAGCGGTTGACGGTGCCCAGCAATTGGAGGGCTCCCGGGACGAAATCGTGAGTGGCGGGGAGCGATGCGTATTTGTCCCGTTTCCTGTCCGCGGCGTGCTCGCCGCCCCGCCCGGCGCTGCCGACGTCAGGTGGATGTAGGAGACCGCGCATGTTAGGATAGTTGTCGAATCCCACGCGACGTACCTGCCCATGGCCCAAGGCACTAGAGTCTCGGACTCTCTAGAGTCCGGTCTCTTGCCATCACTGCGGGACAGACCCTGCGGTTCCTTCGCGCTAGTGATATCCGCCCTTCATGAGGGCACTCCAGATAATATCGTTAATGACAGTGATGCACCGCTCTCCCCGTCGAACGTCTACAGACCAACCCATGGTGTCCTCCAGGGTCGACGGTCTCTCCGCACTGGCATTGATGCACAGAAGTCCAGTCCCATGTGGAGGCCAATCGCCACTGGTACGGCCTCAGTACTCAGACCCAACCCGTAAGAGGTTATTGGAATGGTCGATAGCCAATCCGCAGCGTGCAGCGAAGTCACTGCTTCCAGCCTTGCACGGTTAAGCGGGTCATTGTTGGAGGACCACACTATAGTTTATAGCCCTGTCGAGGTCTATCAAAGGTCTGTCCCAGGCCCTTTAACTTGTCAAGGCAGGTTCCTCTACGCCCGGGAGCGGTGATTTGCGGGCCTTCATGATTTCATCCTTGCTCCAATCCTCCATATCCAGGACGGCGCCCACGAGAGACCTGGTCGCTGCAGCTAACGCTACGTAAGCTGAGCATCGAAACCCGTCTGATCCCGAGTCCGCCGACCCTGATCGGAAGCGTTGCCTGTTTCCATTGCATGTCGCTGGGCTCGATGATAAGAATCTTTTCCAGTCCGTTCCGCATCTGGTCGTCTAACTTCTCAAGCAGAGGGTGGCCTCAACATTGTGCCGTCCGTAACTGATAAATCACCTTCGCCGACCCTAAGTATGACCTCAGCAGGATCAGTGCCGGCTGCGCCTGGGGACTCACCAGGTCTCGCACTGCCTGGTCCAGCGCGTCGCAATGTTTGAGAAGCGTGTCGTCCAGTGCGCCTACCGTAAACAGCGGGGCACCAAGGCGGAGCATCGAGTCGCGGTCAACCCGTCGGAAACCGTCGGCCAGCTCTGCCTCTGCACAGTATTTACATTTCTGTCTGCTCAGACAAATGCCGAGCGTCGACTCCAGGTGCTTCACCGCGACCAGATCCTGTCGTACCTCATCGATCCCCCTCTCTCCGAGCGAGAGGTCGTCCAGATATCCCAGCCTGAACGCTGAATGCAACGA
Organism: Allolobophora icterica; assembly: GCA_963556255.1. Lineage (NCBI taxonomy): Eukaryota > Metazoa > Annelida > Clitellata > Crassiclitellata > Lumbricidae > Allolobophora > Allolobophora icterica. Next base: position 60,684,376 of record OY744606.1, read on the forward strand.
ACGGAGGGTCGGCTGCAACGGCAAGCAGAATAGCAGGGGCCAGCTGATCTCTCGGCCCATCTGTGACCGCACCACAGAGGGTTCGAACTGAAGCATGGAGTCCGCCGAGTAAGCCTGTTGGATGAACGCGTATAGCTCAAGGATTGTGTCGTGGACTGATTGAAGCATGACATCTATTCGCAGGCAGTATGAGAGTTGTAGAAAAAAAGACGGGGGGGGTTAGACTTTGATTCATGTGGAGTTAGGGTGTGCAATTAAGACTTTACTATGGGGTCCTAAGAAAGACAAGGGGGGTTGAAACCCCCTAAACCCCCCCGACAATTCTCACCCTGTTCGCAGGGTGTTAAAAGCGTAGGCGAAATATAGCTTCACAAATATCCCGTCTCGGGGCGTGTCCGTGATATAGCTTCTGGCTGCATGAACCGCCGCCTCACCGCCGCCGGAGATCGCAATGCCGACCTGAAGCGGAGAGAAGAAAGGCTCCAGTCTTCCTATGGCGTATTTATTGGCGCACTTTGCCGATAGCCTTCGCCAGGCATATCCGATCACAATCGGTCTGAGACCTCCTGATTTTTTGGAGAGGGCGATAAGAGTGCCTCCGAATAGGAGCTCGCATTACCGCGCATCTCCTAGGCATTCGCCCCTCAGCAACAGGTCGATAAGACCCGTCAGCGCCTGAAGGAGAGTCACTGAAGATTCAAGATTGGTTAGCAGATCGAGGAGGTGCTGAGGTCGCATACCGTCCGGCCCCCCAGATGGCCCCGTCGGGAAAGAACGCACCGCTTCCTCGACCTTTCTTTCTGTAACTTGGTACAGAACGGTCTGCGCCGCATCCGGCAAGTCGGCTAGGTTGGTCGCCCATTGGTCCGCCGGATGCCTTTCTTGCCTGGTAGCGAAGGTGTCTTGTATCGCCCTGACCGGATGGTCCTGACTGCAGAGGATGCGCGTTGCTGCTCGATAGTTGCCTTCCTCGACCTTGGTTCCCACCGCCGCCAGGAGCAAGTCCCTTGCACTGATACTCCTCCCCCTCTTCCGCAGCCCTCTCACCCCGCCTCCACCCGCAGGAAGTCGATCCCGATTGACAATGCGCTCTTGACTATGTTAGTCATATTTGTGAATTGGAAGCATACTATTTGGATATGAAGTTCAATGTATCAAACTCAATGGTGCTTAGGATACGTCGTGCTTCTAAACACTTGTGTGTTGGTTTAACTGTTTCTGGCATAAATTTATCTATCATGTGTCGATAAAGCAAAATATTTAGGAGTTTACCTAATTACTGTGAGTCATTTTAAAACAAGTTGTGCAAGATTTTTTGCATATTAGCTAATTCTCTGTGTGTTTGGTATGTGCTGCGGCCAGGTTATGGCGATATAGTTTTTATATAGCATAAAGACCTATAGCTATACTCCTTTGTTTAATAAAGTCTATAGGCATTTTATCAATTAGGCCTAGACCTACCTCTGCAAACTCGATTGAATTGGTCTGAAAAATTTCGTCTTGACTTTGCTTCCAATTACTCTTGTAACAAGCAGCGTTTTGCTTCGTAGATTGTCTCAATAAACGAATATACAATAAAGAAGTCCATACATACATCGTTTTCGTCGTCTTCTTCGATGACTTTGGTCGTTTTCTTTATCGTCTTCTCCGTCTGCGCGTCCAAATAATAACGCAGTTCCGACACTCGATGGAAATTAATCTAATATTCTCGAAACTCATGAGAACAAACGAGAATTACGTCATTTACGATGATGTCATAATGGGAATTATGACGTCAAGCGACTTTTATAATAAAAGGCAATCAAAACGGGTGTAGACCATAGAGGTATATTATATTATACTATATATTATATATATTATATTATATCTCATTGGTGTAGACCGTGTAGTAATCTTAAGTGACAATTTCAGTGTTGCTAGGAGCCTATTCCACTTAGGCTATATCTAAACTTCGTATTCCATGTCACAATGTAGGTCTCAGGCCTACATCAAATAAAACTGTAATAATATTATGGAGTACGTAACATTTAAATAATGAGGACAATTTAGCCTCACACGGAGAAACACGAATCGTTAACTTAGGTTTATCTCAGTGTATTACATTTTGTTTCGTAAACTGAGTTCCGTTTTGTGTCGCATGCCTGATATGAAACGGTGTACTTTGACCGGCTGATGTCCTTAGATAACATCGACTCAATGTAGTGGCGCTACAGAAGTTCTGGGGTTAGCTTAACCTTTACCTATCATATGTCCCGCGAGGTGGGACATCTGAAAAGTTGAGTATTTATCAGTAGGCCCACCCAGTGGGACATACATGAATGTACTCGCCAGAACTATCCTCTGGGTGTATATATCGGCCCAAACTAATAATAACGTCATAGGTAAAACTCGAGTGTAGGACATTATCCCCCAGACATTATCCCCCGGACATTATCCCCCGGACATTATCCCCCGGACAGAATCCCCCGGGGTAGGACATAATCCCCCGGCTAGGAAATAATAACCTATATTTCACACATATTTATCATACATACATATATACATACATGCATAATATACATATATACATATATACCTACATATATACATATATACATGCATATATACATACATATATACATACATACGTATATGCATACATACATATACACACATACATACATACATACTTATATACATACATGCATAATATACATATATACATATATACCTACATATATACATATATACATGCATATATACATACATACATACATATATACATACATATATGATATATACATACATACATATATACATACTTATATACATATATACATACATATATACATACATAAATACATACATACGTGAACACATAAATACATACATACACTCATACGTATATAGAACCATCCATCCATACATAAATACATACATGCATGCATACATACATACATAAATACATACATGCATGCATACATACATGCATACATTAATACATATACACATACAAATAAATGTGATTGGAACGGGACTTACATAAAATTTTATTTGATAGGTAAAGGTTAAACGAGTGAACATCAATCTCACAAGACTCTTTATGTTTTAAGGCTTCCAGTTTTGACCTCTCTCGTTGAAAATCAGTCTTTACAGAATCGAAGTCTTTACAGGTTACTGGCGTTGCCGACCTTAAAGTTGATTTTCTCCCTTTGTTTCTCTGGTACCAAACTCGGCTGAGCGTAGCCGTGTCCACAACGTGAAACTACGCTGTTCTGCAAGATCCCCTACTTCAACCTTATCTAATCTAATCTAATCTAATATTGAAATTTCTATAGCGCCGTAATCGTAATGCACGAGACATCGATCGCATTCCAATATCACAATCCAGTGGACAGAACCTCTCTACCTCTACATGTATATGCCGACTGCCATTGTTTACTGCACAGGGCATCAACCGATGGCGCCGCAGAACCAATCCGTAGACGTCCATACCAGAAAAGTTGACGTGACAGAGAGACAGCCCATATATGGTGATAAGCCATTTGAAAAAGGTAAGTCATAGGTTTAGACTGAAACGAATAAGCGTCGTTAAACAGCAACTAACTAACTAACTAACTAACTAACTAACTAACTAACTAACTAACTAACTAACTAACTAATAAGAGATTTGAGCAAAACGAGCAGATGCGTGATAGTGTTCCAAAATTAGGTCCATCAACTGAAGAAGCTATAGTTCAACCAAGTTGGGAATCGGTTTGTTAAGTCAGCATTGTAACTTCCGCTGCACAGCTTTTCCCTACCTTACTAGAAATGCTTAATGCCAATAAACATCACGAGACACCTCTCAATGACGCTCCAGGACTTCCAGCGCCTATGGGAGGTTCTTGGAAGGCTTTCAGATACATACCAACATAAACACACAAACATACATACATACATGCGTAATACATAATACATACATATATATGTATGTATGTATATATGCATGTATGCATACATGGGTGCATACATGCATCCATACATACATACATACATACATACTTTCAGTTGAATCGCCTTCCGCGAATTTCAGCGGATTATTTTGTATAAATGCAAAAATTTTTCAATAATTTCTAACATGTTGGAATTTACTGTTGCTAAGTTTGCGTGTCGGAATTATTCTTCATTTCTGCTGCGTTTTTGTACGTTTTGAGGGTAATTTCACGGTATAGGCCTATCATCTTGGCCTACGTTGCTGCAGCATGAAGAGGAATGGGCTTCCTATACATGTACAATCGAGTCTGGGATAGATATGCGTATAAGCGGTCTTCAGCACGTAATTTTCGTCCTGGTGGAAGAGGAGCGACGCTGGTCTTTAGAAGTTTGGATTGATCGTTAAGTCACTGGTGGCATTTCTGTCTGCCGATCGACAGGATACAAATATCTGTTCCACGTGCACTCGAGGCTCGAAGGATATCGCTGGACGTGCGTCGCCTATCAACAACGAGGCACTGTTGGCATTGGCGTTATCTTGTGCCATGAACGCTACCGCCTGTTGTCGCTCCAAATTATCAACGCAGATTGTTTCCGCGACTCTAAACATGATGCTGTCAACTTTGGCTGGAAAGGTGCACCTGTTGGAAACGTTTACCCCATGTTTACCTAAACCCGCCACTCTCCAATTAAGTTTTGTGCGCACTTTTTCATTAACTGACTGAATTTCTATTCCTAAATGAGAAATAACATAATTTAGAGATCACTTTGATTAGTTTTTACTTGAACTGGCAATATATAAATTTCTAATTACTATTATTAAAAGGTCGTTGATGGATTCGCACCGCACGTGTGGAGAATTTAAATTGAAAGTTTTAAGTACTAATGTCTTTGAAGTTGAACTGTATCATCTGTATGCTAAATGTTACCCTAATCTGGATATTTTTAACATTTCTCAGAGGTAAAGGGATGAGACTTTTAAATATGCCTAGCATAAACTGCATCAGCATGTTTTAACGAAAACGAAACTCGTGGAAAGCCGTGCCCATTGAGAAGAATCATTAACCCCTACTTAAGAGTCAATGCTGATACCTAGATCAAATGTAAGTTAAAGCATTGGGATTGTGCGAAAAGCAACAAGGCATCTTATTAATGTAATTTGAACATATAGATCTACTAATAAACATAAAGGACATTGTCTTTTCAGAAGATGAAAAGTGGAGGAGTAGAGTAGCCTACCTGTCAGTTTAAATAGTAGAGTTATGGATACCACTCGCAACCCTCTAGAAACTTGTAACTAACTCATTGGCAATGAGTTCTAAACTCGGAATTTCCTACGAGCAGGGCCGCCGGCAGAAATTCCGGGCCCCTAGGCAGAGCAGTCGCGGGCTCCTAGGCAGAGCAGTTACGGGCCTCAGGGGCGGATCCAGGGGGGCCAATCCGGCCATGGCCCCTCCCATTTGAAATTTTTCTTTATTTTTTACATGTGTTTTATGGGCTTTTATGATCTTTACACAGGCGTGGCCCCCCCCCTGCAGGCGTGGATGAGTAAAATGTACACAGAATGTAGAAGTAAACCGAAGACATTAAAAAGGTTAATGACTAAAAAAAAAAAGGTCATCAACTTTTTTGGGAGATGAATACAAAATTTTGGCCCCCCCCCTGATGGACCTTCTGGATCCGCCGCTGACGGGCCTATAAACTATCTGTAGGCTTTATATAAATATAATATCGTGTGGTCGTACGAAAAAATAAAAAATAAAAAATTGAAATAGTAAAAGTGCGTGTACGACCGTACAATATTATATTTATATATACAACTATGATTTTATTCAGATGCCTGAAGTTTAAACTGATTGCAGTTAAGCGTCAGATAATACATCTAAAAAGGCATAAATCAAAAACTGTGTATAACTGATTATAATATTTTTCATAAGTTGATTATAACAAGTCGCCGGGCCCCTGGGCATTTGCCCCTTTGCCCTCCCTCTCGGCGGGCCTGCCTACGAGCTGAATTTAAAGAATTGTTTAAATAGGACAAAGATAGTGTAATCCACCAGCCCTCTAAAATGAACATTGGGCCGGTGACGATCAGGAAATGGAAACCCAAATCGCAAGACATTGAAAACGAATGTTGGCTTTTATGGGGTTTAGCTGCGTGACTTGTTCTCATGCGTGAACAGATAGTACAGTCTACAGATCATTTCACTTAGGCTAATTCCGATAACATAATTTGTGACCATCTGAATTCGCCACTCTAGGCTATTACTGTAATTATGTATATATGTTAGCATGTACATATATCTATACATACATTAAGACTGAATGCTGCTATAAATTCGGTGAAGTAAATATTTTCGGTGGCCCACGCTGTCAAAAAGATAGGACAGCAACACAGCATTGATGTATGATGCAGTTAGGGCTTGCTCCTGAGTTTCTCGTCATTCTGTTTCAAGACACGACACGGTATCTTTCCAGTCTCGGACTTTGGAATCTTTGCAACGAATTCAACATCATCTCGAAGATGTTTGAACGAAAAAACCTTTCCTAAAAGTAAAACAACTTGTGACGTAAATTAATTGCCAGAGTAGAGGTCAGCCGGGTAGACATTTTCAACCGAGTACCGAATCCGAGTATTTTGATATACTATTTGCCGGATCCGGGTACGAACCGAGTACCATTTGTTCCATATACAAAGCTTCCCATTTTCATGTAATGAAAATTATCAAAGTAAATTTCTGTAGTTATACTAGCTGACTAATACATTTTGATTTTTAGAAATAAATAATCAGTGAAATGGACTTCACTTCCGTTGTGGACTTGTACTTTTCTTCTTTAAAATGAATATGCTAGATGAAGCTCAAGGCTGATATTATGAGTCTACAAATTCCGGCATGTGAGGAAAACAAGCAACTATTTGTGTGTACAGTATTTGCCGAGGCGAATACTTCCGAATAGTGCCGAAAAACGGGATATTCGGCCGAGGCAAATGTCCGAGGCGATTTCCGGCTGACCCTATGCCAGAGCACGAATTAATCGAGGCGTCATAGCATTGAATCTTCTTCATCGATTTACTGATTTTTTTATCGCCCTAAACAAGCGGATATTCGTCTCGCAATCCCATCGTCTTTTCATTTTCTTTAAATCCATTGGACCAGGAAAGCACGAAGCATCAGTCGTACGACTACTACTAATTCAGTAGACAACGAACGTCACTATAGTTTCTTCACTCATCCTGTGTTTCCCTCCATTTCTTCTCCAAGCTTTTTGAAAAGGTTGCACCAACTATGATATCATTACTTCGTTCAACTTGTAAGATATGATTGAGACCTATGGCCACTTGGTTTTGTGTTGTAAGACTATATATGACAGTGACCTTAAGCCAGGTTAGTATTTTGGTCATGGGTGATCAACTGTACAATACGGCGCCGTTTGACGCCAACTAAGCCGTGCATCCTCCTCTATTGGTCGGTCAATGAGTATCAACGTAAGTGGAAAATTAAAAAGATCTCATCTCGTCGAATTGGTCAATATTCGTAGACATATATATGTGTGTGTTTGCATATATATATAATTATATATAACATAACTTTATCTCAACAAAAATATTGTGCTGCTCAGGCTTGGAAGCCATTTTTATAGGATATCACAGGATTATAATTGGTGCATCGATGGCTTTCTCGCAGTATTCCCTAGTTCATAGGTAGCCTAAACAATGCCAGAATGTTTGTTGTGTAAGTCACGGTATAAGAAGTTCTATTACTAACACAGGACTTGTACATAAATTAAACTCCTAATATGTCAGCATAATTACAGACCTACGTAGGTCTTCATGCGCCGACATATTTTGTCACTCTTTACGACAGTTTTTGTGTTCGTTCTCACATTATCTGCATGTGTGTAGCTTTCATATGTTCGTCTATCTCACGAGGTCTATAGATCCCTTTTCTTCTTTGCTCCCTATTTCGACCAATCCTAACCCTATCTGGCTGCCTTGTTCCAAACCTTAATCACCCATGCATGCATTAAGCCTCATATGCATCAGAAAAGCGTATACCATTCATCTGGCACTATACTGCTAACGAGTTTGCATGTAGAGTATTGTAAAGATCTTTAACGTGGCAAAAACCCATCATGATTAAAGCGTCAAGCCGGACAAAAAAAATCGACGATAAGATGAAAAAGAGGCAAGCGAGACGTTTTAATAAACCTTCAAACGACCATCAAAGACACCGACCGAAATGGTTAATCATTGCCCAGTCATAAATCACGTTTTCAGCAGCTCGACACAGACACCATGCCGACAACGGCCGCCGACAAAGCCGGCCGACGACCGACCGAGGGACCGACTGACGTCCCCATAAGATCGTTTTCTCCGGCAGAGGACGGCGAACCTACTTTGTCTGGTACTTATGCAGCCACGCTTCGGTGGACATCAATTGTACGGTCGGTTACACGGACGATAACCAAGCGCAATCATCAATCTTCCTCAATTAAACTGACACTCTGCATTGGCGCACATTATACCACCCGACTTCATCTGGACGATCATCATCGTAAAATGCCGCGATCGCGCGGCTGAATTCCGCGTATTCAAACAGACCGACTCAAAAGGAACATCCTCCTTCCATAGATAGATCACACGGGGTTCTCAGGGCGCAAAGCGGCCGACGTCTTTGAAAGATATAGCGTTCAATTGACGTATACCTTGTTAATGTGTACAGGGAGCGATGATACATCTATCGTGCTCAGAGGATCTCATTTTCCTCATTCTCAACACTTAATGCGATATTGCATCTTTGGTGGATGACGCCCTCTTCACGATGACGTATGCATTTCTGGCCTACACATCTCGTTGGCGTTTTCATCTGTTGCCTTGATTCTGATATGATCCTTGATCCCTGATCATTTTGCAGACGATTTTGCTAGTTGTAGTTTTATAATTGCTCGCATTTACTGCAGGACCATGACATTTGTGCTTCTTCCATGGCGCATTTCAAAACGACGCAATTAAAGTTATAAAATTAGGTTAGATTAGATATGGTTTTCATGTCTTAGTGAACACTATCACAGCTTTTTAAGAAGCTAATCGTATCGTAATCTCCAAACTTCTAAAGCGCCACTCGAAGAACAAGCGCAGGGCCCCAGCCTATTCACAAGCGCTGGACAATTGTAGGTGAGCAACTTGTCCAAAGTCGTTACACAGTGACTCGAACCTGCGACCCTCCGATAACAAGGCCCACAATATAATAGCGCTATAGGCCTACATCACCGCGTCCCACATATAGGAATAGTGGGTTATTAAGCATTCCAGGTTAACTTACACTGGTTCTTACACAGATCTGCCGGCCTCAATCTTGAACCACTTAAAATCCCCGTTATGTAATGTTATGTAACCTGCATAACCTGGGCTGCAGAATTAGAAAAAAGACACGCGAAGTATGTGTAAATATGTGTATTCCTTTGCAGCTTCCATCATTTGCGTGCTGTGCATACTACAGCGTGCAAAATAGTAACCCTAGAGTTTGTTTTATTGCAAGCACATGCGAGTTAGTTCTGTAGACGATTCTGTATAATTTTACAGATGCAACGTTTATGAGTAACCCTGATACGCATAGATCCATCGGGCATTTAATTCCGAGCACACTGCAATTGGGGCAATCAATTTTTTCCGATCGAGGTAACAGAGCGATGAGCAAGAGTCTGGAATACTTGAACGTCTATATGTCGTTTGATGAGGTCGTTGTTGATGATAACGATGGTTACGATGATGATGACGACGAAGACGCAGTCTTTAATCGTTTGGTCTCTGTCGCTGTTGTGGAAAGATGAGGATCGGTGGCGCCACTGTTCTGCTGGTGGTCGGTAGCTTTACGTTTGCTTGAGGCACTTTCTCTGCGTCCTCCTTCTCCTCCTCCTTGTTCTCCTCCTCCTCCCCCGCCACCACTGCCTCCTTCTCTATCAGTGGCTCCACCGCTCGTCGTTCTTGTCTGAGCTAGACCAACCTTACTTGATCGACTTCCGTTCTTCGTTCTTGTATTCTCTTTGCATCTGCCTCTCCCCGCATTGTCCTGCTTTGGTCTTCGATCAGAGGCGTTCGTCTTCGAGTCGTCCTCGGTCGACTCCGTCTTGGCTCTGAGTCCGTGGTTGCCTAAGAATCCCTTAACGTCGCCTGTGGGACACCGCCTCTCCTCATCCTCTGCCGGGCAATCCATCACCAATCTGGAATCCGCCTGTCCTTTAACCTCGTCCTCAGCGGTGTTCTTCGCATGACCTTGACCCGAAACCGGAAGTAGGGTGTCTGAGTCATCGCTGCAGCCGTCGGCACTTCCGTTGGCGTTGTCCATCGATCCATCCCCCTCCTCGCTGTGCGTCCGGATGTGTTTGTTGAGGTGATCGCTGCGAGCGAACTTCTTGTCGCAGACGGTGCAGGTGAATCGCTTGTCGCCCGTATGAGTCCTCATGTGTCGCTGCAGTTCATCGGAGCGAGTGAATCGCTTCCCGCAGAGCAGCCAATTGCAGACGAACGGACGCTCACCTGTGTGCCAGTGCAGGTGCGCCTTCAGGTGAGACGTCTTGCTGTAGACCTTGCCGCAGCCCGGGATGTGGCAGCTGTGCTGGTTCAGCTTGCGTATCTGTTCGCCGGCGGCGCCCCCGATGCGATTTGCCTCCTGGCAGTTAGGACATTCGCACGTGGCCCTCGTCGGCGCCGGTGGGGCGCACGCCCTCCCGCGAAGTGGCGCCACAGGATGACTCAGGCGGTTGGCCAGCGGCGGGAGACCAGTGCACGTGAAGCACGGAGGGCTGGACATACCGCCGACGAAACCCGTCTTGAGATCAGACACTTTGGAAGTGGACGAATGGTGAATCGATTTGTGTGGATCTTGGAGGAAGTTCGTCGACCTAAATCCGGTATCTTCCGCTGCCTTAAATCCCATCGGGAGATAATCCACTCCGCTGAACCTTGATGCCATGTGGTGAGTCGTCGGATAGAACTTATCGGATGCCGCACTGACCCCAGGTATCTCCCGGAGCCAACTTCCGGCAGAAATGGATCCCCCTCCGTGGTCCCAGTTAATCCAGGACGATGCGAGGTTCACATCACCGGAAACTTTAACTGGCGAGAAGGCCGTTCTACAGGAACTGAACCCCGAAGGAGGAGGAGGCAGAGACGTTCGCGGCGACTGTCTGTTACTGCCCGACTGACCGGCTGGGGAACCACTTCCGGTGGCCATGTTGAATGTCCACGGTTCGTAAGGTTGTCTTATTGAAGCAGCGTTCACTGTTGCGTGAAGCCTAGAATAGGATGATATTTTGGAGGAAGACGAAGCGCAGGAGGCCGGGGGACAGGAAGAGGAGGAGGTGGCTGGTGTCCAGTCCATGTCCAGCATTAGGCTTCTGGTCAGTTCGCCCGATCCTGCGGACGTCGCTTGACCAATACCTGTCACCCCTGGAATCGATGAATAGTACAAGTCTCGGGGCTCGTATTCGAAGCAGCCAGCTGAATGAGGGACGTGTGGATGCGATGGTGGCCAGAACGACAGGTTCCCTGCTGACAGCGCCGCTGGGTCGTTGACCGATGGGGGGCTACATCCGGTCTGAATCCGCTGCACAGCGGAAGAAGGGTCGAGATTGGAGGGCAGTTGACCAGGCGGGGTGAGCTGCATCCCGTAGAGGCCGCCTCTCCACGGATGGAAACCTTTCGCTGGAGGCAGGATGTAAGAGTCGGCGCCAATCGAAGGCGGAGAAGACCGGGAACTGATGTTGTTACAGTGGGCGGCCAACATGGCCAGCGGATCACTTCCGCTGCCGACGTAATCCTAAAACAAAGTCATACACACTCACAACCAACACGTAACGCAAACGCAAAGCAAATTGAGGTCAGGTCAGGTGCCACACGCATCTAATTAAGAAAGACTGCAGCGGATCAAGAACCTTACAAAGAGGAAATAAAAGGTGGACAACTGCGTCGTACTCAATTTCTCCGATTTTGTTCGACTTTTCGTCATCAGGGTTAGCGATGACCTATGAAAGGGCGCCGCATTAATAACTGTCCCTAAGACAGCCTCCCCAACAATAAATTAGCAAGTGTCAATTGATTTTACAAACTATAGGCCTACATAAATTCCAAAAACCAACAATTCATAGTTTGCGCTAAATTGGCTTTTAAATCAGCGTTAAAGCAATGTCAACTTCAGGACTTTCACAAAATAATCTAATTTATAATAGACCTGTGGTCTGCCTTGACCTAATGCATTGCGGCATTCATGAAGATTTGCAGTCCTTACCTTCATAACTATCTATGCTTACCTTGGCCTTTAGTTTATGTTTACATGTACAAGCGCCAGCTATGAAGCTTAAGTCACAAGACCCCGCCTCAAATTTAAACTCCGCCCCCAAACGTAACGTTGAATAAATAGCGTATATATTTTTCATATAGGCCTACACACGAATTAATACAGTGGGTATATATTTTTCATATACAAACGAATTAATCTTGCAACGATAATTAGCCAAAAGTGACTCCGTGACTTGCACTGAACAGCTCGGATTCGCTCTTAAGATCGGCCTACCTCAGTCTTTAAGAATAAAACGAATTAATTTTTCCTATGTTAGGCCCTATATTACAAAAAAACCCGTTAGCCTAAACTGCGTGTGTCACAAGGCCCAGAGCTTATAACAGAGGCGCATTCCAATAAAACAGGAAATATTACTTGTTCGAAACTAGGCTTAATAGATATTTCCAAACACAAAATTGATCATTTGTTTACAATTAAATAGGCCTATAGGCCTACCTGCTAAAAGAAGGAATTGCTATCGAAAACATTATGCAGTATTTCATTTTTACATTATTTAATTTCGGGTGGTGTTTGAACACCCAAAACACACCCCCACACCCCTACCTACGGCCTTGGTTCATAAAGAGAATTGACTGCTGTAATTTACTGTAGGCTACTCTGATGGTTTGTGGAAGATGCGGCTGATTGTCTCGTCTTCGGTCAATACTGATGTCTGCTTCTAATGGCTGAAAACTAGTTCTCCGGCATCTCTTAGTAGGCTTACATGTTTAGCAGTCATTGGCTGCCCTTTTCGTCCCGTATTCAATGTTAATAATTTGTTGTCTTTATAGTGGCAAGTGCGCTTTTGGGCCAGACTCACAAATGTCTATGTGCAGTGGTTAAAGTAGTTTGGGTGAACACTGAGCAGTGGGAACGCCAAAGAAGAGTTTCATTGGAACTCACGCGTGAGCAGTGGGAACGCAAGCAAAGAATTTCGGGAGCAGTGGGAACGCAAGCAAAGAATTTAGTGAGCAGTGGGAACGCAAGCAAAGAATTTTAGTAGCAGTGGGAACGCTGTTCCCACCGTTCCCACTCCACTTTAACCCCTGTCTCTGTGACTTCCTTGCCTGCGCCTGCATGTTTATGTAGGCAAGTTGTCGCCATTCCCTTCGCTCATCGGAACAGCTGCATAATTTGAAAATACACAGAAGTTGTTCCCCTAAAGTCCTTCGGATTAGCAGTAGTCGCTATTCGAGTTCTGAATATTCATTCCATGCTGAATTTTTATGATTGCTAATCGCTATTGCCCTACAACTATGATGGCGTTACGAAGGATCACGTGGCAGAGGACAGAATTCAGATTACATGCACTTTCAAAGTTCTGCGGTCAGTCTACGACAATATTGGCATAGTTTCATCTACATAACTGCTTTAAAGCTTCAGCATCATCTAGGTAATCTAGAAAACAAAACATGTCGCATAAACGATAAAAGTTTCTTAGCACTTTATCGACGAGAGTGCACCAAAAGCGACGGGGAAACCAATGCAGCTCGTCGTTAAAATTAAGCAACGAGAAATCTGTATAGGCCTCTGATATAATCCACATCTGCATAGGCTTAGACTCTGGGGGTCAGCCGGGGCACGTGCCCCCCCCCCATAATTGAGGAGCCGGGGCAATGCCCCCCAAAAATCGAGATGAGAATTTCTTCAAATATTAAAATATTATATTTCGATATAGACAAATTTCTTCAGAAACAGAAAATCAGAGACACAGAACTGAAATACTATCAGAAATTCATAATAAAAACAAAGATTTATTTTTATCTTCAATATGAAACAAATTTACATGTAAACAAAACGCCCCATTTCATACGCATTAACGTAAACCGGAAGCCTCTGCTGGCTGTCCAGACTAGAGGTGAAAAAAGTTTTTTCGGTATTTGGTTTTAAACAAAACCAAAAGAGAAAGAAAACCACAAAATTTGTTTTTTGTTTGTTTAAAAAAATAAACTTCTTATTTTTGTAGAAGTTATTTTAATAACATTGATTTAATGATTTTTAATTTTCGGAAATCGCAACTGAATTAAACTGAGTTGGAGTTCTTGTTGATGGCATTTTTCATGATTTTTATGATCCGAAATCCGAAAATCTTAAAAACAACCAAAACAACAAAAACCATTAAAACAAAAAAACACGAAAAAACAACAACAAACAACCCAACATTCATATTGAAAAACTTGTTTTTCTGGTCCAGACCTCATGCCCCCCCCAATATTTTGGACAAGTTCACGCCAGTGCATATCTGATCTATGTACACCTCAAAACACTTTATTTTACATCTTCTTGTTGTCTGGCAACCTAATGAGCTTTGATTAGTAATTGCATAGGATCTGAATAAAAAATATTATACAATTCGTGAAATATGGAATATTAGTTTGTAGGCCTATATTCGTAATATGTTGCGCATGATCTAATTAAGAATAGGCCTACAGCTCCTGCTATAGTCATTTGAATATTATGGACATCAATTGAAATTTGAATTTGAAAACTTGTCGTTCCAAATTTGCCGCTATAAGTTTTAAAAACGAATCGCCGCTCTGTTTTGCGCTCAGAGCATCAATATTCATAACGCAAATTCAGTATTCTCATCTGATTGGTTGGAGGATCTTTGGCGAGCAATTTCCATTTGTACTTTCGATATGTGCGACCGGGCGATGGTGATGGTGTTTGTTATCTGCCATAGATAGGACTTCTACGGAGCAGCATATAGCGTTCGCTGCGGTGAGTAGTTCCTTGCAATGGTACAGTCTTCTTCCAACTATTCCAGATCAGGTGGCTGTATACAGCGGAAGACTGTTGCTCGTTGCCTTAAGCTCACCTATTTCCTCAGGGAAGTCACATTGGGAGCACATCTGGTTATAGTATGTTCTGAAAAGGTGCTACATAAAATTAGAAATGTGATACGATGGAAAACAATATAAGCTTAGCTGTGAACTGCTAAGATTTGCTATAGGCCCCTTCAGAAAAAATCCCCTCGTTTTGAAAATCCATGGTTTCTTAAACTGCCTAAAAATTTCTACGCCATGGCCCCTATTGCATGCAAGCTATAAGTCTGGATCAGTCAGTCTGCACATTGGAATTACAGACAATACAAGTGGTTGAAATGTACATGTTGTCAGTTATAGAATGCGAACGCGCCGAGATTACGAAGCCTGGTGTTTTTATATCAAGTTTTGTGCCGAATTACAGCCGCCCTAAACGATCTTTGTTAGAGACTAACCTATAGGTCTATAAATGCCATGGGCCAATATCAGCAGCCAGTCCGAAATGAATCAAATGAACCAGAGCAATGAATCAAGTATTTACCCCGCTTCGTTTTATAAGTTCGTTTTCTTCTTATGTTACGTACTTTTCAATCAAGCTCAATCGCCGCGTATAGAGTCATACATGCACACATGTGAAGAACCTATGCGGTTCCCTCCGTCCATGGTATTATCTAGTTGTCGTCAGTGTAAGCACTGCAGCGAGCCATGGGTCCATAGGACGTGTTCGTCTCGTACCATGGGTACGCGACATCGCTGTTAGACCTAAACGTATACGCCTCGGGCAATGAAATGACCGGCGTTGGCACTGTAAAGTCGAATTAGTTTTCATCGTACTCTGCCCCCGCACTGTATACACCATGAGCACGATACGAAGTCAACTTATAGAAATCGGAGACACTTGTCATGGTTAAGTTCTTCTCATCCATTGTGTCGAAGTATAATTAACTTGGCTGACCAGATTTATTCGCGCACCTGTTTCAACCGAAAATTCTGGTAAAACCGTAAAACTGACTCAACATTATTGCCTTGCTATGGATAGCGTTGTAATTAAAGCAGCATTTATGTTTATTGTGATAGGAACTTTAGAAAATATTTATAACATAACACCATAGAGAAGTAGCTCAGTATACTGGCGATGCTATATAAATTGTCGTAATTAGAATTACAACATTGCATAACATTATATGCATGAGATGCCATAACATCTCAAAATACGATATAACGCAACATCGCATCGTATACAATATCACGTCACTGGCATCACAATATTATTTATTTGGCAATGTCATATTAGGCCTAATAACACGTGTTTGGTTATTTCAGATTATACAATTTCGCATAGATTTGACAAAGACCCATGGCACCCTCTATACTGTATACCTGTATTTATATCATTGACAGATCCAGTTGAGAAGCGCATGCATGTTTTTACTGGGGTGGAGGTATTGTATTGTTTGGCAAAAGATACTTCTTTAGAGAATTTACAGGACACAATCATACAGTGTTTAATCTAGACGTCATTTGGGTGGGGGGAATTTCCCCCCAGGATTGAAGTTCCCCCCAGAGGCCGGCAATATTATGATGTATGGACTGTTTTGTGGAAGAAATTCCCCCCCCCAGGATCCAAGGATACATGTTGCGTTCTCCCACCAGAGACGAAGTAAAGGAGAAGAATTCATAAAAAAAGGTCGTTAAAGAGTTTTACGTTCGAAAAATGGGGCGAATGACTAAAAAAAGGTCATCAACTTTTAAAGCGGAAATTCCTAAACTCAGAAAATTTTAGGCGTTTGAACTCAGATGAAATTTCTCCGAAAAAGGTCGCCGTTGTTGATCCCCCCCGACAAACCTTGTTTCCCCCCTCAGAAGACACTGACAATCATACACTTTCTTACGAGCTTCTAGCTACTAGGGCTTTGAAACTCTCTGGAGTTGAAAACTTTTGTTTTTCAAGTTGCCAAAATAGCACGTTTTTAATGTCATGATTTTTTGCTTGTGCTGTCGGCTCACGGAGCCCTAGCGATCGTCACGATACACAGTCTCCATTGCCGTCTTGCTCTTCCCCAGTAGCTTTTGAGTCGCGCTCCGGCCTGGGAGTCCCACCATCAGCGACTGTCAGCGTTTTTGGTTTGGTATGTCTCGTGACGATTTTCTTGGCATGATAACAGGGGTGGTTTCCCATTGCCTTCCCCTGGTTTTGCCTGCCGTGCCCGTTCGTTCCCATTCCTTTGGAAGGAAGGGTACTAACAGTCCGCACCGCGTGAAGGTGGGCACGGAGGACTTTGGTTCACCAGCCCAGGTCGGATCCGAGTCTACGCTCATGAGAGACGTCGGTCAGGTCGCCTCCCTGCTTTACTCTGTAACAGAGTGACTGGTGAACCATTTGTCATGATTTAAGTCTCCAAAATCATAAAATTTCTTACGACTCTTTTGAAATCGCCAAATTTTAACAGTCATTCACAGTTTGGCCATTTTTGCTCTCTTCTCGATTTCGATCTTTTTACCCACATCCAAATATTTACCCGCTTTTCAAAATTTTTGCAACTTCTGGATTTTCGCACAGGTTTCCTGGTTTTCGTTTTTCATTTACTTTAATAATCATCTCTTTTATTTTGACAGTTAACTGTCTATTTTGTAAAAATATGAACGACAGCATTTCTTTACAACTGTTGTTTTTTCGTTTTGGGAATAAATCTGTCAATTCTAAAAATAATTCAATAAAAGTTTATAGATTGAAAGTGGGATAAATGAGCAATGTCTTCCCAGAATTTCGTAAAATTCCATCAACAGCGTCCAAAGTTAGGCTATGCACATTCAAAATGGGGGACACACAAAATTCGAACTTTCCAACATGTAAAAATTCATTTTTGTTATTAAACCTGGGATTAAGATTACTAAAGGGATATGAAGCCGATGAATATATGATCTTTTATCTAGACTATGTGTGTGTGTGTGTGTGTGTGTGTGTGTGTGTGGCTCACATCCGGGACCTTAGTAACACCGGCTAGTCAAACATGGGTCGGTTATAGCTGGCTTAACTAAATAAAAACACTTATCCATAGCTGCAGGATTTTGGCATCCTGTCTGTTACTTAGTTTCAGACTATTTATTTATTTAGACTGTCCGTAATTTACTTTAATCGCATAATTATGTCCTTATTAATAAATAAATCGCTAAAAGAATCTAGAGCGATTCCGAGTGTTTACTTCTGCTCTGAGCCAAGTCGCCTCTCTCCAAAAAGCCCGGATGTCACTTTTCTAAAAATAGATGGCCACAGACATCGCCTGCGATGAATCAGAAAAGACGAGCTCTGATTGGCTGACGCGTTGCCGCTTCATATCCCTTTAGTAATCTTAATCCCAGATTAAACTTAAGAATTCGACATAAGCATGAAGACATCAATATTTAAAATTAATTTGAGTCAAATGTTGTTCTTCAAAGCTTATGTTCAAAATCACCGTCATTAGTTCGAATACATGCCCTAAAGCGATCTCGCCATTCATTGGTTGCACGATCAACAATTCCTTGTTCAATCCGATGCACAAATGTTCGCGAAATACCAGTTTCCCGGGATATTTGACGAATTGTTGTGTGGGTGTTAGTTAGTCTTCTCGGCTCAATACGAGTGTTTCAAACTTTCCACAGGATCAACATTTCCATAGTACGTGCTGTGCGTGGTCTACCACCACCATAGGGCCTACCGTTTTTCTGCTCATTCGATAGCATCTGTTTTTGCAATCAATCGATTCAAGGCTGAGATAGACCAGTTTCTGTTAAGAAATTCCTTCGAAAACCTTTTTGCTCCGTAATGTTTTTCTTGTCTTAAAATTTGAATCAAACTCAAATCATCTTTACTGAAAACCATTTTCTTTTATTATCTTCTGCTTAAATGGAAATGAAGTTATTATGACGTCAGTTTTTAATAAGTAAGGTATGGAGTTTGTTTTTATCTTTTACATGTTGGAAAGCTCGATTTCTGTTTGTCCAACTTTGAATGTGCATAATTTCGGAGCCTGTCGATAGAATTTGATTAAATGTTCGTTATATAATGTAAACTTATTTCTCTTTCAATCTATATAATTTTATTGAATTATATTTAGAATTGACAGATTTATTGCCCAAACGAAAAGGTTATCAGTTCAATTGGGACACATGTAGTGTATATATAAGCCTATTAGCGTATACGTATTAGCGCTTCTAAGGGAAGGGCCGAGACTTGAATTATATACTGATACAACAGACACCCGTCTCTTACTTAACAATTTCGACCTGGACCCTGATGTAAATTACTTCACTGCCCGTCCCGCTGATTCTACTTATAAAACTCCTACTTCTTTACAGGCGCTGCACTCAGGCAAAGAACAGCTCTTTTCTCTAATGCACATTAACTGTCGTAGTATAACCACTAAGCTTCCATCCATTGAAAACTTGTTAGCCCAACTGTCAGTTGATATCTTGGCAGTAACTGAAACTTGGCTAGAAGATGCCAATGCAACTTTGACTTAGGCCCTATGTCCCAGGATACCACTTTGAATTCCAGTGTAGGAAAAGTGATCGAGGGGGAGGTGTAGGATTCTTCGTTAATAAGCAAATAAACTATCAGAAATATAGCATGCCAATTGAAACTCTCTCTCATACTACCTATGAATCATTGTTTCTTCGTATTCCTCAGATCAATGGCTCTTATATTATACTAGGTGTAATCTACAGGCCTCCTGGACAGGAACTAGAGGAGTTCAACAACGAATGCACTCAACTATATATAGGCCTAGTATCAATATTATCGGCTAAAAATAAAAAAATGTATATATTGGGTGATTTTAATATTGACTTGCTTAAATTCAATAACCACGCACCAACAAATAATTTTGTGGATATTATGTCTTCTCATCATCTTCTACCGCTGATCACTCAACCTACACGAGTCACTACTACATCTGCAACTTTAATAGACAACATATTTTCTAACCGAATTACAAAAATTATCGATTCTGCCATTGTCATTGAAGATATATCGGATCATCTCCCGATCATAACTTGGATTGACCTTAAACCTAAAGTTTATAAGGATCCTGTCACTAAGCTCATCCGACACATTGATGACGGACTGGTCCTGCATTACGGATTCGATTTCCAGCACTGATCCGGATACTGCTTATTACAGATTCTTCTCCATTGTAAAACGTAGCTATGACTCTGCCTTTCCATTAAAACTAACTAAAATTAAACCCTCGAAGGTATGTAAAAAACCCTGGATGACACCCGGTCTCTTGAAATCATGCAAAACGAAATCGAAATTATACAAAAAGTTTATCAAGACTCCCACTATCGAAAATAAGAATAAGTTTACAGTTTATAGGAATAAATTTAAAACGCTTCGAAACAAAGCTGAGAGGACTTATTACGAACTGGAATTCTTTAAATGTAGTAATGATAGCCTATTAAACAAACTTGGCAGACCATTAAAACAATAATTAATCAGAAAACTTTGGACACACTGATAAAATGTTTAATAATCAATGGCACCAAAGTAACCCAAGGTGAGCAAATAGCTGAAGCGCTTAATAACTATTTTACTGGTAGCCTATAGCTCAAGAACTTGTAGATAAAATACCAACTTCTGATAAGTCTGTTACCTCTTACCTTAACCCATCAAGTTTGAATTCATTTGCAGTTTTCCCAACCACACGGGACGAAATAATAACATTAGCTCATAATCTGAAATCTACTCATAGCACGGGGCCTGATGGTGTCAACCCGAGCTTGATTACCCCAGTACTCCATCACATTGCTGCTCCCTTATCGGCAATTATCACTTGTTCCTTAAATGCTAGAATTGTACCATCTGCGATAAAAATAGCGAAAGTTACTCCAATATTTAAACAAGGTCGTAAAAAAGACGCAGCTAATTATAGGCCGATTTCCATCTTATCATATTTTTCTAAACTTTTTGAAAAAAGCAATGTACAATCGCCTCTACGACTATATAAACAAAAAAATATCATCTTTGCCACTCAACATGGGTTTCAACCTAACCATTCAACTATGATACGGCTGCCATCGACCGTAATGAATATACATTAGGAGTCTTTATTGATATCGCTAAGGCTTTCGACACGGTAGACCACAAAATACTATTAGCCAAGCTTGAGTGTATGGGTATACGTGGGAAGGCATTAGATTGGTTCCAAAGCTACTTAAGCGATAGATACCAACAGGTTCTATGCAATGGATTCTTGTCTAGATTAAAATTAATTAAATATGGGGTCCCACAAGGATCGATCCTTGGCTCTATCCTTTTCCTCTTGTTTATTAATGACCTGCCTGGTGCTTCCTTCCCCCCTTTTACACTTTCTGCTTTTTGCGGACGACACGAATATCTTCGCCTCGCATAAATCGCTTGATATACTATTCTCGCTAATGAACCAAGAGCTTAACAAAGTATATACGATTGGTTTAAAACGAATAAGTTATTCCTCAATATAAGTAAGACGAATTATGTTTTATTCCGCTCCCATCGTAAACAGACATTAGTACCGAATGACCCTATTACTTTAAATAATATTCCAATACCGCAGGCGGTCTCTGTTAAATTCCTTGGTGTCTATGTTGACCAATTCTTAAAATGGAACGATCACATTGAAAATATCTCGATAAAAGTTGCCAAGAATGTAGGCATATTATCTCGAATTGCTTACCTGTTGCCCACCCACATACGTGTTAGTCTATATTATTCCATCGTCCATCCATACCTCACCTACTGCAATATGATATGGGCTTCTAATTATTCAACAAGGTTAAAACGATTAAATATTCTTCAAAATAGAGCTCTTCGTATCATAACCAATCACTCGCAACATTATCCTGTGCATTCTCCTATCGACTCGGCATACCGGCAAACACGCATTCTAAGACTTGAACAGATAACTATACAGCAAACCAATGAATTCATGCACAAATAGGCCTATACGCATAACCAACTACCTTCATCATTTAATGATTATTTTAAACTTACATCTGAAACCAATCCCTATGCTGTGCGCTCCTCAGCAAACTAGAGACCTATATACTCTCGTACTAATACTTGGAAATTTTCAGTTAGAAGTGCCGTTGTCCCGAGATATTCTATTCCCCCTAAAGCGTATCCCCCCGGATGCAATAAACCGGTTTAGAGTATCCGGTGGGATGAACCATTCTATCCCCCCTCGTCATACGCATCACGATAGCCTCGACGAAATTCCAGTCAAAATCACCAAAAACAAAGTAAATTGATTTCAGGTCGACGTACAAACTAAAGATATGCAATTCAAAAATTTTATGAGCGCAATAAATCCAAACAGTACGACTGAATACACTTAGAAACCGCCAAAAATGCAAACTAAACCGAATACTCCATTTCGCTAAGAGGGATACGCATGTATGGGGGATACTCTATTTCGTGACACCGGACATCGTGCCTGCCATGGAACAATATTCCCAAAGACTTACGATGTCTAATCAATTTTAACCGATTTAAACGTAGACTGCGTGCTTACTTGATCGACTGCAGTACGACATGCTAATCCTGTGTGTATAACTGTGCTTGTTAGTTAACTAGTTAACGTTTGTCATAGATAAAAAGGAATACAATAATATTATATTGACTTCTGCCACTTGTGCAATATATGATGAATGGGTGACCCTGCTAGCCGGGACTTGTTCCCTTTAGGGTTTTTCTATTCCCATTGTTTCTTCAGTTGCTGAATTTATGTTTGCTTCACACTATCTGTTCCTGCATTCGATGGAAATCAATAAAATTTATGGTTATGGTTATGGTTATGATTAGCGTATACGTATTAGCGCTTCTGACGCTCGGTTCACGATGTTAAACTGTTCGAAGAATATATAGGCATATAGTTCATCGGTAGCCGATCGAATGTGCAAAGGTGACATATTCATGATAGGCTTATATATTATTGTACCCGATTTCAGAAAAATTCTACCCACGATGGTGTATTAGTATTACTGGAATTTTGAACGCCCAATTTCTGAGGACTCGCTGGAAAAACACGTGAAAATTCTAGGCAGTTAAGTTTTAGTTGCTACAAAAAACATGGCAGCTGTCATGCGGTGCATGATCACTGCATAAGCGTTATTTAAAGTTCCAAAAACGAACAAATTTCTCGCAATTGACTCGGTATGCAACACAGGAGTGGACTCGATTACCAGAGAGACTATATTTTATACAGTGCTTTTTCTGGAAAAAAAGGTTCCGGAACGGAACAATAGGTTCCGGAACGGAATAATTATGGACGGGTTAAAATCCAGAGAAAAACGGGATTGGGGATGGGAGGGGTCTCAATAAACACTGAAAACAGTTCAAAACTCTGAAATTAAATTAAAATAATTAAATTATTGTTTTTTATTATTAAAATAAATAAATTATTTCTTAGTACCTGAAAAAAGCACTGATTTTATATAATACTTCGCTGGCTTAATTGTTTGTCTTGTAGGCTATCGAGTTGCGCTATGTAGGCCTATAGGGGAGATTTGGGCATAATGGGATACTGGAGCATAACGGGAAACTTTATCTTTCTTACGTACTTTTATTAAAAGACTTTCCAACCAGTAGTAGAAACATCTTCCAAGGTGAGGGGCAAAAGAAATTGCGAAATCGACGCCTCTGGTTAATTTTAGGATGCAAAGTAGAGTTTTGCAATGTCCGATGTAGGGTATACCTAGATAATCAAAGGCCTGTATGGAAAACAGTCTTGTTGTCAACTGATATTCATTCAACAATGTCCAAAAATAGTCGACCCTGCCATAACTGTATCAAAATTACTCATACTCGGTGTACATTATAATCAAAATACACATATTATTTATTTATTTACGAACATTTTACGTGCGCAAAGTAGGGGCCTACACATAAAACCGTGTTGTACAAATATGTTAATTTAATTGCCATCAATGAAACAGCGCGAAACGTTTTCTTCAGCAAATCTAAGAAATCGTTTTTCTCGGTTTTGACAAGTGGACATAGACATGTATAGTTCTATAGGCACGAATTGTGCTGGTGCAGACAAAAACTTGCTACTAAGTTTGTGTGTTACCTTATCCCCTCTGCAAGTAACAACTTGAAGCGCGTTTTCCAAATGCAACTTTCCACTCACGACTAAAACCCGAACTCTTCAAGTTATCCTGTATCGTGATTTTACTCTTGCGCCACCACACGACCACCATCATCCACAATTACCACCGTAGCACCATGCTGTATCATCGCCTTGACCTCCCCGGATTCTGACCTGACACCGAAACGGACAAAACAATCTGGCTATTGCGAACTTGATTTGATGTAGCGCCGGTGTTGAGCTGCAGGTCTCTCTGACGTAACTTTTGTGTGGCGCTGAGAAATTTCGGAGATCTACGTTACATTACATCATTCATAGCCATGCAATACACAGTGCCATAGCGAGAGGTGTTCCAAGGTGCCATGGAACAGGGCGCAACTCAAGAGGGGGCGGAAATTTGATTTAATTATTACACTAATCACTTTATCTTGAAATATAATATCCATTTAAAATGAATAAATGTAATAAAATTAATTAAACAAAACCAAGACAAAAAAATACAAGACAATGATACAAACGATTTTCCTATATTGATCGTGGTGGTGGTGGTGGCGGCGGCGGTGGCGGTGACGGTTGCGGTGGCGGTGGTGGCGGCGGAGGCGGCGGCGGCGGCGGTGGTGGTAATGATCGATGAAGATAAGGAGCTGTCTATATATATATAGCTGTCATATATCTTAGTCAGTGCTTCCCAAACTGTGGTCCGCGGACCGGTGTCGGTCCACGAGCACTCAGTTGCCGGTCCGCAAAGTGAGTCAAGAAACTGGACAAAAAGACGATAGACGTTTTCTCGATTGGGTCACAGTATAAGTAATGACAATATATACTGTGTTAGGGCCAAAATTTATATTATATTAATAGGCCTATATCATTCAAGGCATCAGTCGATGGTCGCTAATCAGCAACAATCGTGTTGCAAGCCAAACTTCTCATGACTCAGTCCAGTGGAAAACCAAGATAGGGAATACGAAAATAAACGAAGTATCCTATAGGAGAAGGACGTCCAGAATAGACGTGTTTTAGTCGTGAGCTATAAGCGATATGAATATAGTTTTAGTCTGAAGGCAAGAACTTGCTGCAAAGCGAACGTTTGCCGGACGAAAGCTTCAGAGTCTACAGGTCTAGCGACAGATAAGAAGCCCCTGCCGAGAGTTGTTCTCCTAGTCTACTGCACAAGGCCGTAGCCAGGATTTTGTTTTGGGGGGTGTTTTCCGTTTCGGGGGGTGTTTTCTCGACCTTGAGCAAGCCGACAAGCAACCGAGTCAACCGACCAAGGGGTTTGGAGTGAGTAAATGCATTGTTTTATTTTTACATTATTTAATTTCGGGGGTGTTTAAACACCAAAAACACCCCCTAGCTATACGGCCTTGCTACTGCATATAGTCACATTTAGAAACTCAGAAGACCAGTTGATATATTTTTTGAAACTATATATAAATCTATTCCGATGGTGTCACCTACCGTCTGCGCAAAAAACGATGGCACAAACTCTCCGACAGTGGGCGTCTGTTGAAATCGAACCGAATTCATCGTAGCAGTGGCTCTAGTCTATTATTATTTGTCTATTCCGTGACGTAATTTGTTCACGCTGACGTAACTCGCAAGTCGAGTGACTCGCATGCTGTTGCGCTATTATTATAGCAGACGCACATAAATACTACGCCGATTATAAGATAAACACTAATTAGTCGTTTCTGAGAGAGCGCGTGAGTACTTTGTGTTGTAGCGGTTGTTGTTATTGCTTATTAATAAAGGTGCGTCTTCTTCTGAACCCAAATCCGAATTATTCACACCATCGCACCCGACGTACGCCGACCAAAGAGATTGAGCGACCGACCGTCTATAGAGGGACGAACCTCATAATTCACGATCCATTTAAGGTTCACGCATGCACGACAACCAGTCAGAACCGAGAGACTCATGTCTCTCGCGACCATAGCCTGCATGCCCTCTGATTTTCCCTGCCTACCCCTCAACCCTCCCCACCGCCAGCGCATTCGCCATTGCACGGTCACGCTCGCTTGCGGTGAGGGGACCCGCCTTGAGTCTGTCTCTAATTATGCCCTTCCCACCTGCTCTGCCGTCTGCCCAAGGGGCAGGCACCTGAATTATCTCCGACTTCATTGTACGCCGTGATTGATGTAATATAGCTGCCGACCAGACCTGTATCAACTACATGCACCGTATATACATAATATATACATATACGATATTTCGATTCGTGTCTCAACGACAGCTCGTTTGGAATTACGATTGGCAAGTCTTTTGCGCTTTTCAGCGTCAGGCACTGTATAGGAAGATTGGCTGACAGCTAAGTTGTCGGTTTAGACATCATATGTGCGTCTGTGAGTGAGTGTGTGTAATGGTAAGGCAGTCGCACATGTAGGCCTATATGGGTCTCCAGTAACATCGTCTAACAGGTCAAAAATTCCGTATGTATTCTTACAAGGTCTCAGAAAACGCCCAGGATGTATTGATTGATTCATTCTCTACAGTCTACATGTGGGGATACAGAAGGTTTAGTGAGCGACCCTGTGCAGGAGTCTTAAAAGAGACGCGATCGAAATTCATCGAATATCCAGAACTCCGCTATTGCATTGGGCTTCATGTACAATAGTCATCCTTCCTCCTAACATCAACAGATGGAATTGCTAGATTGCTAAATACGGGTTTAATCATGAAGTTAGGCTATAGACCATTGTTGCACTGCAATATAGGCCTATGTGTAGACCCTACATATGAGCACGCTTTTTGAACGTGTACTCTTGTACTTTCAGTGCCTTATCTATGCATTGCCCTTCTTCATCACACACGACCTATAGACCATGGGATCACATATTTCACATGCAACGAAAGCATAGGCGCCGACTTTTAGTAAAAGGTACTGGGGCAAGAATTCCATTCCCAAGATCCCGTGATCGGATGTGATCCCATCGCCTATCCTGCCCTGTCTTCTGCCTCTCCGAGTTCCCCCTCTCCTCAAGCCCTTTCAACTGGGAAGAGACTAATTGTAATGCTATGCAACAGAGATTCCTCTGCGGCTCTGCCCAATCATAAAGACAAGCACAAAGCAACCGGCGGCGCTGACACAATCTCTTGTTGCGGTACTTCAAAACAACAAACTTATCCATCGTAGTGACAAGAGTAAGTTACTATATAATTAGTAACTTTTATGGCTGTAACAATAAATAATTCTGTTTTGAAAGATTTGTTAACAACCAGTGGCGTAACAACCTAGCCGGGGCCCTTGGACATTGTAAGCTTGGTGGCCCTTACCCATCGAAAAGTTAAAGTACTGAGATAGCTATTTAAAACTGCAATTAGTCAAGTAAAAAAGGATTGAACGTTATCATCAGTGATCCATTGTTCAAGTCACATTAAAAGTTCAAGACAAAACAAGAATACAACAAAAATGTATTGGTCAATTTGGCCTGTCGCTTATAGACTAGTTATGCTACATGCATAGCTATAGTGTACACTAACACTGCAGATAAAAGAATTACATAATGAATGAAGAATCATGAACAGAGTACTTCATCATGCACATGCAGTACAATACCATAGGTTAGGACCGTTAGGTTAACCTACTGAATAGTTCAAGTGAGATTAATAACTGAAGTTAAATTGTCTTGAATTATAAAATAAAAATGAAATGTTTCACGAAGTAAAGCAGATTACTTATGTACTACATGTACTTAAAAAGCAAATCAACCAACTGCTATTCTAAATTTTGAAGTTCCTTCCCATCAGATGAGTCTTAGTTTCTGTGGTTCAGGAGAGCTTTAGCCGGCGATTAGAAATTTCTTTTTTTGTTTACAAGTAAACGAATAACTTTGTATTCTGAACAAGAGGGACTAGTCCGTTCGCTCTCTTCCTCCTACACTCCGTTCACTCTCTTCCTCCAACCCTCCGTTCGCTCTCTTCCTCCAACCCTCCGTTCGCTCTCTTCCTCCAAACATCCAATCGCTCTCTTCCTCCAACCATCCGTTCGTTCTCTTCCTCCAACCCTCCGTTCACTCTCTTCCTCCAACCCTCCGTTCGCTCTCTTCCTCCAACCCTCCGTTCGCTCTCTTCCTCCAAGCATCCGATCTCTCTCTTCCTCCAACCCTCCGTTCGCTCTCTTCCTCCAACCCTCCGTTCGCTCTCTTCCTCCAAACATCCGATCGCTCTCTTCCTCCAACCCTCCGTTCGTTATCTTCCTCCTACCCTCCGTTCACTCTCTTCCTCCAACCCTCCATTCGCTCTCTTCCTCTAACCCTCCGTTCGCTCTCTTTCTCCAACCCTCCGTTCGCTCTTTTCCTCCAACCCTCCGTTCGCTCTCCTCCTCCAACCCTCCATTCGCTCTCTTCCTCCAACCCTCCGTTCGCTCTCTTCCTCCAACCCTCCATTCGCTCTCTTCCTCTAACCCTCCGTTCGCTCTCTTTCTCCAACCCTCCGTTCGCTCTCTTCCTCCCACCCTCCGTTCGCTCTCTTTCTCCCTTCCTCCATTCGCTCTCTTCCTCCCACCCTCCGTTCGCTCTCTTCCTCCAACCCTCCTTTCACTCTCTTTCTCAAACCCTCCGTTCGCTCTCTTCCTCTAACCTTTCGTTCGCTCTCTTCCTCCCACCCTCCTTTCGCTCTGTTTCTCCCACCCTCCGTTCGCTCTCTTTCTCCCTTCCTCCATTCGCTCTCTTCCTCCAAGCCTCCGTTGAACTACTTTAAATTCACCCAAGGCCAATTAAAATTAAGAATGAAAACTGCAGTCCTGTGTAGACAGTATAATGCGTACAGTGTAGTGTGTATAGTGTAGTGTGTACAGGCCACAAGGCTTGTAGAGAGACATTGAGAGAAACAGACTGCTGCAGAGACAGAGCGAGAGAAAACAGAAGAAAGACGAACAAGGCAGATTGCCGCAGATTTTATTTCAGCACTTCTTAGCGCTGGAGCTGAAAGATACACCGTTACAGTGTATGCAGTGGCTGTGCGCCTGAAAGGGGAGAATCTGGCTCGTGTACAACTGGTCGTGGGTCAACCAGGGTCAAATACTCCAGCTGTCAGACACATCAGGGTGACATAGTATAGACCAAAGATGTTAATAGGTGAGGAGACACTACACTTACATACGTCTGTAGCCCTGCGTATCATGTATCATGAAGCATACGTCATATATATATATACAGGCTAGTTCAGACTGCAGAGATGCTGAGATATACACGGAAAAAGTACATGAAATGTCTTTAGTTAATAGCTTGGGACCCTTGGAAACAGTAAATTTGAAGGCCGCAGAGGCTTCCTTGTTCCTTAATTAAAAGTAAATAAGTAAGTTTTATTAAGCATTTTTAATTTTTGATATTTTGAATGGCCAAAATTGTACTGGGGCGAAAATATACTCTCGCCACCGAACCTTGGTGAGTACTGGGGCGAACGTCCCTGTTGCCCCTGTGGAGTCGGCGCCTATGAGATCTGCTATAGATAGCTGTGTTACAGCGCCCTTGTGAGATTCTTAAAACGCGCTGTGTAAGTATTCAGATACATACATACACACATACATGCATACAATCATACATACACACTTACATAAATAGAATCATATATACATACATACATACATATATACATACATACATACATACATACATACATACATACATACATACATCTTGTCTTATCTTATCTCATATGATTATTTATAAAGCGCCTCTCACAGCATAGACTATTCAGAGGCGCTCCCAGCGTGTCAGCCCCGAGGGAAAAGAAAGGTCTTTAGGCAGAGGAGAGAAGAAGGCGAGATCCCAAGCAATATCTTGCTACGGAGAGAGGGGGGCAGGTCATTCCAAAGGGAAGGGCCAAGGATGGCAAAAGCACGATGCTGAGCCATCGAAGTCCTTGCATGCATACATACATACATACATACATACATACATACATACATACATACATACATACATACATACATACATACATACATACATACATACATACATACATACATACATACATACATACATACATACATACATACACACACAGGCACACAAACACACATGCATAGTGAAATTGTTGGTTTGATTTTCCAGTTGCCTGGACATAATTCGACTATCGCGCAAACGAATGTACCATGATGAATATTGTCTACATAGGCCAGCGAAGAGCGCTTTTGTAAGTTTTTAAAGGTCTTGTACACACGTGTAGGCCCACACAAAGGCTAAGTCTAAACATGCACACACACACACACACACACACACACACACACACACACACACACACACACACACACACACACACACACACACACACACACACACACACACACACACACACACACACACACACACACACACACACACACAAACACACACACACACACACCTACACACACACACACACACACACACACACACCTGCACACAACTAAACACACCTACACACACACACACGCACACCTACGCGCGCGCGCACACACACACACACACACACACACACACACATGGAACACGAGTAATGGATAACAGGTCTGTATTTAATTGTATGACTCTTTCTTCTAGATCTGATTCAGCATAAATTCATGGAAGACAAAGACGCTCACTGCGTAGCGGATTGCCTCTTTCTTGAACAGAGAAAAAGCGCTGAGGCGGCACCTCCTTAAGATCCCGATTGGCTGACTGGTGACTGATTGGCCGTCCGTCTGATTTACGGACTCCTTCCAACTTTCTGGGCGTTCGTTCACATCTTGTTTCTCGCCCTCGAGCGACGAACAAGTGGTTGAAGACCAGATGCTGAACAGAGAAGCCGCCTTGTTCCCTGTGCACCGCTGCCGCCCCAGAGGAAGATTAAGACCGTGGAGGGGCGTGGGTTGCATCGGGGTCACAGACCTGGCGCGACTCTTCAGAGGACAGGCGCAGCCAGAGCCCTCTGACGGCAGGAAAACGATCCTACTAATTACAGGGCTGAGTTCCGTGATATATTTGTGTCGGTCGGATTGAAGATAATGATACAGGACGATCGGAGGAGAAAGAGGGCAGCAGCAGCAGAGGAATCAAGGAGGAGAAGGGGAGGAGGAGGAGAGCGCGGAGGAAGTGGAAAGGAGAGGAGAAAGAGGAAAGTAGAAGCAGAGGATAGGAGGAAGTGGTGGCTGATATGGACAGAATCTGGTGAGAAGGAGAGAGAGGAGGTGAAAAGGTGCAAGAATAGGAGCATTGCGAGGTTGGAAAGGGGAGGAGTTGAAGAAGTAAAGAGAAGAGGGACTGGGAGGAGAAAGGAAGGACCAACCAGATAAAAGGCTGTACAGACAGTGACAGAAAGACATAGAAACAATCAGATACGAACAGACAGACAGACAGACAGACGGAAGAACGGCCGAGCAGACAGAGAAGCAGAAAGTTGGTAAAGAATAAATGCCTCCTCCTGTGTCTTTGCAAAGCCAAGGCTGGATGAATACGATTGATGCGGAGTGAGGAGGCAGAGGGGCCTAGGTGCAGGCGACAGATGGTCGTTGGCGGCTGGACCTGCAGCTGGCCATTCATAGACCGTCCGTGTCTTGCTGGGTGAATTATCGTAATTACTGTTCGACAGATTTCAAAAGTGAAATGGAACCTTTGTATCGGTTTAATCGACGTCGCCGAAACCATAAATTTATATTAAGTGCTGGAAATAATATTACTGTCGGGTTGTGAGCCTTTATTGCGGGGTCTTACTTAAGGCCTAATCGCTGATATGCTTTGTGTAAATAGAATGGAGGGTAATAATGTGTAATGATACGATGTAAGCTTATAACTTAAATCAGGCCGACAAAGATTCGCGACTATGGACTGCATACTACAGGCAGACGTCTGACACAGCCGAATAAACGGCCGTCCGCTTGTGAGTTCAGAGAACGCGGATGAACGATGATGACAATGTGGTGTTAAAGCGGGCAGCTTGTTGCATCCATAGAGATCTAAGCTTATACGCCAAGCTGGAGAGACCTTTAGGTCTACGCGTTTCGGGTCGAAAGGCGTAGACCTAATGATCATAATTTTGGTCTTTTGTTGTTCTAAGGGTCATGGTGTGTGATACTCAATAAACGTGCTTGACTAGAGTAGGACATAAGCTAGCTAGCGATGGAAATGAGGGAGATGGAAATGTGACAGACTATATGTGGCATTTCTAGAGGTGACTGGTAGGCCTATCTATGTTAATAACGTGTCGGCTTTTCACCTTGCGACTCGGTTTGGTATCCGGGCCTGTCATCATCCCGTGAAATATAAAACATAGATTGCTGGAACTCTACATGTATACAGAAAGTGTTTTAATAAATGGGAATCTGTAGAAGGCTTATCACATTATGATGTTCTCTTGGCGACTAGTTCGCTCGACATTCAACTTTCTCCAGAATATTTATGGTGTTACTTTGGTGAGCATTTGCTTTGTGATTCGAAACTCGTCGTCATCGTGAATACTAAATCTACTTTCATAAATGACACGTAGGCCTACATTTTCACAGTTTGTGCGTTTGACATTATGCAGGGTGGGAATTATCGGAGGGTTTGGGGGTTTAACCCCTAGACTTTCTTAGGACCCCACAGTTAAGTCCTCATTGCACACCCCAGGGGTCGTTTCCAACCCCCTCAGTTGTGCTTGTGTGATTTAGCATTGTTTAACTCTGAGTCTCTGACAAAGAGAAGACATTTCCGTGGTGTGTCGATGTTTGCATGTTTGAATTTTCTCAACAAAAGAATTGATTTTGATTCGAGTCTGAAATGCAAAACTGCTAGCGTTGAAATAAGCTGATTCCAAATTTTGTTGACATCAGTTTGCAAAATACGGATAAAATGTTCAACCGCCCACCGGCCCCACCCCCAGTCTTTTTCTTCAATTCACACTGAGCAATATTGCAGAAATTAAAACCTAACTTTTGAGGGTTTTTAGATATTTAAAGACATAATTACCTACTAAAGTCCTAAATTAGGTTTTTTAGTTTTTTCATTTAGTCTGTGTGACGATCTCCTTGTTATTCGCATTAAGAGCAGAGCGCCACGCTGTATAAATTTGAACTGTAGCAGTTCTACCATGCACGACTCTAAGATCTTAATTGGTTGTGTGGTGTCCTCTGCTGAGATTCGCCAAGGCGCGCTAGTGTCGCTTAACGTCTTCAGGTGGACTCCGTAGGAGTAGGCGGCCTATAAATTGTCAACTCCTGATCGGATCAGAAGAAACTCGATGGTTTGCCTGGAAGACCTGGAAGATAGCCGATCAGTTGCGAAATGATCGTTCATGAAACTATTAAGTAGTGCGATAGAATTTGTTTGTGCGTACGTGTGGACGGTTGAATAAGTCTCGACTTAGCCTAGCCTACTTCATTGAGTCGAGGTTACTGAAGAAGCGTTCTTTGGTCTTCATCAATCGTCGACCTATTTTGTGTAGAGTTCGTCGATAGGCCCTAGGGCCTACAGGCTATAGTTCATGAACAGTTGGTGCTACACCATGGTCGGCGTCGTATAGGCCTGTGTACGGATAGGCCTCCAGAGTCTGCACTGTCAAGCTACTACGGTCGATTTCATGACTAGACAATCGCCTTGGAAGGGAAAGAGAAGGAATCGTATAGGATGTGTGAAAGAGCATTGTTCATGGGCGTCCGGAGGGGGGCGCAAGGGGGCGCAAATGGATTTTGCAAATATTTTATAAAAAAAATCTTTTGATTATTATGATTATTACTACAGTCCCAACACGATTTTCAATGCGAAGAAACACTTAATTATTTAAGTAAAGTCCTTGATCATCATTTTTTTTTTCTATGCAAATTTTTTCTATTCAAAAGCGTCATCCCCTAAAAAAATTTTTGCACTACTAAAAAATTTTGCGCCCCCCTAAAAAAATTCCTGCGGATGCCCATGGCAGTGTTTTCAGTTTTGAGAGAAGGTGAGGGTTTGGTTTATTTTGCGTATGGTGTAACTGTAAGAGAACAACTACTCCAAAGTGACATTCATCAATCAATACCAAATGGGCAGAGGCAGCGATCCCGGGGGTCGAGAGGGAGAAGACTCTCACCTTTAACAGTGGGGGAAACACCATACAGTTGTTCCCTCACCCCGAATTTTGAAGAAACACCAAAAAAGGCAAGACCTCTTTTTTGACCAGGTCAGGTCAAAAGTGTCCCGTGTCCCCCCCTCCACCTGTCGAACATGATCGCCACCTCTGCAAATGGGCAAAATATGCTAGTCCTACACATGGTTGTTAAATGGCATCTGTAGAGTGTAGATGCCAAAAGGTGCCAACAATATGCAAACCAACGGTCGACACCAACCAATGTTTTAGTTGTTGGTGAGGTCAACCCCATAGCCCTTCTTCTAACCGCATCAGCCATGTATCCCGAAAGATGTTGGGAGTCAGGAAATTAAAATATCTCATTAATTGTTAATTGTTTCGCGTGGAACATATTAACCATAGATTTTGAATTGCCTTTGTGTACTTTGGTAATCTGTAAAATATTCGACCGCACCTCTTTTTCAACAACTAAAACTCCAGCTGCACTGAACGAGACCTTACCATACTATTGTTACACCAAGTGTATATCTCCACTTATTTAAAACTGGTAGTGACCGTTCCAAACAATCAACCACCGGAAGTGAACAATTACATCTTTGTTAACAAACACATTTAAGACTTTTGTTGCACTTGGATCTGTTTACGAAACAGCGTTTCTAAGTTTCAACACAGAACATCTGAGCACAAGACACACAAGCCTAGAAGAAACCGCCTGTGGCAGTGTTGCTTATGAGCTTCAGAAATAAATACCATCAGTGCGACGATGCCAATAAAGGCAATACAGATGATCCAAACTCACATTTTGAAATCATCGAACTCAGCATCCTTCCAGTCTTAAGCATAATCATGATGCAGATGTTTATAACAAGCAATTCACTCAAGCTGTCAAGCTTTTGTCATTCAGTGGCAAGGTAAGAATTAAATAAGTGGAAACATTATCACTTCAGTCTGGTAAGAGTGGATGACACAGTTGCAAAAGTTTCTAGTCTGTGTGCACAAATATCACCAGTGGTAGCAGTTTTGAAAGACAAACCCCAAGCCCACTCATGGCCTTTTCATTCAGAGGACTTATATAATGCCCCTCCAATATAATAAATCAGAGGCACTCCCAGCCCAACTCTAGCGATAAAGAATAGTTTCAAGTGCTTGTAAAAAGTGTATGCAAAGCCTCTAGTTAAAAGGACATGTAGATCTGAAAGAGGTTATTCCATGTGTTGGGCCCAATGACTGCAAAGGCACAGCGCTGCGTCTTTGAATTGAGCGCAAGGGAACAACAAGTTCACCTTGAGATGCAGAATGAAGATTTCCACGGCCAGCCAAACCTGAGGTGGGGCAACAGAGCTCCCGCAAGTAGGCAGGGGCGTTCTCTGACTGGCACCGCCAGACCCGACTGAAATCCTAAATTCAATGTGTTGGGAAACAAAACAGCCTTGCCACTGTTGCCAATGTGTTCTGTTTAAATGCATTCCCTTACATTTGCTTACTCCAATCATTAAACATTTACCCCTTGAGTAAACACACTTCAACATACATCTGACATTTCTATAAATAAAAACATAAAGGCAACAATCCCTTGCTCATTCTACAACTATGCATCACTAGTTTGCGAAATTTTAAGCTGATCTGTAGAATGCAGATCTGATTGTAGAGAAATTGCAGAAATCTGATTAGCTACATCAGTTACAGGTCTAGAGCTGGCAAGACCAGCAGAAAGAATCTTCTTCTTTCGGCCAAGATCAACCGTATCAAGCAACGTCTTTGCATCGATTGCTAAGGCATGTCCAAGCTGAAGCATACGACGCCGATAATCCTGGGCCAGATCGGTCGGACTGTAGCGTATGACCATTTTCATGGCATCTATTAAGTGAACTAGATCAGAATTCAGGGTCTTCTGTGCCATTTCGATCTGAAACGGAAAGATATTATGGCTATTTAAAAGTCTTCCATAAAATATGTCCTTCCTGCAAACCTACAGGTTTGAAGTTTTCACATAGAGTCACTTCATTTTTTACCTCCAACATATTTGGTCAAAGCTAGTCTTCCCAACTGTTCAAACATTTCTTTCCATTAACAAGTTCACAAACGAGCATCAGTAAAACAGAATTCTGTTGAAATATTTAACTGCCTCCTTGCAGGACTTGTATGGAAAACATCTGACCCAACCACTCAGCAAAGCAACCACCAAAGCTATAGATATCAACTCCTGTTTACTACCCCTACCATTCATAATTTAACAATTAACAGCACAGCCACAGCTGCAGCTGAAACCTAAACTACAGTCAAATTTAATTTTTGCGTCTTCTGGATGCTTTGAGAAATAGTGGAATTTGTTCAGGGCCTGAACTCTGTTAAAAGGCCAATGAGTCAGTTATAGGCTACTGAGAATTTGAACTTCCTGTGAAAAGGCACAACTAGCCCACCTTTGTGTTGTTAAATCTTAAATCTGAAGTCAGGTCCAAATTTACTTATAAATAATTCAAGTTAACTCATTTTTACAGGTCATGAATCAAACCCTTGCAGAAAGATGAATTTAGAAATAATTAATTCTTATTTTGTTTAATTATAATAAATTAATAAACCAAAAAATAAAAATATAAACTTATGAATAATTATAGAAGTATTGTTCACAGACAAATAAAGAAAATTCACTGTAATTTCTATACTTAAATCTCTGGTGTTTTAATACTTATCTAATCAATTCAACTTACTTCATCTTGGGTTTCAGCAGGAAGACTAGACGTTTCTGAATGAACGACATTCAGCAGAGCCTTCAACTGCACTCCCACAGTCTACAGTCACAAAACACACAACATCCATCGATTACTGGTGTCTGCAACAATAGTTCAATGCTAATCAATCAACTCAACAAAGAGCTGTGAAACACCATTTCCAGTACTATAAAATGGTACTGAAAGCACATTTTAAACATTACCTCAACTTTAGGAAAGACCAGTGTCTTAACTGTTTACTGACCTTGGCTGAGCCAACAAGGCTTTCCGTGTGACCTTGCTGTACAGAACCATTCAGATCAACAATGCCTTGTACCAGCGTAGTTGTTGCACAGTACAATGGGTCGGTAGTGCGATCAAGTTTGACCTGATGCAGAAGGTCAACTGGAATGTTGGAAGACTCCGTCTGGTGATAGAAAAAACTCAAAGTCAGACATGCAATGCTGATATTTCACCGATGATCATGTATAGTACAGTCTCACTTTGCTTCAAGCACAGATGTGATAGTAATTTTAAAAAGAAATTAGCACTGTTCACATGTCAAAAGCAATGTTAAAACAAATCAGATCAAACATCATCCACTATTAACATCCAACAAGATGACAAGAGATCAGCCTTTCTTCCATATTCCTTAATTTCACTGACAAAAACATACAGGCAAACACAAGAACAGATTGCCAATGACAATATGGTTTACAAAATGTATCTTGAAAAGTGCTGTAGTTGCCAAGATAATCTAGAAAAAAATCAGTAAAATGAGTAAACTGTCTGTTTTAAATATCTAGTTTAACTGAATGTGAAAAAATTAATACAATTCAGACTAACTTAAAAGTGACCAAAATAATTCTGCAAGTGAAAAACTGGCCATTTCTGATGTGCCTATTCTTCTTCCTTTTGCTTCCTTTCTTGCTTTTCTTCATTCAAACAGATTGTCATATTTCTCTTTTCTGTTGGTCAAACACAGTTGCTGCAAGGTTTGGTTTTACAATTTCTGTTTCCATACGAATTTCAACTCTTTATGATAAGTTTCACTTTTTCCAGACATGTTACTCGGCAGTTTTTAAATATTCAGACTCATGACAAATTTGGACGCAGTACAAAAAACAGGACAACTGAACATCCAAGGTGAGCCTGTATTTTTTCCATTAACAGACCCTTGATGGTCACCTTAGATCAGTGGTTTTCAACCTTTTTGTAGTGACGGAACCCTACACAAGCACTCATTTGCTCGCGGAACCCCGGGGCGTTTTAGCCGTCCATTTTACCAAGAAATTCAAGTAATTGTAACTTGTATTGTTGGGGTAATGTTTAAATTTTAGAATGTTAAACTTGTAATATAAGTTTTTTGCATCTCTGGTGCAGGCTATTATAAATACATACTTTAGTCTAGCACTCTAGAATAGTGCACAGAAACAATGTCGGTAAACAATTAACATGTATTTTACTGTATTGTGCCGGCAACTAATTCTGACAGATGGATAGAAGAGCTATAGAAACGCTGCAGGGCTGTAAGTAGGCCTAATTAACTTCCAAAATTTCCTTAAATTAACTTGAATTATCCTTAAGAGAATAGACCTACTAGTCACTACCGCTTTTACCCTTGAGTTTTTTTAAACTTCTTCACTTTGACATTTAAGGCACGACGTAGGTGGCCACTCCGGGTACCCCTGTTACGGGAGTGGTGGTAGGGGACAAGTGTCTCTGATCACTACTCTCTCCAGACCTAATTCCCGCACTGACGGGTAGTGGGACACTCGTCCACGGAGTGCCTTGATACAGCTTCCATTGCTAGTTCCAAGTAGGCAATAGTGAGCCCACTTCTTCTCCCCTGGGGGTCGGGGATTCCAGATTTCGTCCTGCACGCAACAGAACGGCAACAACGGACCAACAACAATTCGCTTACAGGCGGCCGCATAGCAGTTTCCGGTCCACTCTAGGGTGCCTGCCTCTCCCCTTGGTCATCTCTCGTGGTCCTACCAACGTCTGTAATGGTATGTGCCAGTCCTCCGCCCCGGTTACATACGAGGTTCTACACAACGGTCAGTAAACACGGTGCAATCACAACTGGACCAAGTGGTTGGCACTCGGCTCGACGCAAGGTAATCTCAGCAATTCAGGGCTATTGCTGGCACATTCTCCCTCAATCCCAAACGGGAACAGGTCGGGGGCAATTAAACCAATTTCACGCCAAGAGGGTTGGCTATATTAGAGCGCCGGTTTCGCCTACCCCGCCGTTTACCCGCGTAAAAATGCAAATATAAAATGCAACGATGCACTCCCGTAATAATGTTAACTATGTTAACATAGAATTGTGTTTAGCATGAACGCCGAAAAAGCTGTGAAGAATTCGGTTATTTGATCATTCTTTTGTGAAATCAGTTGGTGGTTTTTAAATTTAAGACTGCTGTCGCGGAACCCCTGGCCGACGCCCGCGGAACCCCTGGGGTCCGCGGAACCCCGGTTGAAAACCACTGCCTTAGATTAACTTCAAGAGTATAATTTGATTACAGAAATGCATTGGAGCTGGCAAATTTGACATACCAATAACCCTAATACCATTCTCAGATAGAAATAGTAACCAAATATACCAGCACAAGTATAACTTGATTACAGAAATGCACTGGAGCTGGCAGATTTGACATACCAATAACCCTAAAACCATTCTCAGATAGAAATAGTAACCAAATATACCAGTATACCACTATTCTGTATTTTATCTAAATTTTAAATAAAGAGTGATCTTACCTTTTTTGGAATACCATCACAATGGATTTTGGAAGCATTCAAAACATCACCTGAATAATACAATAAAGCATGTTATTATAATGTCTAACATATGACATACAAATTAAAAAACTTCACAAAGACATGAGAATATACATATACTGTTATTTTTATATCAACTATAATTATTGCTAACAATACCTTACATTTAATATTGAAAATTATATCAATTGTCAATGTTGAAAGCAATAGAAGCTGATGTCTGGTTTACTTTACAAAGTAACTTCATTACAACCTTTAGAAAATAATTATTTGTCATGTTCATAAGACTCACAATGATCGATTTTCTTTGGTGAAGTCATGCGATTATCCCCCAAAATCTACAAAAGTTTTAACATCATTTAGGATTTATAGCTATATCAGAAAGATCATCCAGAGGATCAAAATCATTAGCATCAAAGGAACATACATTATATAACACTGTAAACACAACTGTTATGCACAATCTAACATCCTACAGCATCAGACAATATATTACTTTTTATTAGAATTCATATTTCAATTATTTTTGACAGAGACATGTAAATATACACGTTTTTCTATAAAGACAGTATGGCCTTAGATAGATAGATAGATAGATAGATATACCGTAGTTTATTCATCCAACCAAGACACAACACAATTAGCAACAACAATCATGACAAGTGAAATAATGAACAGAAATCTAATAGCTGTATCTCATTGCTCATTTTTCAATTACGATAATTGATCAGAAGAGATCCTTAACCACCGCTGCCCATTAGAATGGGTGCCATACCAGTTAAGGTCCCCATGTATGCAAGCCGAGATTTAACTCTCTGAAATAAGCCACCATCAGCATGCGAACCGGCACCTACATGCACAGAGGCGCATGGGATGTGCGCTCTTACCAATGCAGCTAACTGGGCCAGGTAGTATATTAACTAATACAATGGAAAGCAATAGCAATGACTCACAATTTACATATTAGCAAAACAAAGAATACGACAGAGTAGAAGACTGCCATCTTGTTGTGCACTCTCCTCTGGAATAACTAGATCTGCTGACTACAGAACAAACGATGCAATCGAATTCAACTGTTCAAAACATTTTTATATAAATTTTTACATAATTTCTTGATGAGAGAGTGTAGTGGCATTTATTATTATTTCTCTCAATCACAGAAAAAATAAAATAATTTGCGAAATCTGTAAAACAAAAGGAATGAATATGTTACCAGTTTTGCTTCTTCTCTATGAAGCCATTCAGCATCATCATCACTCTGCTGCTTCTGAAGCCTCAGCTTCTGTTCAATGACTTCATGCTGAATTAAAATACAGCCATACTATAGTACTATACAGACAGCACAGTACATATATATTACATATACATCTATATACATACATGTCAACCATGTTGCTCACTGAAAAAACTGTTTATGTGACCTCAGCCGGGTGAGGTTCACTTGTCACCTACTACATCAGCTGTAAAGTGACCTTTTCCTAAACACCATGAATACTGCTTTTTTGCTTATAATTGTACCAGTATAGTTGTTGCACAGTACAATGGGTCACTAGTGTGATCAAGTTTGACCTGGTGCAGAAGGTCAACTAGAATGTTGGAAGACTCCGTCTGGTGATAGAAAAAATACTAAGTTCACTTTACTTCAATAACAGATTTTGTAGCAATTTTTAAAAGAAATTAATGCTGCTAATTTATGCATCTGTGTCTCTGGCTCACTTGGCTATAAACTAGATTGTGTTGCATGTGTATCAAGGCAAAATTCTGTTATTAACTTATTAGGTAGAGTCGGGGGCACCTCTGAGTAGCCCCTTTGAAGAGGTGCCATGTAAATACTCGAATAAATGAATGAATGAATGAATGAATGAATGAATAAAGGTTGAAGTTTTAAATATGATTTACCATCACATGATTTTTGTAGTTTTATAAAAAAAAGTGCATAAATTTTAGACCAAAAGTCCTTAAATTTTTAGTGTTAAGCAGATAACTTCTCAAGTATTTACCCAAACTAATCTAAATTCACCTTATACTTAATCCAGTCCACGTTCTTCACTGATTTTAACAACGAAGACATCAATTATTGAGTAGAGTCCCAAGAAAAGTGAAAGTCTGGGATCATTTAAGTCAAAATGCATGAAATACCCAAAGAGCTGGGGAACATATTATTGGGGGAGTTACAACCTGAACCCAGCTTTACAAATATGCACCAGAAGACAGTTCTCAAATTTAGGGTTCAGTATCAGTAAAACGACATCTACAGGGAACCACCTTCACCTTAGAATATTTAAAGAGTGTCAACACAGAACCTGGAGGAAGATAAACTTAAGATAAACTAAAGACGCCTTGAGAGTTTCCTTAACAGGTGTTATATAAATATTGAGCTATATACTGAGTAAATTAGCTGGATATAATAAAAAGCCTTATCAATGATAAATTAGTAAGTTTAGGAAACCAGTAATCCTAACTGTATTGAAATCTTTTATAAAAGCAGGTAAACTTCAGAGCAGAAACGGGAAGACAGATGATCCAAAAGTAGATTTTAACTACATCGTTGATGCTTGAGTACCAGAAATATTTCCTTTATATTACCTGGCAGAAGAAAATCAATGAAACTGTGCAGAGGATGGATGAAAAGGAGAATGAGGAGGATTTTGATGATGACGACGACGACGACGACGACGACGATGATGATGATGATGATACTGGCTGATGGATATATGGAAACAGCATGACAAAAAACAAGGCCCATCATTCGATCAAGGGTAAACCTGCCCAAGGAGTGTCTAAAGAAGATTTCGTAACACAGCTATGAACTTTTGATAATGAACAATAGTATCAGTGCTGACCGTTAACTTTGAGACAACTGATGGCTTGTCGGCTTGACTGCTGACAGCAACATTACACAACGATATGGATGGATGACCAACGGTCACTTTGTCCATCGCCGATCCACACGACACAGTGTCTTGTGCACAGACACCTGGTCTGAATTTGGTTGATCGAGCATTTGACAGGAGATCAGGAGTTGAGGCAAACGGAGACAACGGAGAACTCAC
Organism: Allolobophora icterica; assembly: GCA_963556255.1. Taxonomy (NCBI): domain Eukaryota; kingdom Metazoa; phylum Annelida; class Clitellata; order Crassiclitellata; family Lumbricidae; genus Allolobophora; species Allolobophora icterica. The sequence goes on from OY744606.1 coordinate 60,727,088, forward strand.
ATCTGTTGCCTGGCAAATATTTATCAGGCTTTAGAAACTTAATTTATATACATATCATTTATATACCTGAACATTTTTATACTAGCACCTTCTTTGAGTAGTGGGACACAGTAGCCAACTGTGGGACACAGTAACCAATTGGTTACACCACTTGGTTTGTAGCACAGAGAGTACGAGTTCCCTGGCTATGGCTTCTGTGTAGAGATCTTAAGCAAGTCCTTTACTCAAAATTACTTAGCGCAGTCAACTGTAGCTTGATCATTAGATAGTGGTGCTTAATAAATGTGTATTAACAATAAGAATAGCTTGCTCTGAAATAGGCTCACATAAATCAGTAGTGCACGACATTTTTTCGGCCAAGGGCCACTAAACGATTTCTTCAACCTTTCGGGGGCCAAACAAGTTTGACGATTCAGCTTAGTTCAGATGAATGCATGACGATGATGATGATGATGATGATGATGATGATGATGATGATGATGATGATGATGATGATGATGATGATGATGATGATGATGATGATGATGATGAAGATGACGTGCACAGTAAAATACATATAAAAGTAAACATAAAGAGAAAAAGGTTCCACAACTTGTAACTGTTTCTAAGATCTTTGAACTTGGACAGTCTGTTTGATGTTGTAATACCGATGGCCAATAACTATTTACAGATATGCAGTTTTTTACATTTCAATACATGAAAAAATTACTTAGTACCACACTATTTACATCAGATCAACCACATTTGTTCACAGACAATAAGATCTAAATTTATCTGAGTATTTATGCACTGCCTTTCTAGAATCCCCAAAAGGCAGCATGAAGCATTTAGGAGTACACAATCCAATATTCTCTCTCCACAGCAATTCCTTTTGTTAACATTGTTCAATTACTATAATGTAAATTGGTCTTTGGAAAAACCTGATTTAACCAGAACTAAGCAACCATTGTATGGGTAACCATGAACTAAGTCCACAGAGACATCCTGAAATTACAGATAATTTACCTTCGAACAGCTACATACGGGATGACAGTTGATAGATCCTGAAACAGAGAGTAAATTCATACAACCATTTAATTTGCAAGCCAAACAAAGTCGCTAACAAAGTCGTTCCATACTCATGTGACTCTTAGTTCATACTGACACCATAATGTACTAAGTGTTGAATTTCCTTGTTAACTCAACATTGTTTCATTAAGGTTTGCCTAAATTGTGTACAACAATGAAACATTCATAGAAAAATGTAAAACTGATTATATTTGTTTTTATAATGACATCGGTTGGTTTTGAAAATGTCTGTCCAACTAAGCATTGCAAAGAATCGTGCACCAAACTTATTCATTCATTCGTTCTGGAAATTTATATAGCGCCTCTTCAAGAGACTTACTCAGAGGTGCTACTTCCTTTTACATAACTAAACATGAACAAGTATCCATTCAATAATGTAACAATGGGACTGCAAGGCCCACAACAGTGGAGGCCCATGCCTGATTCTGAAAAAGAGGGCCCACTCACATCATGATCAAATATGAACTTTTTACCATTGAGTTATCTGAGGAGAGTCCCAAAATTTAAAGTTATACCTATTTGTCAATTAAAAGATATTCAGTTGTATTTGAGATACATTGAATCTAATTTTACTGATTTAGTAGTAGGATGGCCAACATTGTACTTAGTTTCTCTTTTCCAAAAGAAGAGAATGCATAATACAGCGAATTCTTTATCCGTTGCTCAGTTAATTATCTGGAACTCTCTTCATTTGTAGGCTCATCTGATTAACTAACAAAGGATAAGTGGAAAACTTTGAGACTGGCTCATCATAGGCTGGTTTGTTTTCATAATCATAATCGTAACTTCAAATTTCTAAAAATGCTACTCTAAAGCTAAGTGCAGAATACAACTTATTCACAGGCACTGAGTCAAGTCAGAAGGGTTGTCCAGAGACGGTAAAGAAAAGATCAAAGTCTGGTTCTGGAGAAACCAGAGAGAGGAGAAAGAGGAGCTGCTAAGGCAGATTTTATTGAGGAAAGAAAGTTTGAAAGGTGGAGGGTTCGATGGATCAGGGTAGGAGTTCCTGAAGAGATGAGACTCCAGTTTGGAATAGAAAATCTGTGGGGTGATAAATAGAGGAGTCTGATGCAGATAATGGTGGGTGAATGGCAGTATGGTGGGGAGCTGAGAATTTGAGGAATTCCGAGGGATGATCGTTCCAGAGTTGAGGAGCAGTGTGGGACATGGATTGGATGAAGAACTAAAGAAAGTGACTGGAGATGGGAGAGAGTGAGATAAGAGGAGGATTTGGTAGAGCAAAGTGGCTTGATGGTGAAGAGGTCATGAAGATACTTGGGTTTGAGTATTGTAGGAAGTTGTTGGTTAGTGATAGGACTTTGAAGTGGATGCACTCAGGGATTTTCAGCCAGTGGAGTGATAAGGACAGGAGTAACATGGTGATATGCGAGTGTCATGGTGACAGCTCAGGCAAATGAATTTTGGATGAGTTGTAGATACTTAGTTTGAGTTAATTCGAGGTTGAAGTATAGCGAATTACAGTAATCAAGGTTGGAATGGATAATGGAGGTGGAAGCAGGTTTAAAGTCAAGCACGAGTCGAATGAGGCAGAGATCACTAATATGCATAAAGCAGATGCATGAGAGGTTGCAGATGCGATCAGAGAAGGAGAGAAGTGAATCAAAAGTGATGCCAAGATTGTGCACAGGAGAGTTGGAGTTGAAAGTGAGAGATAGAGTTGGTGGACAGGTCATCTAAGACAGTTACCCTGCTTAGTACATAGACTTGCCATATGAACATTACTCAGCTTAGTGAGCTTAATCAATATCAACCAAAAATAATTTACAACTTCTACTTGTAGCTAAATTCCACAGAAGTTGTTTTATCTTATGATATTTTGATTCAAAATTAAATACCTGTACACAGGTACTATATTTTATTAGTACAATACATAGTGTGCAATAAATGAGCTGGTATTCTGTGTAGTGTAAATGAGGTCTCACTGTTTATCAGAGGTGATTTGGTATTTCCTACATCTTCTTCCAGAATCGCATAATCAGGTGCTTCTTTAAACAGAAATCAGGAAAACTAGCATATAGTTAAGAAGTTTACTCATAAAATAGAAACTCATAAACAGTTCTAACACATTCTCTGCTATCAATTGTTGATCCAACGAATCCACTTTCTTCGGTGCTATACAAATTTGTGTTACATTATATTAATTTCTAAACTGTTTCAAATAAGGCAAAGTAATTCAGCAATCTAACCAAGAGACAATTTTGAAAGTTTAGAAACTCTTGATCACAAGACATCTCTTAGTTTACATTCTGTATGTTACAAAGGAACACTAGCCAGGGCATAGCTATAGGCTATATGCTCACACTGTAAAATGAATAGGCAATATATCAAGTCAAAAGAAATCAGATAGATTTGTTCATAGCAACTGAGACAGTATTATGTAGCAAAATGAAATTATAGGCATGCTGATGACACACAAATTGAAGTCATTATCACACAAAAGAAAGCATTCATAATGACAGGTAGCCTGGCTGCGCTAAGGAATAATATCATGCCTTGGTGCAATTATTCTGACAGTTTTCGATATTGAAAAAGTTATTAAAAGCTACAACAATAAAAATGTTCAACAGGTGCAGTTTTTCATTGCAAATGAGACATATGTAGCAGCCCAAAGCAATTTCAAGCAATTTTACAACTACTCATTTCGAGTTTTTACTAAACTCACCATCTGTTTTATTCTGATACTGTAATCTAAAAAAATTACAACCAGAGAATCAAGCATCAAACTAATACATAAATTAATGGAAAATTGCATATGCATTGGTGTATTCTTTATGCATTGGAAGTAACAATACCACTTGTATGCATGTATGCATATTTGTACCAGATGTATGCATGTACCTATGCATCAATGCACAAATGCACATGCAAGCATACACACTTGAGGCTAAACTTGCCCTTCACTACAGAAGTTAATAAATTCGATCAGAGGAAGGTAGTTGTTGTAGCTAAGACAACAACAATGATCAGATTGAAAGGCAATAATGTTGTTGCTGTTGTTGTTGTTGTTGATGATGAGGATGATGGTGGTGGTGGTGGTGGTGGTGGTGGTGGTGGTGGTGGTGGTGGTGGTGGTGGTGGTGGTGGTGGTGGTGATGAAGATGATGATGATGATGATGATGATGATGATGATGATGATGATGATGATGATGATGATGATGATGATGATGATGATGACAGTGACACTAACGATGCACCACACAGTGGAATTAAATGTAAATATGGTGACGACGTAATGACAATGAAGATGACGTTGATGATAAGTAACGATGATGATGGTGTTTGTGATGATGCCAACAATGACTAAGAAGATGACCCAAAGAACATTCAACAAGACTTACTCAGTTATCTCCGTCATTCTAATACTTGTTTTACCTGAAATCCGCAAACTCATAACTGTAGCACAATAAACATAATTGCTTTAATGTCTAACCTCTACAGGCATTTTCATAACGAAACACATTGTAAATCCCAACCCAATGCATGTAATTTGAAATAAGTTTCATTTATGAACAACTATCTTATGTCTCTCTTCTCTCTGCTTCCTTTTCATACCTGTCTGTGTAATTATATGTTTTGTTATTATCTTTCATAGTGTATATACATTATGTGTTTCTAATATAACGTTTTAAAATGATACTTGAAAAATACAATGAATGCAAAATAGTAAGCAAAACACAAATGTACACAAACCATCATTGTATGGCGACCAGACATTGCGCCTGCCAGCAGTCAGTAGGAAGCAGTTGCCATCAATGAGGCTGGCCAACTGTTTAACTTGAACCACAGAGGAGCATTTTATGGTCAGTGGAGACTGTCCATTCAGAAGACTGAGTTTCAGTTGACCAACATCCTTGTCCGTCTCCACGGACAAACTAACTGACTCAACTTGCTCAAAGCTGACCAAAGGAATCGACTGTGAATTTAAACAAGAAAAGGTTTTGCGATGAAACATCATATCAGATACATACATACATCAATGCAGTTATCAGTTAATGTGATGCAATGGTATTTGATGGAATTTATTGGCCAAACATTTCAAAGCCAGTCTCAACTGAAAGTGTCACGAACCAAGGAAGCAGAATACAAAATCAAATCCAGTGTTACTTTACTCAAATGTTTCATCTCAAAATTGTTATGAAATTGTTATGAATTTTGTTATCAAGTCTGGCTATATCCAAAACTGGTGCATAATAAATATAGCAACTGAGACAACCTGCTGCTCGAAATGAAGGGAATGAAGGATGAAGGCCATTTTCAAATTATTTTGCATCATCAAATGTGTATATATTTACCGTTGACTCATTCTCATGAGTAATGTTGATTGCTTGTGCCACTGTTACTTTGACTGGTGGTGGAGACGGATGATCCTAAAAGAAAAGAAATCATCATCATCATCATCATCATCATCATCATCATCATCATCATCATCATCATCATCAGCAGCAGCAGCAGCAGCAGCAGCAGCAGCAGCAGCAGCAGCAGTTCCTGATGCTAGCCATTTGGCGGCGATGGGTACGAATAAATGATCTCAATTGTCCTCGGTCATTTGTCAAGTGTTAGTCCAAGTGATGTTATGTCCTCAGTTATCTTATCTATCCAACGTAGTCTTGGTCTGCCTTTGAATCTTTTTCCTTTGAATCTTGCACGTAAAAGACAACAGTCTACAAATTAACCAGACCAGCCACAGGCATAAACCAGTCTTATGCATGAAGACTTTCTTTACATCCCAAGTTGCAGAAACATAATACTTTTCCCCTGAAGCAAACTTGTGTGTTCTTGTGACGTAGTCTGTAAACAAACCAGCAGGTTGAAGAAAAGCATTTTTTAAAGGTCATTGAACCAACTCACCCCTAAAAAAGAGTCGAAGGTTTCCATATCAAATCGCCATATGCCAGACACGATGTCAAAATATTTGAGAATACATTCCTCCTCTGATACGACTAAGTAACTCTTCAGCACCTTCTGAAGGGATTTAAACAGAAGTTTTGCCTACAACATACAGCAAACATGAAAGATAAACTAAATTCAATGATTTACTACAGACTTCAGCATGCAACTTACCCATAACTGATGATATATCTATAGCATCAGTTTTTAGAATCACAATACACGGGTATATATGTTAAATGGATATAACAGGACGTTTGTTTTGCTAATTGCTAATGTATTGACTTCACTTCTGCATGAGGCTCAAACCCCATTGTCTTGTTTTGTATGATTACCAATTTGCAAAAGATCTGTGAAATTGACATATAATTGCCAGGCTATGTTTCAGTAAATCAATAATTATACCGGATATGTTAAAAGGTCAAAATCTAATTTAATTTTAATGACATCTGTTGTACCATTTATAATGATGCACAAACATCAGTTGAAGGTCACTTGAAGTGAAACTACAGTCAAATGTGTAGAAGAAGAAATCCAAGAACTCAGAGAAACCAACAAAGGTTGCCAGCGGGCAATTCAGTGCCACCTGGATGATAAAACAAGAACTGAATGGGATATGACCTTGTACTGAATGTGATAATACCTTGTACTGAACGGGATATTATTTTTTAACCTGACCTGAAATTTTTAAGTTTTTCAAATCACCACTTGGCAAGATCTCAATTGCTGATATTAAAAAACAATCACTATCACAAAATAATCACCAATGTTTAAGACACTACCATAACAATTTTGTATCATCCAACTTTAGGCCTACTATTAAATTAATTACTGGTCTACTATAAAATTAATAACTAGCCTATTATTAAATTAATTACTGACCTACTATTAATTACTGGCATAACTGTGAGCTGTTTAATAATTGCAACTGGTAATTCTCACTCAAAGTTTGATCAAGCTGAAATGCTTTTGCTTCTTCAAAATGTGTATTAGAATTTAGAAAACAATAATTACGAACAACTGATGAATGACTGAAACTCAAATAAGTAATTTATTTATTTTTCTGTATCATTGAATAAAACTGTACTCCTAAGATATTCCTAAATGAATGTAAAATCAAAGTTTATGCCTTTCTGACTGACATTTCCTTTACTTTACACTCTTCCTACACACTGCTGGTTCACACTGACCTCACCATAACTCTAAGACCACAAGGGTCACAAATTTTAATACCACAACTCATAATCATAATTTTAAATTTTAATAGCATGATAGAGTTCACAATTTATGTGAATCAATGACCTACGTTGCATAACTAACAAGAAAATTACAAAGCAATAAAAATCAAAGAGGGCGTAAACTAGAAATAAACATGTAAACTATTGATAAGATAAGAGTTTTAAGTATTAGAACAACTGAATAGCCAAGGTCATGATCATCATCTATGCAATCCTGGGGGAAATTATGTAAACGTGATTTTTCTGTTCATTACCACATATATTCTCTCAGAGAGATAATAGTCCTAAATAAAATGTACGTGAATAGAAATGCATTAACAGTCACTCAATCTCGTGAAATTATTGAGAATTAAGCCACTTAGGAAAATTAAAATTTATGTGGTTTCTCCCGAAGTAACCTTGACTCAAGAGGAAGCATGGGAAGCTCAAGGACTCATTTTAACTGTAGATTCACACAGATACACAGATACACTTCCACATGTCAGCTAATACATCCTGCTGTGTACTGGTAGCTACAGATGCTGAACAGGAATTCTGAGGTAGATGCGATAAAAAGAGGAGTACCAGGACAAACAAAGAAGAGATTTGGCAGGGTGACGCAGGTAAATACAGAGGGAAGGCAATTGAGATAGGAAAGGAACAGAACAGATGGAAAAGAGTTTAGAAGGAAGGAGAGAAGAAAAATAAAAGAAGATAAAAACACGAAGCAAATGGAAGAAGCAGGATGAAGAAAAGGAGAAACATGAAAGGAACGAGGGAAAGAGAGTAACTCCGCCACTGCTTGAACTCTGGCAGTACCGGTCCCAACCTGGAGAAAGGAGGAGGGCAACACTAATCATCTTTGTTATGACACAGCATCATCAAACAGCAACTGAAGAAAGAGAGAACAAGGAAGAGGAAAATGATAAGACCAGTAATATGATGACTGACTTCACTGCCTTGGGAAAGAGTCTTTGGCAGAAATCTCTTCCAGTCCACTTCCTCCAGAACTGTGTTGCTGATCTTTTTTCCTGGTGTCTTCTGATGCTTATCTCTGAGGACCATCCTAAAACAATTGGCATCTGAATACAGTAAGTCTTCATCCCTGTAAGCAACTTCAACAATGATCTGTTTACCTTCACTACCTCTGATCGGTCTGTTTGTAAAACCGACAGCAGCAGAAACAGGTTCTGAGCCGAGCCATATTCCAGATGCAATGCAGGTGCATTGAGTATCAGACCTTATATAGCTCCTTTTCACAATGATACAGCAATCAATCAGATATGCCTTATGTAATAACTAACTAACTCGAGTAACTGATGTGTTTCATATATAATAAGTAAGGTAACAACCAAATTCATGGGGTTAAATAACTGGATGATTTCCTGGAAATGGCCGACCAATGGAATGCATGCCAGCGGAATGCATGCCCATGGAATTTAGTTATTAAGAGAAGTCCTGTGTGTTTAACATGATTCACAGCAGCAAATACGAGAAATAGATAGGAGATGAACTGAAAGGTACCTACAACAGGTGTGAGTACCAACTGGCCAACTGTATATGCACAAATGCCTTCTGGCTTTAGCACACGTTTCCAGTCAACTATTTCCTGCACATGATAAATTTCTCCTGCCCAGGATTGTGCACTTGAACCCAGGGTAACAGAATGTCATATGCGAGACCCTTGATTCAGAGCAGAACCTTCCTAACACTGGAGATAGGATCTGCTCTAGAAAGCCCCAGACCAAACACAGTCCCATGACTGATAGGTTTCAGTTGACTTACACACGCAGGCCTCTTATATTTCGCCCAGCATCTAACTGCAAATAGCAGTCTCAATTATGGGATAGAAGTTAATGTACCACGCCCCGAGAATGCATCAAGGATTCTGCTTGCAGAGTCAAACGTTATGTCCTGAACATTGATTTCAATATACAGCAAGCAGTAAACTGCAAATACAAACTAACCCATAACTAATAATCTAAGTGAAAACTAGGCAAACATCTGACCTCATAAAATTTACGCAAACAAAAGACACACATTTTGATACAACAGATGAAGAATATAATTTTAGAAGAGTTTCACAGAACCTTTGAATTAAACCTATAATACAACTCATCTAGCAATAAAAACATAATGTAGAGACACGTTTTAAAAATCTTTACCACTGTAGACCTACAGCCTAAAAGGGCATAGGCCTAACCGAAATCTGGATCGGTAAGCCGATTTTGCTGATTTTTGGACTATCTGGAATTATCCAGATCCGGAATGTCTAACCCACCAGTTATTAACTGTTGTTTTTTTCTATAGTTTCGCTATGCACTAATAACAATTTCTACGCCACTCACATATAATTATAATTTTGATTGTAACTACTTACTAGGGCTGTCAACAGGCCCCAGAATAACCAGCAGGTGTTGGTTCCCATCTGGGCCTTTAAATCTACTGCCTGTAGCGGACACCAAGCCATTAGCTAATGATGACTAACTTGGAATTAGGCCTTGGTGCATAGATTTATTACTAATTGGAATAGGAATTGGCAAATAATGGCCTATACTATCCTGTATCCAGAATGGGCAAAAAAACAAAATCTCTTATGCCCTACAGCCTCACGCTCAGGTCATGAATATTTATTGGTAAATTTTGTCGCTCATTATGCGCCTCCTAGCTAACTGATGTCTTTCATGTCTCTGACCATATCCATGTCACCATACTCGCTCTTTATAACATCAGTGCCCTCTGTCATACCGTCAACCATGCTATTCTCCTAGAACGGTTATCCAAATCCTTTGGAGCTACAGGCTCTGCCCTTCTGGTTCCATTCATTTCTTACTGACTGCTCTCTTTCTGTCGTTTTTGGGTCCACACGCACAGTAATAATAATAAAAATAATAGTAATAATAATAACCACAACAACGATAATTCTATTGCCTACAAAATTATTTGCATTTTTATTTAATACCTGCTTTCATGCACACCTCAAACTGTATTTAATCATCACTCCCTTGTTCAGACAACTCCCAGACATCAAGAACATGTCAACAACTTCAATTTGCTCATAGTAATCATACATCAACTACCCATGACTGTGGCAGATATCTGATATCAAATGTTAGTTTCTTATCAGTGACTTGAAATAGGCCAATCTACAACCAGGTATATATATATGTATATATATATATATGTATGTGTATGTATATATATACTTTATTTTCACTGAAAGCAGAAACATGAAGATTGGTAAACACAAAACGAAAAAAAACACGAAAAAAAACACAAAACTGCAAAACCACCAGGTATAGCCTATGAACTGGAAATATTTTCAGAGACCTTAGCCACTGCACCTAGGCATCAGCTGAGCCGCCTGCCATTCTCCACCAGTGAGGCCAGAGCCAAACGTAAACACCATGTGCAACTGCATGTGGCAAAGTCACCTTCAACCTCATAAACTTCAGTGTAACCTCACAGCAACAACTTCCTAACGCAGTCTACACCCCTACAGCCAGAGTATGATCAGACGTAATTATTCTAGATAATTACACGCAGGGCCTACTAAGATTTACTTCAGTCCAACCGCAACCATTCATACTTTGCCAGGAAAAACGGGAACACCATTTCTTACAGGTACCAAGTATCATGGTGAAGAGTGAAGTGGCTGCACTTCCTGACAGAGCCACCAGTAATTGGCTTAGCATGTTACTGCAGATGGTCCAACGCACACACTTGCAGATACAAGCAGACATACATGCGTGCACAAGAGGTCAGTTAGCACATAAAAAAACTTGGCATATAAACACATCCAGACACACACAGACACACATAGACACACACAGACACAGACACACACACATACACGGGTCACGTGCATGAACCACTGCTTATTCATAACTTCATGTTTACATGCATATTACGTAGGCATGCGAATATGCACGTAAGTAGGCAACCGATCTTCATTTGTTTGTCTATTTAACTATGTACATACAGCATAGATGTCATTATGAATGTGCATTCATACATGCATCGAGACATCTGTTTATAGGGTGTAAAAATACAGAATAAATGATGAGTGAAAAAGAAAATTTTTGTAGTTCCTGTACAGAAAGAATAAATGTACATTCTTTGTTTACCAGTATAAACCCATTTATTACCTGAAAACTTATATGGTATACTGAATACAAATCTCTGTGAGTCTGTGTTTGTCTCTGTGTTTACCTGGCTGTCTGTCTGTCTGTGTGAGCGTCTGTCTGTCTGTCTGCCTGGCTGACTGTCTGTCTGTCCGTCTGTCTGTCTGTCTGTCTGTCTGTCTGTCTGTTTGAACAAGTATTTGCAGACATATGAATCACAGAATTCGGCGCCCAGAGATCGAGAATATATAGTCTGGACTTATAATCATAGGAAGACAAACTGACATATGAAGAGGCAAAAGCAGACAAGAGATAAGAGCAGCAGATGATATTCATTCCTGTACGTTGTAGATGATGGGAAATGTAGAGTTAGCACCTTGGCATTTCTGTCTATACCTCCTAAACTCCATCTCAGCAGAAGAGTGGTCTCTCTCTCTTCTTCAACCACTGCAAACTCATCAGATTCACTAATAGACGACCTGGTTAGGTACTAGGTAGACAGCCGAACTGAAATACCTTTGCACTATAGCTAGCATGAGGCATTAAAAAAGCATGGCCCTCTGCTCAGTCCTTGAATACTTAACCAGGCACAAGAATGTCACTTGACATCTACAAGACTACAAGAAACTTTCAACAGCATGCTGCAGTAGCACCTTACACTGTAATTTGTAAGCCTATCCTAATCGTAAACTCACAAATTTCTAATGACAAGAAGAGCAGTCCTTTAAGCTAGAATAAGCTTAAATGACTGCTTTAAGCTTATTTCAGGCAGCCATTGGTATGAAGTGTAAGCAACTTCATTTTCTTAGCCTCGGCATATTTGGGCGGGTGGCCAGTCCTCTCCATTGCCATCTCATCTTCCCACTGAGAGTGTAGCTGAGTTTGTTAGGAGGCGCAGGTGGAGCAAAAATCTAAAACCAAATTTCTGCTTTGGTGGGGGATTTGAACCCCAACCTCTCAATTGATGGCCAAGCAAGCTAACCACTAGACTATGATGCACCCAAAAAATTTCTGAAACATTACTGAAAGCTAAGCACAAGGCAACAGCTCATTAATGAACCCTGGGTCAAATCTGAGGGGATGTTCAGAGATGCGGTAAGAAGAACAGTATCCGGTTGCCAGGAGATCAGACGGAGATAGAAACAGACAGATTGATATATAGGAAGTTGTATTAATATGATGAGAGAAATGGAGGACATGTTAGGGGAATGGATGGATCAGAGTCAAGGGCCAATTGGATGTAACAGGGTTATTCTAACATTAAACTAAATTAAGCCAAACAAAGCCTAAAAGCAAGGAGTAAGAAGCTATAGACAAAGGCAGATCAAAACAGAGAGAGAGAGAGACATACAAAAGAGCTGACAACGTAGACACAAAACACAGCTGACAAATTCCTGTCTGATACAGAATCAAAAGGTTCAGCATATACACACATACTCAGAAGGACAACTGAACATACTGATGCATCCTGGCAAAGAGACCAGAACAACACAAGATCTATATCTATTGTATGGCAACCATTCAGATCCCAATAATGCTCAGATGAATCGGGTAGGGGGTGTGGGGGGGGGGGTGGATGCACAGCTGGCAATAAAACAAGGGCACAGCTAAATGCTTAGCATTTGAACCAGGATACACTAACAGCATATTATAGGATATGATCTACAGGCATCACGGAAACAGATTTTTATAATGACCAGCCATTACAAGGTCTTTATCCTAAACCATTATTATACAAAACCAGAAATTCCGAAGGTCAAATGTTTGGTTGTCCATTACTGGAACACTAAATCACATGCAGCCGATAACTGTAACCTAGTCTTGATTGGTAGAAATCAGAGAACATCAGGGAATGCATTCAATCACCCTGGCATCATAAAAAAAACACCAGAAACTTGTTTATCCAGTGGAGTAAAATGCATTATGAATATCCTGCTGGTTAGTGAGGTGATGCATATGGGCAGGACAAGATAAAGACAGAGACAGACAGACAGACAAACAGACAGAGACAGGCACAGACAGACTGGAGTATGGAGATAATAAAAAGTAATTTTACCAGGTGGCACCAAAGGATAGGATGATTTAGCGGTGAAAGGAAATCCTTTTGAGACAGGAAAGGCTTCATAGACCACTACCAAGTCCAACCCCCGCCACCACCCCCACCCCCACCCCCACCACCACCACCACCACCACCACCACCACCACCACCACCACCACCACCACCACCACCACCACCACCACCACCACCACCACCACCACCACCACCACCACCACCACCACCACCACCACCACCACCACCACCACCACCACCACCACCACCACCACCACCACCACCACCACCACCACCACCACCACCACCACCACCACCACCACCACCACCACCACCACCACCACAGTGATTAACAAATGCTTACCTGATTTCTATGCTTGCCAGTTCAACGGCTATGTCTCTGTCAAGAGTTTCGTAGATGCTGCACATTTTAAAATCGTTTTTCACCTAAAAGTTCAACATTCACCAAACAGTTGCAGATGACGTTGCTGTTTGCACTTTGGCAAAATGCAAGTTTGCACAGTGAATAACTCTTTTTATTGATATTATACAGAAATTATAATAAGAAATTACTCAAACTACAGGACCACCTGATGATGATACTGTATTGATAACGTGTCTCCCTCATGTCCTCAGGGAGTCAGGGTGTCACGAACTGTCAGAAAGACAAACGAGTGGATGTTGGAGATTGCTGAGGTAGAAAGAAGTCTACGCGGATTAGTCGAGCATAGCAAGCCTTCATATTTCACTCATCTGTTGCGGAAGAGATTGTCTGGAAAGGATATTATCCAAGGCACAGTTCCTGAATCAAGAGCTCAAGGAAGACCTGAAGTGGCATGAATTGATAGCATAAAGTTGTGTAATGGATTATCATTCAACCAGTTATTCACGGAAACAAGAAACAGAAGTGGATGGAGCAAAATTGTCCGTGATGCGGTCAATCATCATATTGAGAATGGTTGAAGAAAAGAGAAGACTGATGATACAATTACGTTTTATATTAAAAGTAAATCATGAAAAGGTTGGTTAAGCAACAATGCTAGGCACTAATAATATCAGGAGTAGGTCAAAAACAGACAAACAAACAGACACACAGACAGAAAGATAAACAGACAGATCCACACATGCAAAGCATGTCTACAGACATGTTCCTAGTTTCCAGTTTTACTTTTGTGACTTATTTTGGTTCACCCAGGACGCCCAACGTGCCCCATTTAATTGGGGGAAATGCAGCAGAACTTTATAACCGGATGTCCTTCCTTACCCCAGTCTATTTTAGTACTAAAGGCCACACTGTGACCCTTGCTTAACCTCAGGTCATACTGATAAGCAAAATTTATTTAATCCAACACAAAGATATAGAGGTTCAGGAGCCTGGGATATTTTGAAAATATGACACATTTCAATTATGAATATTTATTATCGATAATGTTGGTAATTTTATTTCAAAAACACCTAAAACCCTGGGAGAGTAGAAACTGAAAATCCACCAATTTCAAATTTTATACGGGTTTGTGGGCTTATTAGAGGTCTGAGTCGTGTCATTTGAAACTGGACTCTGTATATCCACTCAGTGGGAAGGGTGGGTTGATAACTTTGTCTTTAGGAATGGTCTATCTGGAATTGGAACGCTTCTCCTGCTTCACAGGCTCAATACAATGTAGAGTTATCGAAAAATCCAGATATCTATTAGTTCTCAGTGGATTGTATCATCAGAACAAGCACTCAGGTCTCTTTGTGCAATGCTGTATTTATGACCAAACCAGTATACATACACTATGCGGCTCTTTCTAACATAAACATTACAACAATTTTGTTTCCACTGGGTCCTGTCTTTCGTCAAGATATTTCATCTAGATCCAGCGGGCGTCCTAGAGGGATAAGAGCACCCATCTGCCCAGTCTTGTTGTCAAGACCTTAAACCTCAAGACCAAGACCAAGACCAAGACCTTGAACCTCAAGACCAAGACCAAGACCAAGACCTTGAACCTCGAGACCAAGACCAAGACCAAGACTTTGAACCTCGAGACCAAGACCAAGACCAAGACCTTGAACCTCAAGACCAAGACCAAGACCAAGACCGAAAAAAATCGAAATCAGGTCAAGACTTCTAAAAATTGTAAAGTCGGAATATTCGCTATTTTAATGAAAACATGAGTCTTTTATTTTATTCAAGCAAATTAACTTTAAATGCAAACTGCAGAGAAATACGAATTTGTATTCAAAAGTCCTTCATTGAAACTCTTATACCAAATGCCTTTTGTATAGGCCTATTATAAAAACCAATTCGCTCAGAATTTTCTGACCAAGATGTGCCTGGTGGGCCTCATAAAAATTCCGCCATGTGAAAAAATACGTTCTACAGGTGCTTAAGTCGCTGACACACAGAGTAGCTTTTCAAGCACTGGATGTAAATGTACAGATATTGTGTCCTTTTGAAATCTTCCCATGGTTTATTATACGGTCTGATACAGAATAGCTGTTGCTGCTGCCAATGGGTTTTCCTGACCAACATGACTTGTATCCATCCATAGATATTGGTCGTATGATGCAAGCAGGCTTGATACAAAATTCTTGAGTTCTGTTAAATGACTGTTCATATTAACAGCCGGTCTTGGTCTTGGTCTTGCGAGACCAAGACCAAGACTTTGAACCTCAAGACCAAGACCAAGACCAAGACCTTGAACCTCGAGACCAAGACCAAGACCAAGACCTTGAACCTCAAGACCAAGACCAAGACCAAGACTTTTAAAAACGAACTCGAGTGCACTCGAGACCAAGACCTTGGTCTCGAGGACAACAAGACTGCATCTGCCCCACCAGGAATTGCTTGGAGAGACCTCGTGCCAAATGATAAGGACCTGATAAGGACCTCCTGAACTGTGTCCAAGCAGGGTCCCTCTGGTTCGAATAAACAACAGATCTAACCACACGAAGCCATGCTTACTTAAGGTATAACAGGTATAATGTATGTAGGTATAGCATAGGATAGGTAACAAATAGAATGGATTACAAAGTACAGAATAACTATTAATCGTTATTTAAGATTTCCCTACACTAAGCACTCGTTAGCAAACTGAGTGAGAGCAGACTGCAGACTGCAAATTGCAGATGGGAGGAAGGCTGGCCAACTCCTTTAACATACATAGAACAAGAAACTGCAATAGCAAACATTTCATATCAAAACAACCCATAGCTGGGTTGGCTTACATGAGCTAATCATCATGTAACCTATCTGGGTTATAGGGGTTATTTTAGATGAGATAAGACTTGTATTATTCAGCCTCAGTTGGGTGGAGTCGAATTCATGGACATCAGATGAGTCACAATGACCATTGTTAGCGCTGGTAGAATAACGAGTCTGGAAATAAACATTCTAGTATCAGAACTGTTCGTCTGGCTTGAGTTCCTAGAATCATAAACCTACCCTGAGGGGAATTGGTTAACAAAACCTCGATTTCAAGGGCATGCGTACAGCTGCAACAGATTCCTACAGAGCTAGCCTGGAATATCACCTCAGGCAGATAAACACAAGAGGGGGAATGCTCATCTAGGTCTGGTGGCTGCATCCAGTGGGCATTGGGAAACATAAAAATGTCTTAAGGAGTACTATGTAGTCAGAATTTCATGCGAAACTAGCCACAAAGACAAGCAGAAAGACAGCTAGGAGCACAGACACTGACATACGCATATTCATATTAGTCATTCATCATAGGGTGAGCTCGTATGATTGCCACAGGTGAATAATAATGCAATTTCTATTTAGACAATTCCAAGAAGAAGAAACATTACAAAAGACTTTGTAATTGTAGAAAAGTATATATGTTGAAGGGAAAAATTAGATGAAAATTCAACTAATTACTTGTTCAAAAAGATAGTAGAATGCAACTCTGTCGTTAAGTAAGAGATCCAGGCGAGACTTCAAGAAAAAGCGAATTTTCAATTCAAACCTAAAATAATAAAACATATAGGCATAAACAGAAGCTCTAGACTATTCCATGGTTGCATATTTGCAGTAAAGCAATTATTTCACAGTATATAATGGATTCATAGGACAGGATTATTAAAACTTTTATGATTGTAACTTCATCACAGAAACCAGTGTTCATGTTCAACAGCTGGAAATCACCCTTCTTGCTTTTTCAGTATCATTTATTATCGTTTTTATTACCAATACTGGCTTAATCATGATCAAGTGGTGATTAACACCTTAACAGGCTGGTATCTTCACCAAGATATCAGCCTGGACGATCGTTAACTTCCAGTGCCTCAGCCTTTCAAAGAGAGAAACTGTAATTAAATTCTCACCAGGGCAGCAACTCAACTACAATAAGTATATTGACTATACAATGTCTACTATCAGCTCTGGGTGAGAATCCTTCCTTTGGGCTCTGCAAGTCTGAGAAGCTAGTTAGTGGCAGCTCTGAGTTATCAGAGCAGTTGGAAGATCAAGGCTCGAAGGACAGCCTCGTATGGGGAGGCTTTAAAAAATGAAAGTCACAAACATTTCCTACCCATTGTTGTCTCTTGGGGCTTTCTTAAGGGACTGCTGTTCTTCTCTTCTTTTATAATACATTGCTTGGTCATCCTTATCAATACTGCTATTATGATTCTTAAATTATTTTTGCAATTGGAAAGCAACTTACTGGTTGCTTTAGTGCATGTGCACCTATGTAGGAGTGCACAGGTGATTCAGGGTGTAAGGGATGCTGGTATAACTTTAAATCCCATCTAGGCCTTTACTAAGAACAGTCTTGAGGGTCCCTGGGGTCTACTTAGCCAGAACACCTCCCTCACCAACAGAAGAACTATGACACCGGGGGCAAGTCGTTAAGAAATCCTACCAATGGTGAGCTAGACCTTTATTGGATCATGTGATCTCTATCTATTCTGAAACATGTTATCACAACATGAAGTCATTTATCTTCATCAGAACAGACCCACTGACGGGGCCAGCAACACTGCCCCTGTCCTCACATCAACACAGCTGCCCTCCAGGTCATCAGGGCCGTGAAGCAAATGACCCCACAGTCCAGGCATTCAGTACACTTGAAAATCTAACAATAGGAGGGCATCCGATGACATCATTGGCATTCATTGCCCTTGTCCTCTCTCTCTCTACTTTCATTCCACTGCCAACTATTTCTACATTGTTCTACCTCCATGCCAACATCTGCCTATGTCTGTGACCTATGACCTCTGCTGGCTTTCAGCAGATACACTGAATCAACTTCCAACCCATGAAGCCTTTCACCCGAAATCAGTCATAGGTCACAACGACAAATCATTTGCATGTTGCTGTAAATTGATAGCACCCAAGTGTTTCCTTTGCTGTTTAGAAAACAGGTATTGCCTAATGCTTCTGCCTAATGCTTCTGCCTAATGCTTCTGCCTAATGCTTCTGCCCTAACCCTAACCCTAATCCTGCTTCTGCCAAATGCTTTTGCATAGGCTTCTGCTTTTGCTAGCATGAACAATGTCAATTAGTTCAAGTCCCTAAGCTAACCTGCAGCAAACATTTACATATAACATAATTACTTCTGCCTGAAATATAAAAATTAATAGCAATTACTATAATAATGCAAGCAAATAATTTAACAGTCTAGTGCAGCTCGTTGTATGCTCAGACATTGAGTTCTGAGAAATTGCTTTAACTGATACAAGTTAAAGTGACATTTCAAGCAAATATGACCATCATGATAGATACTTCCAAACATATATACATGCATATATACATACACGCTTATATACGGTACATACATCCATGTACATGTACTGAATATATATATATATATATATATATATATATATATATATATATATATATATATATATATATATATATATATATATATATATATATATATATATATATATTAGTGTAAATCTCATATTAGCTACTCATTTCTCGCTATGAAACATATACGCTATCTACTCTTTGTCGTTAGCTCTTCATTTTTGGTGAGTAGTTAACGTTTGAGAGCCTGAAAAAAATACTCAGAAGTGTTTCTTAACAGAAATCAAAATTGTACCCGACTCCTGACATAGTCTCCTGCCAGATATCCCATGGAGAAACCTAGAATGCAAGTAGATTAGAAGGAAATTTTATCTGAAATTCGACCCCCTATATCAGGCCTGGTGAAAAAGAAGACCTCGGATAGTCAATGTATATATTTCATATATTTATAAAATAAGGCGGCTTGTTTTTAAAACAAATTACCGAGCCTTACATAGTACCAATATTAACAAGCTTCAACGTTTTTGTTGAATTTTCTGCATAACTTTTTCAATTATCAATGTAAACCAAAAATTGTGTCCTATTTTTTCGCCGGTTAAATCTAGTGGATGAGTACTGAGTAGCTCTGGTTCAGAATATAATCATATACTTGTTCAAAATGTGTACTGAGTAGCTATGGTTCAGAATATAACCATATATGCTGGTGTAAAAATTATACCTTGGAGAACATATAGTACTGAGTGGTAGTTTTAATACGTAGTAGTAATATTTGCAAGTTTCAACGTTTTGATTAATGCTATTACTATAAGTAAAAATTCTGTCCACACAATGAGTAGCTATGGTTCAGCATATAATCATATTCATGTATAAATATTATTATGCCTTATGGAACATATAGTCCTGAGTGGCTAAGGTAGTTTTAATACGTAGTAGTAATATTAGCAGGTTTCAGCGTTTTGATTAATGATATTAAATGTAATAATTCTGTTTACACAATGAGTAGCTATGGTTCAGAATATAATCATATTCTGGTGTAAATATTATACCTTATGGAACATATAGTTCTGAGTGGCTAAGGTATCTTTAATACGTATATATTAACGAGTTTCATCGTTTTCATTAATGCTATTACTATAAGTAAAAATTCTGTCCACACAATGAGTAGCTATGGTTCAGAGTATAATCATATTCTGGTGTAATATTATACCTTATGGAACATATAGTTCTGAGTGGCTAAGGTAGTTTTAATATGTAGTAGTAATATTAACGAGTTTCAACGTTTTGATTAATGGCATTATTATAAGTAATAATTCTGTCTACACAATGAGTAGCTACGGTTCAGAATATAATCATATTCATGTATAAATATTATTAGACCTTATGGAACATATCGTCCTGAGTGGCTAAGTTAGTTTTAATACGTAGTAGTAATATTAGCAGGTTTCAGCGTTTTGATTAATGATATTAAATGTAATAATTCTGTTTACACAATGAGTAGCTATGGTTCAGAATATAATCATATTCTGGTGTAAATATTAAACCTTATGGAACATATAGTTCTGAGTGGCTAAGGTATCTTTAATACGTAGTAGTAATATTAACGAGTTTCATCGTTTTCATTAATGCTATTACTATAAGTAAAAATTCTGTCCACACAATGAGTACCTATGGTTCAGAATATAATCATATTCTGGTGTAATATTATACCTTATGGAACATATAGTTCTGAGTGGCTAAGGTAGTTTTAATACGTAGTAGTAATATTTGCAAGTTTCAACGTTTTGATTAATGCTATTACTATAAGTAAAAATTCTGTCCACACAATGAGTAGCTATGGTTCAGCATATAATCATATTCATGTATAAATATTATTATGCCTTATGGAACATATAGTCCTGAGTGGCTAAGGTAGTTTTAATACGTAGTAGTAATATTAGCAGGTTTCAGCGTTTTGATTAATGATATTAAATGTAATAATTCTGTTTACACAATGAGTAGCTATGGTTCAGAATATAATCATATTCTGGTGTAAATATTATACCTTATGGAACATATAGTTCTGAGTGGCTAAGGTATCTTTAATACGTATATATTAACGAGTTTCATCGTTTTCATTAATGCTATTACTATAAGTAAAAATTCTGTCCACACAATGAGTAGCTATGGTTCAGAATATAATCATATTCTGGTGTAATATTATACCTTATGGAACATATAGTTCTGAGTGGCTAAGGTAGTTTTAATACGTAGTAGTAATATTAACGAGTTTCAACGTTTTGATTAATGGCATTATTATAAGTAATAATTCTGTCTACACAATGAGTAGCTACGGTTCAGAATATAATCATATTCATGTATAAATATTATTAGACCTTATGGAACATATCGTCCTGAGTGGCTAAGTTAGTTTTAATACGTAGTAGTAATATTAGCAGGTTTCAGCGTTTTGATTAATGATATTAAATGTAATAATTCTGTTTACACAATGAGTAGCTATGGTTCAGAATATAATCATATTCTGGTGTAAATATTAAACCTTATGGAACATATAGTTCTGAGTGGCTAAGGTATCTTTAATACGTAGTAGTAATATTAACGAGTTTCATCGTTTTCATTAATGCTATTACTATAAGTAAAAATTCTGTCCACACAATGAGTACCTATGGTTCAGAATATAATCATATTCTGGTGTAATATTATACCTTATGGAACATATAGTTCTGAGTGGCTAAGGTAGTTTTAATACGTAGTAGTAATATTAACGAGTTTCAACCTTTTGATTAATGGCATTATTATAAGTAATAATTCTGTCTACACAATGAGTAGCTACGGTTCAGAATATAATCATATTCATGTATAAATATTATTATACCTTATGGAACATATCGTTCTGAGTGGCTAAGGTACCTTTAATACGTACTAGTAATATTAACGGGTTTCATCGTTTTGATTAATGCTATTACTATAAGTAATAATTCTGTCCACACAATGAGTAGCTACGGTTCAGAATATAATCATATTCATGTATAAATTTTATTATACCTTATGGAACATATAGTTCTGAGTGGCTAAGGCAGTTTTAACACGTAGTACTAATATTAACGAGTTCCAGCGTTTTGATTAATGCTATTACTATAGGTAATAATTCTGTCCACAGAATGAGTAGCTATGGTTCAGAATATAATCATATTCTGGTGTAAATATTATACCTTATGGAACATATAGTTCTGAGTGGCTAAGGTAGTTTTAATACGTAGTACTAATATAAACGAGTCTCAACGTTTTGATTAATGCTATTACTATAAGTAATAATTCTGTCCACACAACGAGTAGCTAAGGTTCAGAATCTAATCATATTCTGGTGTAATACTATGCCTTATGGAACATATAGTTCTGAGTGGCTAAGGTAGTTTTAATACGTAGTAGTAATATTAACGAGTTTCAACGTTTTGATTAATGCTATTACTATAAGTAATAATTCTGTCCACACAATGAGTAGCTATGGTTCAGAATATAATCATATTCTGGTGTAATACTATACCTTATGGAACATATAGTCCTGAGTGGCTGAGGTAGTTTTAATACGTAGTAGTAATATTAACGAGTTTCAGCGTTTTGATAAATGTCATTATTATAAGTTATAATTCTGTCCACACAATGTGTAGCTTTGGTTCAGAATATAATCATATTCTGGTGAAAATATTATACCTTATGGAACATATCGTTCTGAGTGGCTAAGGTATCTTTAATACGTAGTAGTAATATTAACGAGTTTCATCGTTTTGATTAATGCTATTACTATAAGTAATAATTCTGTCTACACAATGAGTAGCTATGGTTCAGAATATAATCATATTCATGTATAAATATTATAATACCTTATGGAACATATAGCTCTGAGTGGCTAAGGTAGTTTTAACACATAGTAGTAATATTAACGAGTTTCAACGTTTGATTAATGTCATTATTATAAGTAATAATTCTGTCCACACAATGAGTAGCTATGGTTCAGAATATAATCATATTCTGGTGTAAATATTATACCTTATGGAACATATAGTCGTGAGTGGCTGAGGTAGTTTTAATACGTAGTAGTAATATTAGCAGGTTTCAACGTTTTGATTAATGATATTAAAAGTAATAATTCTGTTTACACAACGAGTAGCTATGGTTCAGAATATAATCATATTCTGGTGTAAATATTATACCTTATGGAACATATAGTCCTGAGTGGCTGAGGTAGTTTTAATACGTAGTAGTAATATTAGCAGGTTTCAACGTTTTGATTAATGATATTAAAAGTAATAATTCTGTTTACACAACGAGTAGCTATGGTTCAGAATATAATCATATTCTGGTGTAAATATTATACCTTATGGAACATATAGTACTGAGTGGCTAAGGTAGTTTTAATATGTAGTAGTAATATTAGCAAGTTTCAACTTTTGATTGATGCCATTATTATAAGTAATAATTCTGTCCACACAATGAGTAGCTATGGTTCAGAATATAATCATATTCTCGTGTAAAAACAATACCTTGGGCAACATATAGTACTGAGTGGCTAAGGTAATCTAAATATTCAGAAATGAGTAGCTAAGGTTCAGAATATAATCATATTCTGGTGTAAAAACAATACCTTGGGGAACATATAGTACTGAGTGGCTAAGGTAGCTTTAATAATTAGCAATATTAACAAATTTAATTATTAGCAATATTAACAAATTTCAACCCTTTGATAAATGCTATTAGTATAAGTAATAATTCTGTCTACACAAAGAGTAGCTATGGTTCAGAATACAACCATATTCTTGGGTAAAAACAATACCTTGGGAACACATAGTACTGAGTCGCTAAGGTAGTTTTAATGCTTAGTACCAATATTATCAAGTTTTAACGTTTTGAAATATGCCATTATAGGTAATATTTCTGTTTACACAATGAGTAGCTATGGTTCAGAATATAATCATATTCTGGTATGGAAATTATACCTTGTGGAACATATAGTACTGAGTGACTAAGGTAGTTTAAAAACGTAGTAGTATTATTAGCTAGTTTCAACGTTTGCTAAATGCTTTTACTATAATTAATAATTCTGTCTGCACAATGAGTACCTATGGTTCATAATATAATCATATTCTTGTGTAAAAACAATACCTTGGGGAACATATAGTACCGAGTCGCTTAGGTAGTTTTAATACCTAGTATCAATATTAACAAGTTTCAACGTTTTGATTAATGCTATTACTATAAGTAATTATTCTATCTACACAATGAGTAGCTATGATCCAGAATATAATCATATTTTGATGTTATAACTATACCTTGGGGATCATATAGTATTGAGTCGCTAAGGTAGTTTTAATAACTAGTTCCAAAGCTAACAGTCAACCACTAATGCAACGTCATTCAATGATAGCATTAATTAATCGGTCCCAGTTCACATTTTCAACTTAACCATACAAAGTAATTCAATTAATCAATAGATTAACGTTCCAATGCACATATTCAACTCAATTGTTCACAAGTCAAACTGAGGAAGCAATCGCCTGTTGCTGACTGAAACAGCTAATTTGTCTAGCTTTGCCAATCAATGGCAATTCACATCAATCACTAATTCAGTTGCAAGCAAATTATCAATGTTCAGGCTAAATCAATGAGCGTTAAACTTTTTAACGTCGACTAGTTCAGTTACCAGGCATGTCATCTGCCTGTCAATCAATCTTCAAACTAGTAGCAAGAACTTCAGAACATTCCGCATTAATTAAGTTAATTACTCGGCAGGCTTTTCACCTATCAATCAATCTCTAAACTAATTTAAGAATTTCAAAACATTCCGCATTGACTAGATTAATTAATCAGCAGTATTTCCACCTGTCAATCATTCTCTGAACTAATTTAAGAATTTCTAAACATTCTGCATTGACTAGATTAATTAATCAGCAGTATTTCCACCTATCAATCAATCTCTAAACTAATTTAAGAATTTCAAAACATTCTGCATTGACTAGATTAATTAATCAGCAGTATTTCCACCTGTCAATCATTCTCTGAACTAATTCAATAGATTCAGCACATGAATGCTCAACAGAAAGTTAATCTGATTTCGCCTATCAATAACAAGAGTTTCAAGACAGTTCACTAAATCAATTACGGAGCACTGTTATCTACTTGTCAATCAATCTTTAAGCTAATTCAATTGCAAACTCAATAGCAAAAGTTTCAAAGCATCCACATTAATTAGTTCATATGAAATACAGGTCGTCTGCCTCTCAGTTAATTAATGCTGGCCATGCGTTATCCACCTGTAAAGCAAACCTGTTCAGAGAGTCTTCGTGAACTATGAATGAAGAGAAATCGCTTAAGTCGATTAATAGGAGAATCGTGTACACAATCGCTTACATGTAAGTTCGCAAGGCCATGATCATCGTCGTCGTTCTCACGTGGCTTAGCTGGCGCGGCGACAGGGGAAGCCATTTTTCTTACACTTTTCGCAGAGATGCTGCGGATGAATCTTGCTCCTTTCGTCAACACCAGAATAGAGAGTCTTGTCGAGAGGACGCTGTCTATGAGGGTATACATTTATTCTGCACTTGATACATTCTTGCCCCATATTAGCCCAACTGCTGCCAGACATCCAGACTCGCTTGCACTTGGAACATTTGTACTCCCCGAAACATCTGTTGGTTCCTTGATATGGTGTAAGTCCGACGTTATGAGCCCGGGCCAGGGTGCACATATGGATAAAGTGCCCGGGTTTAAAGCACAAGTGACAGAGATATGTGCTTGGTGGCTTTCTCGCAAGTCTTCTGGCGAGTCTCACGAAGTACAGTTGGTCAGCCGGCTCGAGCACTACATGGTCCTTACGGTCGTCTGTGAGACCATCGTGATGAGAGGTAGAAGCGATAGGCGGTTCAGCACTGCCACCGACGTCTCCTGCGGAAGGGTTCTGAAGGATAGCGGAACCCATCAGTCCTCGTCTACTATAGTCGATTCTAGTCACAGGCCCGGTTACTGTAGACGTGTAGACATTACAACCCGTTTGACCACCCCAGAGGAAAGCTGCGGCCGAGGTGTACGAGTTGGGCAATACTAAATCCATGGCAAGCGTTCGTTCAAACCAACGTAATGTGATGCTCAGTTCTTTATCATCTAACGTTCAAACAAGCCTAATATGATGCTTAAATCTTTCTCAACCAAACCAACACAATATGATATCGGACTTTTGCTGTTTTTAACTTTCTAATTCAAAATCGACGTTCAGTTCAATAATAACGCGTCCTTCTAGTCTGTGCGATTTCAAAAATACAGACATGACGTCATCGCTCGGTCTACGTAAATTACACTCGTTGACCGTCCTTGACAATTATTATACCTTATGGAACATAATAGGACTGAGCAGAGCCGTATATTTGGGACTGAGTGGCTAAGGTAGTTTTAATACTTAGCAATGAGTATCTAATGTTCAGGATATAATCATATTCTGGTGTAAAAAGAATACTTTGGGGAACATATAGTACTGAATGGCTAAGGTATTTTTTATACATAGTAGTATTATTAGGAAGTTTCAACGTTTTGATTAATGATAAGTACTAATTCTATCTACACAATGAGTTGCTATGGTTCAAATTATAATCTTTTTCTGGTATAAAATTATATCTTGGGAACATATATTTTACAGAGTGGCTGAGGTAGTTTTAATAGTGAGTAATGAGTAGCTACGGTTCAGAATATGATCATATTATGGTACAGAACAGAACAGAACATTTTTATTGGTCCACACATTTGATATACATACATTCCTTAACATCAAGTTGTTTTACCAGTTAAAGACTCGTTTACCGTTTAACAGATACTATTAAATAGTATCTGTTTTTAGTAAACCAATGTTTGTATTAAATAACAATACACACAACTAATTTAATTTATCAGATTAACATGTTTATTTTAATACATAAGATTATCAAATTTTCAAAGCAATAATATAGGCCTATGTTCCTTAGATTAGTATCATTGGTATGTGCTGAGCCTGAATTTAAAAAAAAAGAAAAGAAACCTGAATGATAAGGATCGGAAATATTGATAGGACACAAAGGGAGACCCAGAAGGGATGGTGTCGCGTTAAGGCGAGCCCCCTATTGCTTGTTAATCCCAACATGGGAGTCGAATATAAGGACCAGGAGATTAAGTACGTTAATACAATGTAGGATACAATAAAGTAAAGTGAAGCAGAGCAAAGATAGGGCAATAGCAAGTGAAGTGAAATAACTTCGGTACCGTAATGTAATGTAAAGTAAATTTAATTGTAAAGTAATATTATTGTAATATTAGATTAGTTCAATCTATATTTGTTCCAACTCTTGTACATCCAAGTTGATGAGTTCAGTACACCAACATCAATCGTATTAGATTCAGCCTAGTAGCATTTCAAGTTATAAGGTCAGTATACGAACATCAATCTTATTAGATTCAGCCAAGTAGCATTTCAAGTTATTAGTAAACAAACAAATCTGACCCATTTGTTAGTAATCTATACTATAAAATTTAATCTGAAAGCAACCAGTCTTTTAACTGACGTCTAAATATATTTAAACTAGCAGAGTCTTTAATTGACCCAGGTATTGAGTTCCACATTAGTGGACTCTTACATAAAATAGAATATTTACGTATATTAGTCCTAGCAACAACACTTCTTAAGTTAGGTGCATTTCTTGTTATATAATTATGCACCTGGGAATTCATGGTAAACAAGCAAGAGTACTCATGGGGTAATAATTTGTTTATCAATGAATACCTAAAAATACCAATTTGGCATTCAAGTAATTTATCCAATTTAAGTATTCTCAAAGTCAGAAATAAGCATGGCTGTAGTCGAGGGTATACGCGGGTATACACTATACAGCGTATACTCACCTCTAGAGACAGTATACTTACCTCACAAAATATTTATATTTATTTATATTAAAATACTGTAGTGTATACTCACAAAATACTGTAGCGTATACTCACCTCTAATTTGTTTTGGAAAACTAACCGATAGCGTGTACTCACCTCTAATTTTACCACTACAGCCCTGGAAATAAGTCATGAGTATGAGCCAAAAAGTGCGATTTAGTTATTTTTCTTATAATCCTTCTGTGTAGTATATTTAATTTGCTAAGCCTAGAACTATAGTTAGAAGCCCACACCAGATTACAGTAATACAGATAAGGGTAAATCATAGTAAAATATAGAGTATTTAATATTTCAGATGATAGTAAGTAGGAGATTCTTTTTATCACCCCAATAGTCCTTGCTATTTTGTGGGATATTTGTTCAATATGTTCTTTCCAGGTTAGATATCTGTCAAGGTAAACCCCTAGGAATTCAACCGAGTCTACCTGGGGAATTTCAGTCCGGTCAATTATAAGCTTTTCTAATGTATGATTTCTGATCTTACCCCTTGCTGATAATAGGATGTAATTGGTTTTGTTTTAGTTTCAAGATAGTTTGTTGGCCTTAAACCAGTTACCTATTTGCATTAGTTCTTTATTAGTGGTATATCAAATAGGTCCTTAAATGAGGCATTAGAATAGAATACATTGGAGTCGTCAGCAAATAATACAAAATTTAATAAGGTAGACGATCAAGGAAGATCATTGATATAAATAAAAAAAAAATAATGGTCCAAGGACCAACCCCTGAGGAACTCCAAACTCAAGCCATCTAAATGAGGATCTAATCCCGTTACATTTACTTGCTGGTATCGTGATGAGAGATAATCTTGAAACCAAGCCAGTGGAAGTCCTCTTACTCCAGAGTTAAAAAGCTTTTTAATTAATATTTTATGATTCACCGTGTCGAATGCCTTCGACAGACCGAGGAAGATTCCTATAGCGAATTCCTTATTGTCAATGGCTTGAGATATTTTGCCGTGAATGTTTATTAAGGATAGGGTTGTTGAGTAACCCGGTCTGAATCCATGTTGATGGGAACAAAGTAGTTTCAGTTTATCAACGAAATCATAGTCTGTGGTAAATTACCTTTTCAAGTATTTTTGCAAAAAATTATAAAATAGAAATAGGCCTGTAGTTGTTTAGTTTCTCCCTAATCACCTTGTTTGAAAATTGGAGTAACCGTAGACAGCTTCATTTTTAAAGGTACTACACCATTAGCCATTGAGCAGTTGTATATATTGGCCAAAGGCTTAGAAATATAATCTAAATTAGAGCCAATAACAACTGGATCAAGTAAATCATGTCCTATGCTGTGAGATATTTTCATTGTTGAGTGCATAGACATAATCTCTTCTGCACTAGTAGCAGTAGGGTACAATGCCAACGATGAAGGAGGAGAAGGCCGGAGGTAGTCAGAGAAGGAGGAGGAAGTATCTGGAATCTTTTCACAAAGTCTTTTGGCTACCTGGGTAAAGTGCACATTTCAAACTATATGCTATCATTGCATTAATAATGCATTATCCATTATAAAGTGACCATCCCTGTTTAATGATCCTATATATAGCTGAGTCAGGTGGACTCTGGTTCAGCACCAATCTAATAGTTGACCAGGTTTTTTAGGTCATTTTTATGCTTCAAACATTCCGTGCTATAATAGCTCTGTATAGATGGTATAACAATATGGTACCTTGTGAAACATATTTATTTTTTTTATTTTTATTACGAACATTTTTAACGCACGCAAAGTCACACATGAATGCGAACCTGACTCGCAGCAAGTCAGTCGCCAGGATAAGTCCAGTTAGATATCCAGATGTTTAAAAGCCAATGAAAAGTAGTTTTCAGGTGTTCTTAAAGAGATAGAGTTCGACCATCGAACAAGAGATTACTAGGCAATTCCATTCCCTCGGGGCTGCAAGACGAAATGCACGTATAGTATTGAGTGGCTAAGGTAGTTTTCAAACTAAGTAGGACGCCTAATTACACAGCAAAATTATACGTTGGAAAATATACGTATAACACTGATTATGGTTTATTTCTTGCTATAATATACTGTGGTGTAAAATTTATACGTTGCAGAACATATATCACTCAGTGACTACGGTTAATTTCTTGCTATAATATACTCTGATAAAATAATTATACCTTGGGGAACATATAACACTGAGCGATTATGGTTAGTTTCTTGCTATAATATACTCTGGTATACTAATTATACCTTGGGGAACATATAACACTGAGTGAGTATGGTTAATTTCTTGCTATAATATACTCTGATGAAATAATTATACCTTGGGGAACATATAACACTGAGCGATTATGGTTAGTTTTTTGCTATAATATACTCTGGTATACTAATTATACCTTGGGGAACATATAACACTGAGTGAGTATGGTTAATTTCTTGCTATAATATACTCTGGTGTTATAAATTATACCTTGGGCAACATATAACACTGAGTGACTATGGTTAATTTCTTGCTATAATATACTCTGGTATAAAAGTTATACCTTGGAGAACATATGGTATTGAGTGGCCAAGGTAGTCTTCTTGCGTGGTGAAACGTTGCCTACTCAGGAAAAAAACTATATCAGAATCGGCGTGCATTAGCCCCAAGGCAGTCCCAGTGGTGGCTACGTATGTCATCTATGACCTTTTAAGCTTTGCGCTATGAATCTAGCACGCATAGGGGCTGAGATACAGAGTGAGTAGCTATGGTGCAGAGTATAATCATGAGTAGCTAATAGTCGATTCATATGTATATATATATATATATATATATATATATATATATATATATATATATATATATATATATATATATATATATATATATATATATATATATATATATATATACATGTGATCAATGCATACACACGTGCATTGAGCATATCATACGTATATGTTATGATGCCTTACTGTACACAGAACATGTACATACAAGAGGATGAAGTCAATAGAGGCAAAGTGACTAAGGAACTAACAAGAAAAGAGCACAAGAGACAAATGTAAACAAACCAAGAAGTGGTTATGGCAACTGATACAGTACAAGGAAACTAGATTACACTGGACACCACATTCAGGATGTTGGAGGGGTCGTATTTCACAAACTAACCGGCCTAGAATACTAAAATACATACAACAGCATGTAAAACTATAAAATTTTAATAACTAAAATAATTTTAAAAACTTAACAAAAACTTAAAATGATTAGATTGCATGCAGTCAATGCTTACACGTGTATTCCATCGTAAAGTTAGCAACAAAAAATAAACAACCTAGCAATAGGAAATTGATTGCCTAAAGTGTGAGAAAAGCACCCTTTCTCACAACTCTCAAGAGGCACAAAAATCTGACATTAGCACGACAGTGATTATTCATCGACAGACATTCTTAATTTGAAAGTGCCATTCATTTAACTAAGTGTCACCAAAAGAATTTATGGCATTTCATTACCTCCAGTCCTCCGCTTCATAGACTGAAGGCAGTTCTCTGTGGCATTCACTCATTGACATGTCCCTGTGAAGCCAATGCTGAGCCTTTGACGCCCCACACACTGCGGCCAGGCTGTAGAGATTTTTCTGAGACTTTTGTCCAGCACCCAGCTGCTCAACCACGTGATCAATCACTTCCTGTTTGATGGATGAAGAATGCAATCAAATGGTTAGTTAAATTAAAAATAACCCAGGTTTGTAGAGTTAGCATTTAATCCCATCAAGTCTCAATGCTATATTTAGTTTAGTAGTATATAAACAGATTGTTTAACTATTTAGAGGCATTTGCAATCAATGTCTTGAAGCCTTTGCAGTTTTCTTCAAAAATCAAAGACTCAACTGATTTACACAATCTTCAAACAAATGAATCACCTAAACTCATAAGACTGATTAAAAAGTCATTAAATGTTGCTCACGTATTAGTAAGAAGTACCAGACTTAATTACCACTGGAGTCTGGAACTCATAAAACACATTCCTATTTTTCCAGATCTTTTTAGCTTGTCACTCTGCACATGTCAGAGAGAAGGCTGGATCTATAAGACTGGGCCATGTAACTGTAGAACCACGATATATAATGTAAGTTGAGTATTTCAGGATGAAACCCTTACTTTTTCAATATTAAAATGAAACTCGGTTAACCATTATACTTACATGTTTTCCCCAGATACTAAAAAATACAGTGCCTTTCAAGCACATCTTAAAAATGCTGCACACGTGCCACAGCAGCCTAGCTGATCTAAATAGATAGGTTGAAATGTTTGTTGAGTAGAATCAAGTGAAAGAGTTAATGTATTGATAATTATGATGCTTGACAGATTGTACTGTAGGCAGCAAGTTCAGTGCAGATAACAAGATGAGCCGAACAGTATACATGGCAGTCTGGGTTCCAGCCAAGTGAAATGCCATTTGAACCAGAGTCTAGATCACTATAATGTAAACTGTTCACAAAACACTTGAAATACCAATCATTTGTTTCAAAAGGATCATGGCTAGAAAGGTTCGTGCTAAAGCTGCCAACACCCCTTACGGTGAAGAGTAAAAAAGGGTAACACAGAGTAACACAATGAAAATGAAGAGCATTAGATACCCAAAACCTAAATTATAGAAGCCAAAATTCCTTGTGCATTTTACGACAATCTGGGTAAGTTTCACGCAAGGAAATCTAATTGTAATTAGGAAATTACCTGTGTAAGTATCATCCAGGCTATGTGGTACGATAATTTAATGGATTTTTAAAAAGGAGCTATTGACTATTATAACAACAGGTAAAACGGGCTACTGCATTCAGATTAATACTGCAGCATTTTTGACAAATACTCAATTCTTTACAGATATAAAAGAAAAGAAAAAGTGGGAAATTCTAGAAAAAGAAAATCAAGCCAGCCTGATTCTATGTTTGGGGTTTTATGGCCAAGGCCAAGCTTTTACTAACAATCACATTTTATCAATGTTTTGAAAGACAAGAGTCATAACAATTCTGGCACACTATATAATATCTTCCATAAACACAAAATAATTCAGCAAGTGTTTATAGTACATTTATTGCAATAACACACGGTATATGCCAAGCTCATCCATATAATATACGACGTAGCTGTTTCAATCATGCATTTTTGCAGTGTTTTCACCTTTTTGTGCTGCTTTTGTTATTCTGCTTAATAGCTGCATTACAAAATGCCTAAAGCAGACATTCCATTATCACAGAACATAATATTAATCATCAGCATAAAGTAATGTAATAAAAAAGGTCTTTTCATCAGCGCACCCTTCAAGTAAGCCTGCCTGACTTAGCCTATACTCAGAATAATCTACAACTGTATCAATCAAACTCTTCTACGACCATCCACCCTACTTTACCAGCCTTCCAAACAACCATCACCTTCTCTTATCTGAAAAATAATCAGGCACTTTTCCTACACTTGGAAAGGCATGAACATATCCCAGACTTTTACCCAAACAGTTTTATGGATCGGACTGACAGACGGATGGAAGAAAGGAAAGAGCCATGGTAATTAGAAAAAGCAGAACAAACCTATTTTATCAACAGAGATAATTAAGGATTATTTGCTTTAAACTGCCTATTTATATAAAGTGAAAGACAACAAACAGAACACGGGCAGAGAACAAAACCAATCAATCACACAAAGCCTGAATGAACCCCGTAGACTGTGGAATCCAGTTTTGGACTAGCTACTGTATATTAAAACCAGGGCGAGATTCATGGCCAGAAGCATGGCCAGAAGCATAACTCTATTAAGATGGTTTATAAGTGGAAGCAAAGCGGCCTAACTGGGGCGGAAAATGCCTGACAACAGTGACGTGGGTAGCTGGAACCCGTCAAGTCAGGTCAACAGTTCCAATTGAGAGGATTCTGCAGAGAGGGTTAAAGGCATAACGGATTTCTTAGGTAATTAAGACTGGGCCGGTGACTGACAACTCCGATCAAGCCGCAAACTTGTACATCAGTGACTAATCTGTTCCAACCTAGCTAATCAGCTGTATACAAGACTGGATATAACTCACCCATACACTATTAATATGAAGACAAAAGTCTGCAACACCACTTGAAATCTCGGTCAGATTACTTGCAAGTGATTAATTTATTTGACAATGGTCTGTTTCCAGGTGACAATGACAATAAAGATTAAATAGGCAAATGATTGAGATAGATTCTGACTCAAAACCGCTCTTTATTGCTGAAACTCAAGCCGTATCCACTACAGCCACCCCACTCAACTACAGGTCACCCTACCCCACTGTCTTGTACCAATCTTTCTTGCACACAGGCCACAGCCAAGTATTTCCTGTTTCGCCATCTTTCTTGACAAACTGACTGAATGTCACATTAGGTGGTGGTCTGGGCATTTGATTTAATCCACTTATTGGCTCCAGATGCCAATTATACTTGTATCATACCATTTATATAGCACCTCTTGAGAGCACTTCAGAAACACTATGCATGCATGATTATGTCAGATTGAATATTACACAGATATTGGTATAGGTATGGTTTTGGTTGCATGGCCAATGCATAAAATCAGTAATCTCACTATAGCCTCAGACTGTAACTCTGACTGTAACACTGAATTTATTTAGTGTTTTTAACAGGCCTCAGAATCACACTGCATGTTATAAAACACAATACAGTACAACCATAATGCAATACTTTCCTCATTTTACAAAGCTCAGAAGTGCATATTAGAAACTTTAGGAGCCCTAAACAGACTGGAAGAAGACAGCTAATTACCAACAGACAGATTCATAAATTAACATGGTTAGACATCAGCGCCAAAGTCTAATTGCTCATACCATACCATCGTTTTTACGAGAACAATCAACACACTACGCTTTGAAATGCCAGCACCAGTAACTTCAAACTTAGCAAACACAAGAGACTCAAAAGTTCAACAAACCTGGACTCTCGTATCATCCATGCATCGAACAACATTGACCATTCCATTCGCAAGACACACCTTGACAAAAGACTTGTCGTGAGTGGACAGATGACCACTTGTAAAACTCAGAATTCTCTGCAAGCAAGTTGGCACACCGGTCACTTGTGACTCTTCCTTCGGCCCAAGGACCTGAGGAACGTGACCTCCAATGTTGCATCGTCGTGTCTCAACCGGTTTGAGATCTTTGGTAGAAAACTACACAAGAACATTAAAAAGAAAGAACTTATGCTTCCAGGCAGAACTCACAGAACCAGTGACAGATTTTAAATCTAAGAAATGCATAATTAAACACACAAACTTTAAGTATAGCTTAGTTAAGTATAGCTTAGTTAAGTATGCATTTTCAGTAAAATTACTGTAAGTTGCACAATACTATATTACATAATAATACAGTCATTACTTAATTTATTATTTTATTTATATATATATGCAATATATTATATTTGCATCCACCAAATGCCTAGGCATCGATCTAGGGTGATACCATATGTTAAACATTCACCCACGACATATACCTGCACGATGACTTACTCAGGGCAGACTCAAACCGTACACTCTGCGTAACAAGGCAAGAACTCAACCAGTGAGCCATCCTATCACATAATATGCACGTGTGTAACAAACACACACACACACCTCCACACACACACACCTCCACACACACACACCTCCACACACACACACACACACACGCACGCACGCACACACACGCTTGAACACACACACACACACATATTAATCCACATACAGGTATATTAATCCACATATAGTGTCAGAGTCATAATCATAACTGAGCAGCTATGTAGGGCCACTTAAGAACTCCTCACAGGCACATGTTTATATGGACCTTCCTATTATACATCCATTATACACATGCATATTTCAAGTGTATTTTGTCTGAACAGCCCAGATGTATGGTGTATTTGTATTAGATAGTACCAAGCATAATGTAGGCTGGTCCTGTTCTGCTCTCATCTACTAGGTAAGCAAATGCTCACAACATAAAGAATGAAACTACTTTTATTAATTGATAAATGCCCATAGATTTCTGACAGGGAAGTCAGCGCATTCCAAACATAACTGCATGTAGTATGACATTTGTGTTGCCAGCAACTGTGTGGGGTCAACCCATTATAAAAGAAACACCACTCAAAGGCAGAATGCAGAGAATTGTGCATTTTATACAGGTTAAAAATGTACTAATTTGATTTTGGCACATACATGGCAATTGATGGATGACAAATCTATATTGTGATACACAATGTCATTACATACAAGCTGTCAAAATTAACTTTATTTGCTAATAAAGCAACTTTGTATTCATAAATATTACCTGGTATACTTGGATGAAGAAGAAGTTGGCTTTGTGAGGAGCTATGGTTAGCCCTCATTTTTATTAGCCTCTGCATATGAGGGTGAGTAGCCAGCCCTATCCCTTGTCACCTAACCCCACCCCCCGGACAGTGTATACTCATCTGAGTTGGCTAAGAGGTGCAAGTGCAGCTGCAATTTTAAAACAAATTTCTGCCTGATAAGAAATGATCTTCAAATGTAAACATAAAATGATGGCAGATTATAGAGTATTATGACAAGCAAACCTTGAAAACATAATGACTGTGTGTAGGCTGCAGAATGAGTTTCTTTGGTCAATGTGTAGGATGAAAGGGCCTTGAAAAATTACCCACTAGGTCACTCTGTGCATGGACAGTTAGGTTTTCATCAGAAATAACAGCACACCTTCAAAACTCCATGCACTAAGCCGAAGGCAACTCGATCCAAGGTTGCTCAACCACAACAATGTTTTAGCCTGAGGCTAACATTCTAGAACTTAATGAGGAAAAGTGGGCAATATCTCTAAACACCAGATAGGCATTGGTTCACCCCACCGACTTCTTCAGTTATCTCGATAAACAGTACTGGAGATATCAGAAACAATTACAACCCACTTTTTCTTCATAGAGATAAAAACAACGGCAACAGCAATGATCAGAATAAAACCATCAGCTCTACAGTAAACAGAAGTTACGCACAAGCACTATAGTGGTATAATATTAACACCATAAACATCACGATTATTGACAACCTTATCATCCACAATAATTATGATGACAACAATGATGATGATGATGATCATCATGATGATCATGATGATGATAATCATCATCATCATCATCGTCATGATCATCATCATCATGGTGATGAAAATGATCATGATCATGACTTTTTATTATTAATATTATTATTACTACTACTACTACTACTGCTGCTGCTGCTACTATTTTGTTATTGTTTTTGTTGTTTTTGCATTTATTACACATGCAAGGTCAGCAAATCTTAGATACAAAGGACTTGCTAAATGATGATAGTGATTATTATTATTTTTAATGTCATCACCATCACCAAGACCATGATGATGATGATGATGATGATGATGATGATGATGATGATGATGATGATGATGATGCTGATGATGATGATGATGATGATGATGATGATGATGATGATGATGATGATGACAATGATGACAATGATGATGATGATGATGATGATGATGATGATGATGATGATGATGATGATGATGATGATGATGATGATGATGATGATGATGATGATGATGATGATGATGATGATGATGATGATGATGATGATGACAATGATGATGATGATGACAATGATAATGACAACTAGGTGGATGATGTGGTATTAAATTTCCCTTGAATGCCCCATCTTTGAGAGAAGCCATTTCTAATGAGACGTTGACATCTGAGACCAAACCAAAATGAGGATATTAAATCCCAGCCAGTTTCTCCTTAGTGAATCATTGACAACCCATAAAGTCTCAGCTGGTTTCCTTATGGCTGTCTTACTTATATGGCCCTTTTAACTACTATCAGTTGTCCAACTGATGTGTCCTGCCCTATTCAGCTTCGAATTGGCAATTATTTTGGCCCTTAGGCTTTTATTTCCTTAAACCCCAGCACAGCCCACAAATGACTGGACTAAGGGACACTTCCATTAACTTGGTGTTTTTATCTGACATCTGTAATGAAGTCAACGCCAGCTCCTCATTTTATCTGCCCTGGGCATAGGGAAACTGGCCAGCCTATTAGATCCACCCTCATTCAGCTGTCTCTGCCTGTGTATATATATGTAACCTGTAGGTGATTAGAACATATCTATCTACCCAACAGATTACTATCAGATTCGGATGAGGTCATGCTGTTTTAAAGCTTTCACCCATACTCAAACTTCACCATTGATGAGGCCAACCCAATAAGGGCTTGGTTCAAGTATGCTCCAGTGGCAACACCCCCACACCCACCACACCTATTTATGGTTAACACTTCATCAAAACTTGAAATCCTGATTTACATATGTTTGCCAATTACTAAGTGACCATCAATGTTGTGCATTACTGATTAATTGTAATGCATTACTGTAACTAGTTACTATTTTGTGGTAACTTTTGAGGTATGCCTAGGTACTGTTACCACTAGCATTAGTGGTAGCTTCTAAAGACAAGATGTTTTGGGCTTAACCTGATGGACCATAACCATGAAACCATTAACTACATCACTGTCTAGTTTGTAAAATATGAGCATTTGTCAAACATAGTTTGTAAAATATGAGCATTTGTCAAACATAAATCATAGACTTTAATTAATTGTTTATGTACTGGCCAATAGAAGACGGCTACATATGGAACATAAGCATAGGTACCATTGCTGTGGGTCCATACAACAGGGATTGTTTTGATGAAAGGCTGCTAACCGCTGTTTGTGCATGAAATGAATTGTAATTCATAATTTTTTATGATTTTTATGCACTCCAGCGCTCGCCATGTGCAGTGACAAATTTTCCTTGAAACATGCCCTCCCATAGGAGAAATAGCTCCTAATAGCCCTTGCCAGAGGTCTACTGTCAATGAATGTACATAATAAAATAAACGGTTACATTACCTGAGCTCCCATGTTTATTCGGCGACCATGTTGAGAATGTCTCATCTAGGTGTTTTTTGCAAAGATTATCAAAATGATAAGATAACGTAATGACGACAGTTAGAACAGCAACATGAGTAGCAAATTAGTTTTACAGGAACAGACTCTGATGATCCCATAATTCAGGATATCAAAACTCTGCTACACTGGACTGTTTACGAGCTCAAGATTCTCTTAGGTCAGGTCGTTCGTTCATCTATGTTTCAACAGTTTGAAATGTCGATTGACAGTCACGGGGCCGATCTTCATGTAGGTCGTCATACGCACTGATATTGATGTTTTGTTAGCCACGCTAGACAGGCAGACAGTCCAGACGGTGGCATTTCATTGTGCACTGCACACGTTTTGTTCACTAGAGAAGAAAATCTATATGAGCAAACTCAACACACATACACACAGACAAACCACACTGTGACACACACATACACATGTACATACATTCATGCACACACACACAGACACACACACATGCACATACACACATACACTTACGCAAACATACACACACACATATATACATACACACATACACATATATACATACACACACAAGTGTGCACACTTGATGGTTGGCTATAAAGCA
This sequence comes from Allolobophora icterica, assembly GCA_963556255.1. Lineage (NCBI taxonomy): Eukaryota > Metazoa > Annelida > Clitellata > Crassiclitellata > Lumbricidae > Allolobophora > Allolobophora icterica. The sequence continues at coordinate 60,766,664 of OY744606.1, forward strand.
TACAAATAATATTTCACAGCGTTTCGTGTAATCTGGCAAATAAATCGAATGACACAGATAAATTCGACTTACCGAGGGTTTTGATCTTTTAATCATGGTTCACTGACGACTTTAATTCAGACCAGTGTCTTGCATAATAACCCGAGCCAGAATGAAACGAATATCCTGCCGTGACTCTAGCACCAGGTCATCGACTTATAGCGAAAGTCTACGCAAACACAGACGAACACAGGAAAACGAACGGTTACCGTGTACAGCGGCGGATATCTTATACGAACAAGTCTCCGACGGTTAATTGATAGCATTAGAAATTCCGGCCAACGTGTAAACGAATAGCACCGCTCGCAGGAGGCTGGCTACCCGCGATCCGTTTGTCTCTGATAGTCCCGCGGTGTCCGCTTCGTTCTGCTCAATGCTCCGTCCGTCTGTCCGTCTTCCGATGATCTGCTGGTATAAAGGGGCATCAGTGGCTTCTAGAGATAAGGTCTCTCTCTCTCTCTCTCTCTCTCTCTCTCTCTCTCTCTCTCTCTCTCTCTCTCTCTCTCTCTCTCTCTCTCTCTCTCTCTCTCTCTCTCTCTCTCTCTCTCTAATGATGCCGAGCGGAAGAAGAGGAGAAGACGATAATACGAGCATCTGCCTCTCCCAGGTGTGATACGAACGCACAAACCCACACACAAACACACACTACACACTCAGTATTTATCTGTCTATTCTTGTATCCATAGCAACGAATGTATCTACAGCAGCTTATACATCGACGACTAAACTCTGGTTCCACAGCAGCAGCTGACGAACGCGTTTTCTCGCTCGGCTTCTACGCAGAAGATGAGGCAGACGGCAAGGGGAGACCGATGCTTCTGCCGACGACTGTTGCTTCTCTTGCTGCCGCTGCTACTGTTGCTGCCTAAACGTCTAGTGCTTATTCACGCTTTCCACGAAAACACCAGCACCGAGCCACGCACGCGCCTCTGACCACGATCGAAATCTTTTTTCCCGGTTGCTTTGGTCGATCGTGTCCACACGGGCGTCCTCGCGGCGGGCAAGCGGGCGGGCGAGCGCAAGTGAATGGGCCGAGCAGACTGCGGCGTTGGCTTCGGTCAGTGGCGCCAGAGGCCGCCAGTGTATAGTGCGTGGAGGGAGGGAGAGGAGGGTGGGGCCGATAGTGGCGTCAGGACTCTCCGAGTCTTGTTTGCATTTGTCGTAATGATTCAAAGAGCAAGTATACGCACGGCGGTGAAATGACCGACGCCTCATGATGTGGCGTGGCAGTGGAGGGGGTGCTAGACATACGGGGGTGTTTAAACACGGCGTTACGGTGTAAATTGGATACGGTGGATGCACGTCTGTTAGAGGCGATGAAAGCCGAGAGGATACCACAGGACAGACCGTAACGGACAGACGAATGGGTACACATAATGGGGCGCAGTATAAATAGCCAGACACACACACACACACACACACACACACACACCTACATACACACACACACACACACACACACACCTACATACACAAACGCGCGCGCGCGCACACACACACACACACAGCGAGAGACAGAGACAGTAAAAGACAGACAGACAGACAGACTTAGTCACTAAGGGAAACGAAAAGCTGAAACAGATAAGCGGAGATCAGCCTATCAAACTGGAGCGAATTAGGATAATGGTCAATGAATTCGAAAGCCCCTCTGTTTGATAACAATTCCGCGAAGTCAATTAAGACCAATAAATAGGATTATATGAATACGGTTATGTAGGCCTAAGTGGCAGGCAATCTGTGACAATTACGTCACAGTCTAACGCCCTGTGCTTATCGGCCTATGCTATAGGGCGAGTAGAAAAAAAGCAGCCATTCATATAGTAAGACTGCAGCTGACCAGGCATATCTGTGACTGTGGCAAAGGTGTAGAACAGGTACAGCCCACTAATCACTGTTCAGAGCAGGCCAAAGAGACCGAACGCCTACGACTATATTTAGTACTAGCGTAGGCCTAGTATGTCCACGACTGAAGGAAGAGCCTTTATGTGATCGTCAATGTAAACTCCTACACAGTTAATCGAATATAGGCCTATCAGCTTAGGCTATTCATTCACTGTTTTATATTCGCGTAGGCCTATTGGCCGGTCTATAGGTCAATAAGTTAATACGAATCTAGGTCTATAGGTTCATAGATTATATAGGTCTAGTTAATAGGTCTATATGATAGGCCTAATACGAATGAATGGGGGCTTCACTAATTGTACCTAGAGATTTTCGAAGCTTGCCTATACATAGGCCTAAAGCAGATTTTCATAGATGAATTTCTGCAATAAAATATAATTTATTCGAAGAGGTAGAGATTTTCATTGCTTTACGTGAGATGTAAGGTGTTCATGGGACATTTGTATACTCAACTATACATGTGGTGGCGCGATAGGGGAGAGTATGTCCCTCTAAATATGCCTGTGTATGTGTCTCTATCCTTGTCTCTGCCTTTCGGTAAAGGGTAACATATAAACGACACATTGTATCTGTCATATCTCAGACATTCACGACTGCGCGATAAACCATTAGCCATACTTAGAAACTTTCTTCAATCGCTCCAGGTCTGCGTATTGTTAGTCCTCGTATCTTTCCGGCGGATATTCTTGGTCGACCACAACAGGGCCGCAGTGAAGACCGACTTATCGCACGCGTGTATATTGACATAGCCTACACCAAAGACTACATATATTCACATAGAGCTTATCTGGCCGCCTAGTCGTCCGTATAGAGTAGCTCTGCTGACCGGACATACCTGAACTTCTCGACCGTCCACTTCAATTCGCCATAACACTTATTCCTCTCTCTTTCCAGCAAACCGTATCTCGCCATTCCACGCATACAATCATGCATGTGCAATCAGAACTGTTTCTCATAAATGTATCTGTGTAGGCAATAAGAAACATTCATACACATGCACATAGGCTTATGCATTCGGAAAATACATATGAGTCTAATATACATACATGTGTATATGTATATGCCTAGGGCAGAATTTTGACCAGTGTATATAGGGCAGGCCGTATATGTATATGCCAATACGTATAATGTCTAAATATGAATATACATATGCACAAATTTACATACACATGTATGTATACAAACACACACACACACACACACACATATATATATATATATATACATAAAACGATACATACATATGTACATATGCAGACGCTCTGCAGCTCAGTTAATTACGCATATCCGCACTTCAACTCGAGCCAAGCATGCCTCTCTCATGTCTTTTAGGCCGTCCTCAAAGAATCGTCTGGGTCTGCCATTTCATTTAGGCCGACTGTTGCATTCGACTCTGCTTAGCAAACTTTTCAAACTGCCTTAAAACGCACCTATATTTGAATCAGTGAGATATATAGTTATGTGTGCAGCGATTTTGTTGGCTAACTAAATGTGCTATTTAAAAAAATACATATATATATATGTGTGTGTACATGTATACATGCATACATACATGTACATACATACATACATACATACATACATACATACATACATACATACATACATACATACATACATACATACATACATACATACATACATACATACATACATACATACATACATACATACATACATACATACATACATACATACATGCATACATACATACATACATACATACATGCTTGCGAGCGTATACATACATACATTAGTACATACATATAAATGTATCTATATATATGATGTATCTATGCGTCGTTGAATGTTATCAGTTTCTATAGACAAATGCCTATGGAAGAGGTGTACTTAATAGAGGCCTTCCCTTTAATTCATACATGCAATCTCCAACTTGGAAATGAGGCGGCCTGCCGTACATGGGTCAGACCTCTACCCTATAGGCTGGGGACACAGCCCCGGGTTTGTTCGACCCATGAATAAGTTTGTTCATGTAGCTATGCACTCTATATCATCGAATAAAAAATGCATATATAGGCCAACGAATGGATAGCAGTTTGCACTTCAGCACTTGTACAACTATACGACTATAGCCCTTATAGTTGCAGGTCGCTATCATTAGGTAGCATAAGGTCGCCGACGTTCACCATTCACCTATCACACAAAGCGAGATCATTGAAATCCTGCGTGGCAATGCAAATAGATTAAGTGACCTTTATCCTTAAACTCATATATGAAACCTGCATGGAAGGCCACACACATATATAAACTATACACATAATATATATATATATATATATATATATATATATATATATATATATATATATCGTATATTAATGTATTAACCCGAAAAATCCAAACGTTGTGTGATACTGGATTATACTCAATTACTATCACCCTTATAACCCTTATTGTGGTCTCGTCTGCTGAGAGCCTGAGACTGCAGTAAGGTTTAACTATTATAGGCAAAGACAAAAGTCATCCTCTTTGTCATCATCATATTATCATAATCATCATCTTCTTCTTCTTGTTCTTCTTCATCTTCATCATCCTCCTCCTCCTCCTCATCATCATCTTCATCTTCATCATCATTTTACATTCAGCTTAGCTGTTTCAGCCTTGGATCGTCTATTGCTCGTGTCTTCGGGTCCAATTGAAATAGTGGGGCAAGTGGATAGCCAACAGCGGATAGCGATGACCCGATCATTGCATTCGGTTCGGCATCACAGTTAGACTATGTCCATCCTCTCCTCTTTCGTGGCATTTTTGGGCTGACAGCAGCACATAAAACTCTGGAAAGCAAGCATTTCTGCTGTCCAGCAAGAGTACATGAGCACTACACCACATTCCGTTCCCAAAGCAGAAACATCTACACAATGCAGGCCCAGGAACAGGAAGGGTTCATTATATATATGTTCATGTGCTTCGTATACATTTAACGCTGCGAGGCCTGCAGATTTAGAAGAGTACACCACGTCTGTCCGATGTGATACCCTGGCCTCTGAAGAACTGGAAGGTCACAAGGTCTATGGATACTTTGAGACTGAACTCTATCGGGCATTTGGTCTATGAGTCACAATTATGATATAACAATATTATGTATCATGGATAAAATTAATGGAACACTATAGACAGAGACTCGTGCGTCGTGACCAGTGGCGTACGGAGCTGAAATGCCGCCCGGGGCGAGGGCCCAATATGCCGCCCTTGGACACTTAATTTTCTATATGCTATATTCTCTAAGATATTGCATAACGATCATATTACCTAGGCTATTCAATTTTATTTGTGCAGTTTATAGGGGCCTAGCCATTCTGGATTTTTCATTTTCACTGTATTCATTTTGTAATTATCCGTTTTAGCTACACATTTTCAATTTACTGAATTTTATTTTATTACATAATTAAAAACATTTTAGGCCTATTGCATGACTTGCGACTGGCGCTGACTCACTGTGATATGTTGAAAGAATAAGACTTCAATAAGTGATCATTTCAAAATTAATAAAAAAAATAATGCAGTGAATTTCTGTTAAAGCCAGAAAAATTTTAATATTAATTTTAAAAAGAAGTTTAAACTAAGTGGTGAAATGCTCTGGTGGCGATATTGATAGCTTGTGATTGAATTTAATTCTAAGTAATTAATTCGTGTAGATACCTATGCATATGATATATATGTATATATGTATATTATATATATATATATATCATGATTATGAAGGGCGGCAAAAACAAGAATATACTTTAAAGTTTGCTGTATTTAGTCTGTTACTCTGTTTACTAGATAATGCGATTCTGCTTCCTTTACAGTAATTCTGTTTAGTGTTTAATGTAGAGTGTGATGTTGCCCCTAACGATCAACGGAAGCCAAGCTGACTTGACAAAAGTGACGGTTTCTTTCTTTCCTTCTTTTTCTTTTTTTTCTCCTACTTTTTCCTTTTTATATCAAAAATTCACTCTTTTTCTTTTTCTTTTACCCTATTTTGCCGCCCCTAGAAAAGTGCCGCCCGGGGCGACTCGCCCCCTCTGCCCCCAGTTCGGTACGCCACTGGTCGTGACGTAGGCCATGTTCTGATGACAGTGGTGCTGCGAGTTGCCCAACGTTGTGGGAAAGAATTTCCTAATAAATATAGATCAGCGAAAATCTTGGGAAACTAAAATATAGGCCTAGATCTGTGTATAGGCCTACTAACAGTTACATGCAAACCTACCAAAAACGCTACTAAAACTTATTTAGTGGGAAATCACAAAAATACGAAAATATCGGTAGAAATGTAGGCCTAATAACAGAGACAAGAGAAGTTTTGTCGAGAAAAACAAATCGTAAATGTAGCTCATAAGAGGTGAGCTAATGTCGTCGGCAGAATAATAATCGTCAAATGCAATGATTATTAAAACAGGCCGTCGACAATTTTTCTGACAGTTCACTCATTCAAAACTTCTAAACACCGTTGGTTACATAACATAGCAGAACAAGGGTTTTTAATTGGTTAAGAAGACGTGTAGTCCGTGTTAGAACCACTGCAAATTAAACTGGAATAGCCCAATTTTCCTAGCTTCCACTTAAAAACTGCGACAATGTCCACTGAGACATTACTATAATCCTACAGTAGGCCTACTACCATTCTACAAGTCTATGACTCGTGCACTGTAGAATTTCTGCCCTAAGTTCCTGTCGGCTTCTTAAATAAGGCATACGTGTTTCCTCGAGTTGTCTTATTTGATGACAAAGTTCTGAACTCGACTGCTCTTTTATTAAAAAAATACCACACTTCGGGCCTTTAGGGTATAGGCTACTTCGTTGTATGAACAAGGCGACGCGGAACATTCGTCTACATAATAATTCTTGCTTATTAACGCATGCGCTACAAAAAGTGGTGATGTATGATTTTATTCAAGGACCTTTTATACAGCATACAATCCTTGGCTTTATTAAAGGGACTCGGCCAGGCTTTATAAACGAGGCTGCAACATGGCAGACACAGCCTTTGTGATGAGGACCGGAAGAAGAGAGAAATTAGGAAGCGAACGACAGTGATTCTGAGAAAATTAAGCCTTCGTCGCTGGCCTCAGACTATGACCAGACCACCAGCTGACCAGCAGCTGCCTGCTGCTGCTGCTGCTGCATCAGTTGGATGCGGCCTTGCTTCCGCGTGATGTATCTGTAACGTTTCTCCTGCCTGCTTCGTGCTCTTGTATTGAGGCGGCTGCAGGGAGGTAGTGGTGATATGTATACAGGGATGTATATATGTATTATGTTAAGTATACCCATCGTCTTCAATGTGGAGCCTGCATTTGCGGATCCAGGATTTGAAATTGGGGAGGAGGCACAGTAAAATTGGGATCTGTAATGTAAACGCCAAGTTTAGCGGCACAAGTCCATTAGAACCCATTCGAATTCGCTACTTGGAGATATCAAGTTTATATATAAATTCATTTAGTAAAATCGAGACGTATACACACACGCACATACACACAGCTGATTGTATTGATTTCGTCCTGGAATCTTATCCACTTCAAATTGCTTCTGATTTCTATAGCCTGGACCGGCGACTGCATGGTCAACGAAATCGGACGTTGGTCCGACATTGGACGAATAAATATAATTATACATACAGTAGACTGCGTAGATCCTGCATGGAAGAAATTAAATCTACATCACGCTGTCCAACTAACTTATCCTCTGCTCTGGAACCTATTCCAGGAACTCAACATTTACATGGAACAACGCAGTCACTGTCAGAAACTATCTACATAATTTATCCTTTATGTATAGTTTGTATGTATGATAAATTGTTCAAATTAGAATCCGGGCTTGACATCGCTATGGTAGAATCTGACTGTGATGGCATTTTTTGTCTTGGTATATGGTCGAGGATCGGGTGCGAGGTAGGATAGTGTGAAAACTCCAATTTTCATGGGTATTAGATAGGACTTACAGGAGCTCTTTACGGGTCTCATATGGGGAACTGGGTCGTGTAGCCTATGGGCTCCTCGTGGGCACACGCTGGCAGGGATAGAAGCATAGATATCATTCCGAGCGCCACCAAATCGATGGTGAAATGATGGTGGTAATCGATATTGGTGATGGTCTTGGTGAACGACGGTGGTATTTGTTAAGGTGGTGGCTTTGACGATGGTCGTGAGGGTGGGGGCGGCGGCGGTGGGTTTTGGCGGTAGTACGCCTAATGGTACTTTAGGTCTATGCCCTTTACAACAGTGGTTCTCAACCTTTTTTGGCACGCGACACACCTAAACTTGCCACCAAATTTGGCGACACACCACGCAATCGTATGTGAACATTGTTAAAAATGTTAAAGTTAAACTAGTTTAACATTTTAAATTTTTAACATTTTAAAGAATGAAAATGTTCATGTTGAATCCTTTCCAGTTTCTACGTTAACTTAGTAGCATGCAGTTACCAACTCTTTGATTGCTTTGCTCGCCAGCATGGGCGTCCGCAGGAACTTTTACAGAGGGCAAAATTTTTTACATGGCACAAAATTTTTTAGGAGGAGTAAAGTGACGTGTTTCCATATTCATGAACATAGAACACGTGACAACTTTAAAAATAAATAACTGTCAAGGACTTACCTAAATAATTAAGAGGTTTTTGCATTTAAAATCGTGTTGGGCTCTTATAATAATCATACTAATAAAAAGATTTTATTTTTGTAACATATTTGCAAAATTCGGTGGCAAATGCCATCTTGCCCTCCTCCGGACGCCCACCTCTCCAGTGTATTGTAATGTTCCCCTTTGTATGTCTTAGCCCAGAACTGAGTTCTTGAGGATTGCTTGTACATAACTTTCTAGATTTCTTCTTTCTCATGTTTTTCTTGATTGGTTTACTAAAACTAGCAGTGGCAGCGTCATTGTTTGCGTATTCACTATTGTTGGTGCTAGAACCCGTCTCATTGCTACCAAAATTTGATTTCGCATGACCAGTAGAAGATTCGCAACATGTTCGCTTTATACTGATCAGTTTATCCTTTCCAAATGTTGCAATAATGGGTAAAAGTTAACATCGGCGCCATCGCAAACGTGCAGGGGTCTATTGTGTATAAGATAACATCATGGCCACCTTAGATTACGATATAATAGAATAGATATTATAAATGGATTGTTAGGAATTCTCACAGCCTACGTCCGCTAAGCTTCAAGTAAGTAAGTGTAATGTAGAAATGACGGGCGTAGGCTGTGAGAATTCACGACACACCAATTTTATCGCGACACACCAGCGACACACCAGGTTTACGCGACACACTGCCGGTCGATGCGCGACACACTAGTGTGTCGCGACACACCGGTTGAGAACCACTGCTTTACAAGACTCATGCCTCAGATGCCTGCCTGCATGAGTAACGCCCTCTATCGATTCTGTATGTAGGCCTATGCTTTTATCATAGATTAATTTAAGCGGCTCGTTATAGTTCATTGATCATGTGAACAACTGAATATTGACGACTCCGATCGTCCACTTACTTCTGATTCGTCCTTAAATGAGCAATATTGTGATCTTTGATAGTTTACATTCTCAATCTCCAAAAAATAACGACAATTAGTGTCTTCCCTTTCCATAGGCCCTATACGGTCGGTCTGCAGCCAGCTGGCATTGCCAGTCAGACTTCTCATGGCAGGTTTGGGATACTCGATCCCTTCGGCTTTTCTCACTTCTCAGTTCATTTTAAAGCTAGTTTTACATGATATGGGGTTACATATTGCAGTGTCAACTAAACGTCCATGGCATCGAAGCAGATTAGAATAACCCTCGCCAATGTTAAATGAAACCCAAGGAGGGGCACTATAAACAACTGCTCTAAATTAAACTGTCAGTTCATATTAAGTCCGACATATTTCTTAGAATTTTTTATGCGTTTATATACAGTACACAAGACGCACAGGCTCTACACCATATCAGTGTAGGCTACCATAGGATTAGGCAGGGCATATGGAGTCCATATGGACGATTTTGACATATCACGTAGGCCATATATGTTCAACACATGTCGTTGTTATTGGGGGATGTAAGTTTGAAAAAATGTCCTGCATGCCCAGTGACCGCGAAACTCGTTAATGCGCTACATGAACTCTAGCAGAAAAAGTGTCAATCATTCAAATTTGCGCAAATCTAACTTGTCGGGTTTTAAAGATATTTTCTTGTCTAATCATAATCTATAGGAACTTCTGTAGCTCTAATATCTAATGCTCAAGGCATCAGTCGATGGTCGCTAAAAGACTCGCTATAGTAACCTAGCCTATATAATTATGCCTAGGCAGTGGCGTCACTAGGGCTGGTGTCACCCTGTGCGGTAAGCCATGGTGTCACCCTAAAAAAAAGTGATGACCATTTTTAGGAATTCGTCTCCCAAAATAAGTGATGACCTTTTTTAGGAATTCGTCTCCCAAAAAATTTGATGACCTTTTTTTAGGAATTCCTCATCTTCCAAAAATTTCATAATTTTCTCATGTTGGGTGTCACCCCCTCTGAGGGTGTCACCCGGTGCGGTCCGCACCCCCCGCACCCCCTCGTGACGCCACTGTGCCTAGGCCCTAGGCCCCCTGCAGGTTAATGCAAAATTGTTGCGCAAGCCAAAATCCATGGCTAGGCCTATAAACCGATCAAAAGCCAATTTGAGAATCCAACAGACACGGAGCAACCTATACGGTCGAAATGTAAGAAGTCCAGAAAAAGATGATTTTTATTCTATAGACATGAATGCCAAAAGAGACTTTGCAGAGCGAACTTTTGCCAGAAGAGAGCCCAGAGAAAGCAACAGAAAAGACTCGCCTGCCGAGAACTGATTATGCCTTGTCCGCCGATTATAGCCGGATTGCAAAGTCAGAAGACTTGATCGACTCGAGAGAAGGCTTTGGAGTCACTATTGGCTGTATTGTTGACCGAAAGACAATCTTGCATGCACACAGTGGCGGCGATCTTGTCAGAGAGGTGGGGGGGGGGACAAAGTCGGCCACGATCTCGTCGACGACCCTTTTGTTTTTTTAAATCTTGTCCCCAAAAATTTTGTTCCCACTTCATCTCCAAAAATCTCCCTTTCATCTTCGAAAAAAGTTGATGACCTTTTTTTTTAGTCATTGACCTGAGTTCTACTTTCTGAAATTTTTCCCCGTCAACTTTCAGAAAATTCCTACGATCTCATCTTCCACAAACCGAAAAAAAATCACATCTCATCTTCGAAAAAAGTTGATGACTTTTTTTTAGCCCTCAACCTTACTTTTGTCACTTTTTCCTGAATCACCATTCCTTATGTCAACAACCTTCTTTTTCAGAATTCATCTCCAAAACATGTTTCTTATTCTCTTCCTTCTTTTCTTCTGTTACACAATTTTATCTCTTTTATTCTTTCAATTTGGGGGGGGACACTTCTGCTAAAAGAATTCTTTTCTGGTCAAAATGGCACTGAAAACTCGTTTTCGCCCTCACACACAGTTGCATTTCTTGACCTTTTTTCGTGTATCTTCAAAATTTGGGGGTCCGATGCATGGCGTGTCTCCCCACTCCTAAAGGTGGGGTCCTGTCCCCCTCGACCCCCGGGATCGCCGCCCATGCATGCACATATACAATTGACCCAGTCTTGAAAGTTATTCCCTTTTTATGTGCAGCCAGTGCACTGACTTTAGGCCATTTTCCTAAACATAAATTAAGATTGGACGACTAGACCACATATCTGTTTTCAGAAGATATCGAACGTCTGGTAACAAACATTTCTCTGGAACTGCAATGGATTTATTTACATGATCATCACGCGGGGAATCTGGTTTCACGGATTTTGGTAGGCCTGGCGATGACAGCATTTGTCAGCTGTCAGACAGCGTTCATCCGAATTCAGATGACAGGTTCCATATTTAGCTTCCATTAGGCTAAATGGTTTTTAAGAAGGGAAACATTTAAATAATTGTGTTCCACTAGAGTTTCACTTGAAAATGCACGAAATGTTGCTTTAATATGCAGAAAGGCCCATAAACTTCGAGATCTAACAGGCCTATCTTGTATTTGCTCGGAGTATAGATCTACAACACGAAATCTGTATGGTACAGAACAAGGACTCTATATAGAATCCTTGGTACAGAAATAGAAAACACCAAGGAGGTCTTATTCCACAGAGTACGGCTGCTAATTTATGACGACAATACTGCCACCATTTTATGACAACAGTAGACCTACTGCCACCGCGTGATAGAATTCTACATAATTATTATCAGTAATCGTAATCTCAAGATTTCTAAGGCGTCTCTGGAAGTTCATGTGCATGGCACCAGTTAATAATCGTAATCGTAATCTCCAAACTTCTAAAGCGCAACTCGAGGGCACAGCGCAGGGCACCAGCCTATTCACGAGCGCAACGTCAAGTCAGAGGGTGTTTCCAGAGAAGTCCGAGTCCAGTTTCCAAAAGGCCAAAAATCAAATCAGAGGGAATTTTCCAAAGAGTAGTCCAAAAGAGTTCCGAGTCCGATTTCCAGGGGGCCAGATTAAGAGAGGAGGCAGATCAGCTGTCAAGGTGGGTGTCGTTTTGGGCGAGAATAATCGGAAGGCGGAGGATCAGATGAGTTAGAGTAGGAGTACTTGAAAAGGTGATACTTTAATCTTGAGTGGAAAGCCCGGGGGTGATAGATGAGGAACATGAGGAGGAGGAGGATGGTCCTGGATGGAGGACAGATTGCAGTGATGATGGCGGAACGGAGAATCTGCGGAATTCAGAGGGTAGATCATTCCAGAGGCGTGTGCTGTGCTGGATATGGCTCGGTTGGAGAATTTGAGATTAGTGACTGGAGGTCGAGAAAGACTGAAATAGGTGGATGATCGGGTGGAGCGGGTTTCCTGGATGGTGAAGAGATCACGGAGATCACGGAGGTAGGGGTTTTCTTGATTTGATCTGGAAGACCTATAGGATGATGAATCATGCTTGGGCTTGATTTAGGCACAGGAGGTTAGAAGACATTCAATTTGAGATTAGGTTGACATAATCGAGTAACTGAGCAATGGGGGAAGGAAAAAGCTGGGCGCGGAAGGGCATGAAGAGTTGATCGGGGACGTCTGCATAAAGACGGTGCTGGGTATACAAGAGGATTCTACGACGTGGTGGCGTACAGGATGAAGAGAATTTGCACCTATACAGGACAGAGCCTTAATTGGGGGAACCCCACAAAAGACTTGGAAGGATTTTATAGCGTCTTTACCAGTGAAAAGCAGAAAGACAGATACCCGTACCGTAAGACTGGAACCAGCATAAAACATCACCAGAGACGCCAAACTAGGCCTAAACGTCAGGCCATGTTCGACGGCGTGGAAAGCGACAGATATGTCGAAGAGACAGAGGCTTGTTGGCAACTGACCGCTCGTGATTAGGCTGGGGCCCTGCCCTTGGCCTTTGAGTGGCGCTTTAGAAGTTTGGAGATTACGATTACGATTACGATTACGATTACATCACTGTATGTCGTGATGTAGGGTTGCAATTTGCACACTGGTTTTGTCGAAAGGTTCGACACAACACCACGCACTGGCGTAAACTTGTCCAAAATATGGGGGGGGGGGGAGATGTGGTGATTTATTCTACAATTGTTGCATTAAATGTACAGTCCATCTTAAATATTGAGGGGGGGCATTTCCCCCCCCCCCAGAGTCTACGCCTATGGCACCACGCCTCTGGAACGATCTCTCTCCTGAGTTCCCCAGATTCTCGATCGGTTCTTCTGTCATCATTGCAACCAGGCCCCCATTGAGGGAGGTGCCAAGGGTGCTGCAGCACCCGGGCCTGCAGTTTTGAGGGGCCAGCATTTTCGGAAGTACAGTAAAAAGAATTTTATTATACTTGTAATTGGGCTCCGCGCTGATGGCTATAGGCTTATAGGTAATAGCACCAGGGGTGCCGCCAGGCTTCAAAAAAATTGGACGCACACCCTCCCGTCTCCTCCCATCCACACCCGTGTCCTGTCTGCCACTCGTAGTCATACACTGAAAATGATTCAGAGTGACTCATAAAAGTACAGTATAACATATGCATATATGAGTATGATATCATTTATATATACATACTGTATGGTAAACCAAATTACAAGGATTAGGCATCGCATCGATATTTTAGACAATTTCACTGTCAAAAATATCGATACTAGGCCTATGCCTAATCCTTGTGTGGATTCGACTTGGTGGGTGGACGCACGTGCGTCCAGTGCGTCACGCTGCCGGCGCCCCTGAATAGCACCCGGGCCCACACTATAGCCTTAATGCGACCCTGATTGCAACCCGTCCTCCATCATCCTTTTCATGCTCCTCTATAGCCTAAGACTATAGGGCATATATCTATCACCCCAGGGCTTTCCACTCAAAACTGATGTCTCACGGTCTCGAACTCCTACCCAGACACATCCGATCCTCCGCCGTCCAATACTTTTCGCCCTAATTAAGCGACACCATCTGGACTACCCTTTGATTTGACGCTTGCTCGTGAATAGTCTGGTGCCCTGCGCTTGGCCTTCGAGTGGCGCTTTAGAAGTTTGGAGATTACGATTACGAAGTGCAAGATGCATAGGTCTAACTTCAATCTAGTTTCTGGCGTATTCTGGGATTTCTGGCGCCGACGCTGAGTTGCTTCAATTGTCTTCTGATTGTTGCTGTTTTTAACTTTTTAACAAACATAATTATGACAGTTCTATGTCGGTGTGCTGTCTGTTTTGCATGCATTATTCTTTTAGGTGTGGGGTGATTGTCTCGCGTTAATAACAAACATGCATTTAATATACATTAAGTCAATTCCGCCGCTTTCGGGTGATGCCATCCCCAAAGTTTGAATAATGGAGTAGGGCGACACTAACCACCTTCGTTAAAACGCGAATCATCTTCGTTTTTTGGTCTTACTGATATTGTGTTTTTGTTGGTATGTATTGCGGTTGGGGGGCCCGATAGCGCATTGGATAACATCTGGCGTAGAGTGCGATAGGTATAGAGATCGAGTCCCATAGGCGGACATGATTTGTAGGCTGCAATTTCCGCCGTGTATTGCAGGCTGTCTGTTCTGTTAGTAGTTAAGATTTATCGCATAACATGTACATGTACAGCGCAGTGCGTTTGCAGGCGCTTAATTAAAGAATAAATATTAATATTATTAAAGTATGAGCGTTCGTCTTGTACTAATAAAAGATTACTTACTTACTTACTTACTTAAGACCACTGATAGAATCATACTTACTGTTAAGACGCAGCATAGTATGGCAGATACTACTTCCGAATTGCGTCATTCGTCTATGATTGTCTGTCGAATATAAATAGATTATGAGTGCGCGTGCGCAGAACAGAGCTAGAAGAAGAGTAATCTTGTTGAAGGTGGAAGACATTTTGTGAGTCGTGGAGAAGAAACGGAAATAGCGGACAGCAACGGCTTCTTTCTGAGACATATAATCGTCCAAAGTCGTTAGATAATGTTATATGGTCAGTTTAAGATGATTTTTAGATGTTAACTCGGGGTCACTGACCACAAATATAGAGATTCTTAACAGCCATCTGGAAAACATGTCTGCCGCGTGCATGGAATGGCGTGATTGCGGTGATTGCTGTGTGATCCTCGCAACTTCGAAATTTCCATTTGTTTTCCTACGTATTTGCTAAAAGTAACGCATGAATAATTATTATCGAGCTAGTAATAGTCTGTGTCATGATCAAACGCTACTAAAGTATTTCCTGCTGACTATGTGTAATATTCACAACTGTCGCAGTGTCGGAGCCGTTTTGTGAGTAAATGTTAAGAAATTGCCCAAAATTTCAATGTGTTGGGAACTTGGGAGATATGCGCAAATATTGCGCAATATGTTGCGACAGGTTTTACTTAACGAAGTCTTCCAGCTGCAGCACAACAGTGTTTAGTGTGCTGTCAAGTTTCTAGTGTGCTACACATTAAATTTCAGCATATGACCATGCATCGGCTTTTTATGTCTACTAAATCTAGTATTGTCAGTAACAGCTGGTATTTATCCAGATTTTTTATATTGGTTTCAGGTAATTGTATATGAGGTAGAAATGTTTGTTTCAAACATTTTGAGATATGGTAATATCTGTATGTTTGAAGTATTCTAAAACTGAAGATTTATTTTGTCTCTAACTGTGAATGTTTTTAGTAAACTATTCTCAAGCATGCTGTGCGATGTGTGCATGGATTAAATACACTAGATTTTGAGGCTGCTCTGATGTCTAATTGAAGCAGACGAGGAATATTCGCGAAGTATTGCTACCAGTTGCCTCGCACTGAACCATTCATGACTAGTGCCATCTTAGTAAACCGTTTCTTTAATACTTACATTAGCTGTATTTATTGAAGTGTGCAAAATTGTCTCTGCTAGGTCTGTTGGTGGTCGCACCCAATGGCTTAGGTAGCCATCCAAAGAGTGGCACCAGGCTATCAATCACATAACCTGATACCTGACCAAAGAAGCATAATTATTATTTTGAGCAGATTATTATTTCTGGGCATATGGCTTAGTAATGCAGTTTGCTGTGGCGGGTGAAGCATGGGGTGGGGGAGATATTGATTTGCGGTCAAGAGTTGTTGATGACTGAAGAACATGAATAAGCAATTTCATTGGTCTCGAGCAGTGACGGCCTTAGGGAGTGCGAACCGTGCGGTCGCACGGGGCCTGCAACTTAGGGGGCCAGAAAATGTCACAGAAAATTAGCATGAACAAGACACCCTAATAATAATAGTATGGTTTCGATTATATTTTCTCTTTTGTCAAGAAAATAAAAGTCAGCTTGCTCTATATCCGAGAATTGTCGTGTATAGTTAAATTTGACTCGTTAACAATTTACTAAAATAAAATGAATAGCACTGAAAAGCAATTTGACTTGTGTTATGGAGGGCCATACAGTAGAATGCACGGGGCCCGAAATATCCTAAGCCCAGCACTGTCTCGATAAGTCAAAATTTTGAAATTTTGCATGATAAATTTTAATTTTGGGTTGCCTGTGGTGTGGTGACATTCTATGAGTCTGTGACGTCCATATTATTTATATGGTAATAGGCCTTAGGTGACGCAAAATATGCTTTACCTAGGGCACTGACATAATGTTCGGCTGAAAGACATTGTGGTCCTGTGGGTAAGGTGCTCCTTAAATAACTTTGAATTAGGTCTAGTGCATATTATGACTTGAAGAGGTCTCATTGGACAGTTGATTTATTATACAATGATGGGTAGTTGGGTACCCATTCAGAATGGGCTGTGGTACCCAGGCCATAATCTATAAAACTTTAGGTACCTCTAGTCTGTAAGGTTATATGTTTAAGTAAATAGTTTTTGATGATGTTTAGGTCTACCAAACCAAAAAGATCCATCATCACAAAGAACCAGGTTATTGGTAACTGTTCGTTCGTCAAGCGAGTTTATGAATTGCACTGAATATTCGCAGCAAGCTGCAAAAAGTGTCATCCACAGGAGTGTTCGAAGAAGCAGGCATAAACTTCCGTTGACCAAAGACCAACGAGAATGGCGGGCAACATTAACGTCAACCGAAATGTCACGGATGCGTTCTATCGCTACAAGATGCCTCGCCTCATAGCGAAGGTATGTTATTACCATTATTAAAATGTGAATGTACTTGTCTTAATTATGTTGTTTAGTTATTAATTTTGTTGCTTTTCTCATCTCATTGATAAAATTTAAAGATTTAGTTGAGGGTTTAGAAATTAAGTTTAAATTAAATTTGAGTGACTTGTTTAAAAATAAAATATCATAATTGACTTGTGTAAAAAAAGTGTTCAGATAAATAATTGATCCATGTGGATGAGGGAGTTGCACTTATCTTTTGTTCTTTCTGTAGGTTGAAGGAAAGGGTAATGGCATCAAAACTGTGATTGTCAACATGTCTGAAATTGCTAAGGCTCTGTCTAGACCTCCTACCTGTGAGTATTGGCTACATAGTTCGTGAACAGTTTTTTCTTTTACTGTACATTATAATGTTTTTCAAAACGCATTACAGCAATGTTGGCAGAACCTAGTCCTACAAGCAAGCTTTGATTATAAAGCACTTCAGTACAAAACTAGAAACAACATCAAATTATAGCAAAAATTCCATCAACTTTTCCTAATGGTAAAATGAATTGAAATATCTGCATTTCAACATGGTATTTAAAGTTGAGCAGAAGTATTTAGAATTTGTAGACATATTGTAAAGTTTTGCTTTCTAAATTTCAGTACACGTATATAAGTATTGACAATTGTCTGCCTAAGTTTTGAATATGACTATTTTATTGCTGATTAGGGTATATAATTTGCTTATTACTTGTAATGATCAGCACATACTTTACGGTGGTGGCATACATTACCACGACATGACTTAGCTGCTACAGACACTTTTTACATTGCTTCTGGAGCTGTGCAAGGACCTTGACCACAGCTGAAGCCAGTACTACTTCTACTGCTTGGTACAGAGGCAGTTATGTGCTTACCGATCGGACTACTGCATCACACAGCAGCTGTTTAGTATAAATGAACGAGCCTATCACGTTGAGGTGCTTCTGAATAGCTCTGCTGCAAGGAGTGCTTTACAAATGTTTATATTACATTACATTACATAAATCTTGGTTTTGCGTGTTTCAGATCCGACTAAATTTTTTGGCTGTGAACTGGGAGCACAAACACAGTTTGATCAGAAGAATGATCGGTACATTGTTAATGGATCTCATGATTCAGGCAAACTGCAAGGGCTTCTTGATGGTTTCATCAAAAAATTTGTGCTCTGTCCTGAATGTGAAAACCCGGAAACCATCCTGGTTAGTATCGAGGTCTCAGAAAAGACAAAACTTGTTTGATTTGGTGGGCTGATGGATACTTTTGGTATCAAGAGAATATCTGAGGAAATGTTGTGATTATTCTATGCATTACATATGGGTAGTGTTACACAAGTGATTTCCTGGACACATTTCAACTTTCTAAAAACTTTAATGTAATAGGCCGTGTAACTGTCTTTCTTGTATCCATGACACTGTTGTAGTTTATTGTGACACTTGGACTTGAAGAAACTTTCTGGTATTGATGGCTTGTTACAGGTTAAAATGAATGGGGTTATGGCTGGCCTTGATGTTTTGAGATTGCAGTGTGAATGTGGAACCATTTTCTTGAAATTATCGAACAGCCGAACAGTGTAGTAAAATATGTGCATCTGCTGGTGATGAAACTAACTTGAGCATTAATTTTTCATTACAGACTGTGCAAGCTAAGAAGCAGATGATTCTTCAGCGTTGTGCTGCATGTGGTTACCAAGGAAACATTGACATGCGCCACAAGCTGACAACTTTTATTCTTAAGAATCCACCAGAAGCAGTATGTATTTCTTTAATGTCTCGGGAAAGATCTGTGTGTTTGATGTCATTGCACAATTCTGTTCTATAATACTAGGAATTTTGTTGGCACTGAAGACCTACTTCCTGCTACAATTCCACTACAGTTTGAGAATGTGGAAGCACCATAATACCTCTGCATAGATAGAATTCATTGCAGATTTGGATAAAGGCGGTTTGGCCCAGGCCAGACCCATGAAAGTAAAGAAGTCGGAGCTCAGAATCACTGGCAAATATCAAGATTTTGTCACAGAACAAAAGTGACATGGTGAATTTATATGTGAAGTGTCGCTTGAAGAAGGAAGATTGACCACTGAAGATTGGTTTGATCATCGTTCATATTGTGTGTTGGCATATGACACATAGTTACCAGTGTAGCATAGTGTATCTTGGGATATTTGGTTTCTAAGATGTGTAGCGTAGTGTATCTTGGGGTATTTGGTTTCTAAGATGTGTAGCATAGTGTATCTTGGGATTTGGTCATATTTGATTACGTAGGTGTAATGGACAAAAGTTTCCTTATTTCATGATTTACGCTTCTCTGTTGATCCCTCGCAGGATGCACTAGCTGTCGTTGTCGATGCTCCAATTGCTGCTACTACACCTGTGGAAAAGAAAAAGGATAAGAAAAAGGAGGGTAAGACTTCAGAGAAAAAAGGCAAAGGTGGGAAAGATTCTGACAATGGAAATGGTGATGCAAATGCAGCTGATAACCAGGAGAACAATCATGATGGTCCAAAGTCTCCTCCTGTGGTATGTGTTCATATTATACGAGCTGTATATATATTTGTGTTGATGTTTCTTCGTCAACATTTCAGGTTTATGTCGTGACATTTTCATCTTGGAGCCTTTTCAGTTTTCACTGTAACCTGCCAGTGCACCACAGAATTACTTGCAGGTTCAATGTTCATTTAAATTAAGTGGTCAATAAGTGGTTGCTTGCTTTGAGCTGTCGTCACTTCGGTCATGTCACTCTTCTTGCCCTACACTCTTTTCGCCGACTTGCTTTGCTACATGGAATTACCTTAAATTCTACCTCATCAACCATTTGTTATGCAGTCAATGCACTCCATCTTATCTGTCAGCTCAAGGCCTTTCGGGTGTATATGCAACAAGGCAGGCCAGTTTCCAGCCTGTTGGGTTCAAAGGTTAAGACGCCCTTGTCATGTTAGCTTTTGACGATTGATGATGCACGTGCTGTAGGAAAGTATTAGCCTGTACAAGTTGCACTTTAGCGGCCACACAATGTAAATGTATAAACTTGTTTAGGCAAGCAGGCTAAACTAAGTTAAAAAATGTAAAGAAGTTTTCATAGCTTTACCACTTATTATTGTTTTATCACATATTATTGAAATAATTGTGCAATTTGAAATTTTGAACTGTCCCTGTAGTATAACGCTGATGATGAGGATGACTGGTGTGAAGATACCTCTGATGCAGCAGTTCAGGCTCGTCTTGAGGCTATATCTGGTGCTGCGAAAACAATGACTGTTTGTGATGACCTGGAAAAATCCCCACAGGAAAGAATCGACATGTTCTATTCATTTGTTAAGGTTAGTTGTTGGTGTAGTTTGACTTTCGTGCCGAGTTAGTAGTATTGCTTTAGGACCTTTGGGTTGTAGACAGTAGCATATGTAGTTTGTATCTAAATGAATTACCTGCATTTGATTTTCTTTGGTAACAAATCATGTTTGTTAATAAGCAAGGCATTTAGCCCTTTACAGACGAGAAGGCACTAAAAGCTACTGTGAAAATAATACTTCTTTTCTTTTGCTATAAGTGAAATCATATCTTGTGATGTTAGTCTACATGCTAGCCTTAAATGGACTATTCCTAAAGCAACAAGTGTTCTGGATGTGCAAAAATTTTTAAGTAGTATTACAAGTTAAGATTTTTTGTGGTCCTAAGTACTGTTCAGCATTCAACATTTATTGGATTGTGCAGTTTTTGTACTCTGTGTAAACAGAACTTTGCAAACTTCCTTCTGAAGTTAGTATTAATTATTGAATGAAACTGTGTTCTGTACGTTTGTGTGTTTTGTAGCAGAGGAAAGTTAGTAGTGGGGTGACAGGTCCAGACAAGGAGAAAGAGATTCTCTTGGAGGCAGAACGTCTAGAGATCAAAGAGAAGGCACCAATGGTTCTTGCTGAGTTACTTTTTGACGTTAACATGGCCCAACAAATCAAACAGTATCGCTCGCTTTTCCGCCGTGTAAGTCTTCTCAAATGTACTGATATGCTAGTTTCCATTGTAATAATAGTGTAGTGAAGAATGAAGCAGACAAACCATAGACCAAGTGACATTGCTAGCAATATGCTGTTGAGTCTTGCAGTGTACAGGGTTTATTACTTCTATAATGACCTGCATTTTAACTGAAAAGTTGACTTACCTGGTACACCAGAATTTCAGATTGGATTGGACTGGGCAAGCCAATTCGAGTGTGTGACACTGTGTGTGTGTGTGTGTGTGTGTGTGTGTGTGTGTGTGTGTGTGTGTGTGTGACACTGTGTGTGACACTGTGTGTGTGTGTGTGTGTGTGTGTGTGACACTGTGTGTGTGTGTGTGTGACACTGTGTGTGTGTGTGTGACACTGTGTGTGTGTGTGACACTGTGTGTGTGTGTGACACTGTGTGTGTGTGTGACACTGTGTGTGTGACACTGTATATGTATATACACACACCATGCAACAGACTGTAGTTATTTGGTTATTCTCAGATTAGTTTTATTTTGACTAGTTTTATTTTGATTTTGATAACCAAGGAGGTTTCATATAGCGAATGGGAGTAACATCAATGTAAAGTGACTGCAAGATAAAGTGTTTGAAAATTGACTATATTCTATATGTTCCAGTGGAAGGGGATGCCACGGATAGACTTGGGAGCAGGCTGGGTTAAAATTAGATGTGTTACAATTACTGTAATGCAAACTTGGTCTATTGCTGATCTGAGTGGCACTATACAAGTGTTCGGTTACAATTACAATTACAATTGCTAATACACTTGTGATGGACATCACAGTGAAGGAACAAAACATACAGGTGATCTTGAAAATTGGACTTCTCTCTAGGGCAGTATCAAAGAGAGAGGCAGAGTACATGATGTGGTGCCATGTACCTGTTCTCTGACATTTTCTCTCTGTGTTGTGCTATGCTTATCCATTTGCTTCTAAATTCTTTCTTGTTACGCTGCACTCCGTGTCTCTATGCAGACCTGTTTGTTGGAGATGTTAAGGTATCTTTGTTCCTAAGAAGCCTGCTGTTGTTTGAAAGTTGAGGATGACCATTTAGAAATAAGATTATATAGTTTCAGAGTTTTTGCCTTCAGTTTGTGTGCCTTCATTTTTTTCTTTACCTACCTGATTATCTCTAAATATGTATCATGTTTACAAGAAGAACTTTCTTATAATAGTTTTATGATTTAACATGTTTGTCATTTGTTTTATTTACCGATGCAATGTCCAGTTCACTGAGGAGAATGAGAAAGCACAGCGCTATCTTCTTGGAGGGTTTGAGCAATTGGTGGGCAAGGTTCATCCGGATGTGCTTTTGCCCAAGGTTTCAAAAATTCTGAGTGAATTTTATCAGCATGACATTTTGTCGGAAGAAGTCATCTTGGACTGGGCTAAAAAGGTTTGTTTGAATTGGTGTTTATTATTATGTTGAGCAGAGCATATACTTTAACTCTTTCGTAGCGATTGTGGTCGATATTGACTGCATAACAAAAATATACCCATCTGACCTATAATTGGCTATATAAAACGGTTCTATTTATATCTGTTAGATAGAAAAAACATTGTACATTCTGAATATCCCTTATGTGGGCTGAATATCACTTATGTAGGCTTTCCATTGGTTTGGTAAAGTTAGAAATGCAACTTGTGGCAACAGTTTTTGTAAACATTTACATCCAGCTATCAGCCCCTTCTCAGTCAGTGGCCGTTTCTCTGTAGTCTAATGTTTTTTATTTCTTAGCTTAGTCCAAACAAATGAATTATACCATTTAGCCAATGTTGTAAAGGCTCTCAAAAAATATTTTCCTCAAAGCACATACGTCGTGCTTGTCAGCACTGCACCGACATAGATCAGGGATCTTTGTTTTTGAGTCCGAGTTAGTGATTGTTGCATTCTGCTGTCCATGGAGATACACAGGTGCTGCAGTTCAACTCGAGTCGTGTATTAAGCAATCATGGAGCAGTCTCCCATTGCATTTGCTTACTGTTGCATTTGACTATGCAGCAAACAGTGTCACACTGCTCTCTAAAACATTAAAACATATTTCCAGTTTGCAACCATATTTCCAGTTAAACTTAGTTGGTAAATTTGGCTGGTGTTTTATTCTGTGAAATTTAGCCTTCAAAGAAGTACGTGTCAAAGGAGGTGGCTAAGGATATTCATTCTCAGGCAGAGAAGTTCATTGAGTGGCTGAAAAACGCTGAAGAGGAGAGCAGTGAGGAAGACGACGAAGATGACGACAATGTGGAGGTAAGGGTTATTTTGTGATAGCTTATATCAGGCATGGTGAACCTTTTTAGCTCGCGTGCCAGAAAGTAGCTCTTAAAGAAAGCGGAAAAATTTCGCGTGCCAGAAATTTATTGAACCAAGGAACACGGAGTGGAGTACCCAAAAAGTGAAAGCTGATGTTGAAAAGTCATTGTATTATTTTTGGACATGGCTACTAAATAATGCGATTTATTTACATTTACTATAATTTTATGTGACAATGAAGCATGAAAGAAATTGCTGGATGTAAGAAATAAATAATATAGAAAGTATGAAAAAAAGGAAGGTTCAGAGTTCGGGTGGTGTGCCAGGTTGGGCACGCGTGCCATAGGTTTGCCATCCCTGGCTTATATCATATTAAGTTTAATTTCTCAACTAATTGTAGTGTACAAGTGTCACTTTCTGAGCAAATAGATTTCTGTACAGGCTAAAATGTAACTCTGAACTTAAAATTATCTCAGAACATTTAAATTGTAAAATTGGTGTGTGCATGAAGAATTGTTTAACTACAGTGTTTTAACATTATAATGCTTATTCTTTGGTGATCTGCCATAAACTAGGTCCAGGAACTCCCATCAGTGATGTATTTCTGTCTTTATTTTTATGGAGTGTCTAATTCTATCATATGCTCCAACACCATGGTTTATAAAGTAGTACATCACATTGGCTGTGGAGGGTGCTACACTTTCATTCATCTAGCATTTTCTGTTTCAGTTTATATTTTAGGGGTCATTTTAATGCTCTTACGCAGGCTAGCTAGATATACTGTAGGTTCATGCATGGTTTGTTTAGTCCAAGTGTTCTTTATCTATGCAGGTGGTCTACACTAACAACACTGCTGATAAGCCTACTGTGACGACAGCTAAAGCTGCTGCTGCTCCTGCTCAGGGGCAAGACGAGGAACCAGACGAGGATGATGAAGACGAGAAAGATGATGACCTAAATATCGATGAAATCTAAAGCTGTGCTACAGTCTGGTTCCACACAATTGTTGTTGCAGCATAACGTTTAACGGTTGACATTTAATGACGCATGTTTAGCATTAGCCTTTTGCGAAATCTTTCCAATATGGTCGTGCCAGTGGTATTCATTCGTTTTGTGAGGTCTGGGAAATGGTGGCGAGACTGTCAGTTAACAGTAATATTCCATTTTCAATCTTTATTAAACTTGATTGTATGTATAAATTGCATGGCTAGATTAGATGTTTCTTTCAGTCATTGGCTTTGAATGTTATCATCCCTTGGATTGGCTTACGGTTATAGAAGAGCCTTGCTGTTTTCATTGATAATAAGGTGAACACTTTGTACAAATCTGTTGTTAATGTCTTGCATGTTTGTCGTTAGTATAAACATCTATTGGACAAAACTTGCTTTTGCTTTCTTAGAGTGCCACTCCACACCGTTATGGAGTAACCGGTGAATGCTATGGCATTCAAGTTTGATGTGCTGGAAGTGCTTTGCTTTTGCCTAGTGCAAATTCGTGGTGCAAAACAAAACATTCACTGTTCCCAGAAGTTTAGCTTTTAAGTTTAATTACGAAAGTCTCAATGCCATAATCGTTGAAGTTTGAGTTACCTTACCTGTAATTCCCTTGGACCATTAATATAGTAGGTAGAATGTCGTACATATATATATATGGTATTACAAATAGTGTCTGCAAATCATTTTGTAAGTGCAGAGCATTTGACTTCTGCAGATGGATTTAAAAATGAACCTAACATCATTCAGTACATGCAGACGCTGCTTTCGTCTCAAAAGTAATTAAAGTGCTTACTAGGAATAGTTGCAGATGTATCTGTCTGATTATGCCTTTCCCAGTGGCGTCTAATCCCCCTCCCAGAACAAACCCAGACTCTGGCCGACATAAGATACTCTGAAGAACTGTTAATTACTCTGAGATAACATGTTTTCGATAACATACATGACAAATTAAATTATATTATCAGAAATCAACAACCAGAATGTTAAACCCTAGATCTGGCCACTGTGGGGATCGTTCTCCCAGCCATAGGCGCCGACACTGCACCCAAAGAGAAAGTTCAGTGGGTGCGTGACACCCAGAAGAATTGGGACTTTAAACTCGCATTTTTTACACCTAAGTAATCTCAACTTGAGAAGTACAACTGCAACACAAATGCATGTACCCAAAATTGCATGATCTCAGAGTCACAGCCATTAATTAATTATTTAATTATTTATTATTTAAAATAATAACACTGGGACGTCACTGATTTCCAATACTTTTTCTAACCTCGTATCTCTTGACAAGAAAACAGTTTTCTTTCTCAGAAAATCTGCTAAAAGTCACCTACCTAAGTGGAGGGGAAGAGAAAAGGGGTAGGGGGAAGGGAGGGAGGATTCATGAGCCCAGCAGTGTGAGAACTGTAGAAAAAAGACTGGGGGTCACACTTTGTTGATGTTTGGTCCATGTGGAGTTGAATATTTTATCCGTGTTTTGCAAACTAAGAAAATTCAAAAATAGACATTTTAAACTCCTTAAAGTGATGACTTGACCAAATTTATTAGTATACAATTCACATGATTACAAATCTCACATTAAACCAGAGCATTGCTTTATTAGCAACCCACAAAGTGTTTTGTGAAAGAAATGCTAAAATATATATATGCACAATGTAATCACACTAGCACAACAGGGGGTTTGAAACGACCCGCTGGGGTGTGCAATGAAGACCTAACTGGGGGTCCTAAGAAAGACTAGGGGGTTGAACTCCCGACATTCTCACCCTGGCACCCAGAGACAAAGGCAAAGTCGGCGCCTATGCTCCCATTGGTAGACCGATGCTCGTAGCTTTCAGACCTAAATTCTCGGACCTTCTCAACAACAGTACTGTGACATATTAATCTGCTACCACCTCGAGTTGTAAAAAGCCAAGAAACGTCAAGAAAATTAAAAAGTATAGGTAACGTAGCTATAGGCCTATATCGAACTGCTCATCGCTGTAGTAATGCACCTGCTCGTAAGATCAACACAGTTGGCCTACAGACAGACAGACAGACAGACAGAAAGACAGAGACAGATTTCCTGCATTCCATAACGTCGTCATCTCAAATCTGTGTTCTTGGGTAAATGTTTGCGTTTTTACAGCAAGCCTAAATAAATAAACGAATATACAATCCAATACAATCACTATTATAGGCCTACACACTAGTTCTGGGACTCTGGTGAGTTCGCCTCGAAGCGGCGTTGTATAATTTCAAATTACAATATTATTACCATCACTGAATGACACTAGGGTTGCCAGGTAGTCTTCAGGAAATTACCGGACTATGGCGAGCGCGTCATGAGGGTCTGGGGGCGATGTCCCCAGATCGGTCCCGGGGCATTGTGAAAGCCTCTGGTCAGGCCCTCAGAGGGTCAGAGGGGCGAAGCCCCCTGAAGCTGACAAGATAACGAAACAGCAGTAAAAATTGAAAAGTTACTTTTAAAATGAACATTAAAAACAGCCTGATTTATACAAATATACTACACTGTGATCTGTAGTATTGAAAAAAGTAATAATAAGACGGTAGCTTTAAAAAAAGGCGAAACTTAAAATATGTAGAAAAATGTTGAAATGTTCTCTTTTGAGTTTCGGACATGATAAATAACCATTATGTTAACCATACCGTCTATCGGCGAATTCGGCGCATGACCTCATTTAGACAATTTACTGTACACAGCAAGATTGATTTTGAATCTCTTTATCTCATGTTCCCTTCATTCAGTTCTCCTCCTCTGTTTCTGACTTAGGATTGTCCTCGATCCTACCCTTTCCTTCATTGTTCAAGTTAACCTTGTATCCCGATCTTGCTTTTTCATCTACGCCAGCTTCGATCGATCCGCAGGTGTCCTTCGGATCATGCTATCACCACACTGGTCCACGCTTTGATCTGCACTCGGGATGACTTTGGGAATGATGTATACATTGGCCTTTCCTTCTACAATATGCACACACTCCAGACTATCCTTAATGCTGCTGCTCGGCTTAGAGGTGACATTCCCAAGTTTGCCCACATTTCTGCCTTTATCCGTGATTTCCTCCATTGGCTTCCTGCTCAACAGCGAATTCAGTTTAAAACCCTCACCTCATGCGCAACTTCCTCACTGGGCGTCTTACCTAGTGAATTTCTGCACCCTTGTTTTTCCTTGCTTGACAGGACCTCCTTGCGATCCTTGGCCCGTGGCCTTTTATATGGTTGTTCCACGTATGCACTTTTCCACGGCCCAATCCAGGAGCTTCGCCTGTGTGGGTCCTTCAACCTGGAACAGTCTTCCCGAGTCACTCTGCCAAGAGCTTCTTGTCCTCTCTCCCCTTCAGTTCCGTGGACGCATTAAAACTTTTCTTTTTGCCGGTGCTGGCACTGATGTGGGTCGAGAGCGCCGCTGATCTGAATGGCGATATATAAATGTCCGGTTACAATTACAATTACAATTACAATAATATTGTGATGAGTTAACTCGTAAATCATAATACGAACGCTTGCGCACTGTACACTGACAGTACAGTACAGTTCGTAATTTTGTCATCTTAAATTTCAAATAAAATTTAATAATAAATGTAATTGTTACGAACTGACGATAGATATTACATACATCATTCTCGGAGGACCTGGACACCATACATTTTATGATGTCGAGGTCCTTCGAGAATGATGTATTCCAACACTTATTGTTAACAGTAATTATTTACCGAAAATTACCGGACACCGCCATGTCCGGTAATGTCTGAAATTTCTGACTGGACAAATTGTCTAAATACCGGACTGTCCGGTTCATTACCGGACACCTGGCAACCCTAAATGACACTGATGCAGCAGTTGACTAAATTTACATTTATAAATTCGTCCGTTCGTATATCTTGATACTTTCCAGAAAGCAATTGATTGTTGTTCCTGTATCGAGGATGACATTGTCTTAATTGCCGGTGGATTATACCGGCCGTGGTCACGTGATGTGTAGTGAGGCGGTACAATAAGAGCACCGGGTGGTGTAAAGTCTTACTATTGTTGATCTGTTTATTGCCACGAGCCTTTTAATGAAAATATAGTTTCCCCGCTGGTCGGACTCTCATTTGCTACCCTTCCATTTCGTAAGTTGCAGTTGTTGCATGTTTATAAATAGGTTAAAATACTGTTATTTAGTCTCCAAGTCGTCACGTGTATAAATGGGTCTAGTACCGGGTAACTCCGCGTAGATTCTTCGGTATCTGCTTGCGTTGGAACACGTTGGCAATCTTTTATCAGTCGTGCAACTCACGCGGTTTGCCTAAAAACCCGAATCCACTTTAACCACGTGGAGGTGCGTTTTGGTAAGCGGAATCGCAAGCTGATGAAATATTTTGACTGTGGTCTATTTTGTGGTCTCGTGTTGCGTCACATCCAGAATCAACAGAATTCAATTGGTGGCCACGTTTTTCTGAGGTTTCACATAAGAACGACTTTACTGCATTCTGCTGCTGATTGACAGTTTTAAATAGTCTTTTTAATAGTTCAAAGAGTTTTATTCAGTTGTCAGCTGTTTAGTGCAAGTGCAGAAATGTTACACTGTGTGGCCTTTGTTTCATATGGTTTGCATGATGCTGTTAGCTTATGTAGGCATATGTACCGGTAGTTGTGGGTAAAAAATGTATGGCAACTTTTAATTAAATGAAACTATTTATTAGGTCAGCAATTGTTATGAAATTCTGATATGGGCTTTTTCTAGGTGAGTACTGATTGAATTTGGTTTCTGTTTGTAACGGAAGGTGAGTGAAGTGCAACACTTTAAAGGTCTTTGTTTTGTCAGAATCATCATTAATTCTATTTGATTACTGGAAGTTATTGTTGCCATTACTGCTGGACTAGGTGCCAATTTCTTCTACTGGTAATGTTTTCCTAGTGCATTTATTTTTAATATTTGTATATAATGGCAATTTCTTTCTGCAGTATTGGATCTAGCACTAATCTTATTCTGACTGTAGGGAAGCTCGTGCTCAGTTTTCCTGTCTGAATCAACAGAATATTGTCAAGCAGAATGTGGTTTACTGGCAGCTAACCTTGTGGTTTCATTAAATATTTTGTAGTTGTGAAGTTTTTCTTTGTGCATCACTCCTTCCAGTGAATGTCTAAAGACATTTGTATCACAGGTCTTTGAAAGTGCAGGACTCTTAAATGGCCAGTAACAGACTGCTCTTGAATCCATTCAAGATTTTCTTCTTTTGGGAACATCTTACCTACTAAAGAAAAGTAACTGACTTAATTCAGTTCACTTAAGCTCCTGAATCATGAGATGCATTCTTTTCCTTGCAGTCTAGGTGTTGTAGCAAGCTAATTTGAAAGGCTGTTGGCATCTTGAGGGCTAACTTACCATGTAAATGGCACAGTAACAGGTTTCAGAATTTTGCTTAAAAGATGGCATCACAAAAATTCAAAACCGAAATATACGACCCTAATCATAAAATTGCTGCACTTACTTTCCATGAATTGGCAAATTGCATTCATTAGACTTGTTAATGCATTTTTGTGGCCAACTGCTGTGTCTTTCATGCCACAGTGTAGTCATCTGATTATGTTAATGTTCCTGTCAACAGGACAAGCAACATTATTTTCTGTGTCTCGGTGGATCGCCATTTCTATGTTTCAGCTAATGGTGCATAGAAATGTTAATTAAAACAGATATCTGCTAATTCCTTATGCATTATTACTTTGCCACTATGGAAGTTTTACAATTAAATTAGAAGTTGCCATAATTAAACACTGTTGTCGCCAAAAGTAACAATCACGAATCTGTTGCCTTAAATGTGACTAGATTTCCAATATCTTTTAGTGGTCAAAAGGTTGCTTTGCAAAATCATTTTTTTCCATTCTACAGCATATTGTTAAACCTCTGCTTAGATATTTACAAGAGTGCTTATGAAATTTCTGGAGTAAATGAGCCATTTCTTTTGTCACGAAGATCTCATGCATGAGCACTTTGCTGTCATGGCAACAATGTGATTACATGACCTAAAGTTGTTTTTGTGGCAGCTAATGTTGTAGTGACAAATCCTCTTCCCTGGTGTTCAGTATCGCAATGACAAATGCAAAACATCAACTTTATGTTAGGATTTGTAGCTGTTGCAACTTCCATTGTTAATGTGCTTCTACCATACAGGTGATAAATAAAATTCATTATATTATATATTGAAGTTTAAGTGGACCGTCATCAACCATTCGATGTATCAGAGATTTTAATTAATCCTGATTTTCACATCGAGCTCTGCCCGACTCCAAAAGAATTGAAGTCATCATGAGCTCTTAACACATGTACTGCAAATGCATTTTTTCTGGTGATAATGATTTTATTCTTGTATTTAATTTAACAAACTCTGAAGCATGCTTGATTACTAGAAATCTAAACTGGAAGTTCTTAGAAACATTGATGAAAATAGAAGAAACCTAAAATTTAGCACAAAGTTCACACAAGGATGTTTGGGCATTCAAGAAGAGCTTCCTCGCTATCCGCAAGCTGTGGGGCTCTTTAATGCATTCATTTGAGGTTGCTCAAGTCACAGGTGGCAAATATTTGTTATTTTCTTATCCACATTCACAGGTTGAGCGGTATCTGTAAACACTTTGCAACACTGCTCCTGGATTCACCACCTACCCAGAACAATGTGTTTAAATATTGTGGTATCCACAGACATCATCTTTATCTTATTTTAGGACTCCATTGTTACGAATGCATACTCTTTTGGTTGCCTGTAAAGTGGAATCACATGATGCTCACCATTCAGAGGGTTTAGGCAAGAAGCCGTAGATTCCGGATTCTGGGGTTTCATGTTTAGTTCAATAAATATGAGTAAGGTACTAAATTGAAATTAGAGTACATGTAGGCTTGCTTAATGCACCCCAGCCCAGTTACCCAGTCATAAACGTACACCACTCTTTGTGTCCTGCCTGGAACCAATCTATATACAACACATCTGCTATTCATCAGTCTGCTAAAACCAGACAGGATATGAGTATTGAGTTGCAGAGTGGCTCTTTGACTACAATGTATCTGCTATTAAACAGTTTAGTAAGGACTGAAAAATGCCTTTACAATCAAGCAAAAATTTGTTATATGCAAGTTTGATAAATTTCATTATGGTTGTATATATGTTTGCACTGGTTGTGCCCAGGCCATTGATTGTTATTCAGTATAACCAGAAGTTCGAAATACTGAAGTTTGATATACCAAAGTTACACTGTATATAGAAAGGTCCAGGTTATGTAGATTGTGGAAACTTGTGCATGTTTATCACTTTCATCATATTTGCTGCATCGTTTCTTATTATGTATTTCAAATCATTTGCAGTTTAAGGAAGAAATTAACTGCTGAGAAAGGCCTGAAATTTTATATCACACTATTTAACTAATGTGAACTAAAAAATCAATTACTCCACTAAATTGCAACAATTACAAGTGCTATGAATATAAAATATTACAGTCTGCAAAACATAATAATGTATAATAAATATGCATATGGGAAACAGATACACAAATAATCTACCTGGAAGGTCCTGTAGTGGTACGTAGGAGAGATGCTCACTTCCTATTTCTATGCCTATTAGCTGGCAGTGGACAAATCCAAAGGTCCTGGACATAGCAGAATTTGCCCTATTGGATTGTTTTGGTCATGTTTGTACTCCTGCCGAATGATCCGTTGACCTGCAGAGTTTCTGTAGACTCGTGTAAAGAAGCCTTCACCTTTTTCTATCATTACAATTTTGTGGCCCAAGTATCTTGATAATTTTTGCAAATTTTTGTGAGACAAGTCAAGAGAAGGTAATGAAGTCAAGACAAAATCAAGGGAAAAATAACCAAATGTAAATAACGATGGATAGGCCAATGTATTGAATTGCATTGAAAGCATGTTTGTCAATAAAACATTAGTTGAGACTTGATTGTGATGTTTTCGACATTGAAAGTTCTGTGTTTCTGATGTTGGCCCGTTGTCTGTATTTTGCTTGTGTGTGTTGGAATTAATAGTTGAATGCATTTTCTTGCAGGCTGTTTACTTGATGGATAATTGGGAATATATGAATGATTCTGATATACACAAGTTGCCGTTTCTCGCTGGGATGTCTCCTTCAGTTCCGTTTCCTCATTCCAATTCCTCCACAACAACTGAAAACCTACTGGACAAATGGAATGATCCAGTTTTGTCAAAGTCAAATGTTTCATTGTTGTTGTCAACTGCAAGGCCACCACAGACATTAGATGTGATAGGTGGTGATACTGGCTCATTTGATCTGCATTTTCCTGACGAGTTTCCCTTTCCCGAGGATTTCCTTGCTCCAGAAAATATTGCTCAACCTCTGACAGAACTAAATTATTTTGGTGGACATAGTACAAAGGAAAGGGAGCATTTAGTTGCTAATACTGTAGGTGAGCTGTCTGATTGCGACTCTGCACTGCTGGCTTTTGATGGAAATGAGACGAGTTTACTGCCTGCACCTCAGAGTCATTTGTCACCTGGTTCAAAAGAGAATTTTTATGAAGACATTCCAAGCTGTGTGTCGAGACCTTCAGGTAGTTTGAGTGAGCCATTTAGCAATTCCTTCATGCCCACGTTGAGGCTGTCTGAACCAGTTTCATCTGTGAAGAGACACTCAAAAATTATAACACATAAAAGATTCAGTGAACCGAGCTATAGTGCCTTTGAAGAAAGTGGATTTAACAGCAGGCAAAATGGGCAACAGTTTATTGAACCTACAGTGATGATTCGTAAAGTTTCGAAAAATTCCAGATCTTGTAGAAATATTGCAACTAAGAGTCTTATAAAGAGTGTCGATGTTGACCAGAAGGATGTAATACACCAGACGTTGAATAAAAAGCATGACTTTAGAAAAGATCCAGGAGCCTCAAAAGCATCACTTGCCAAGGCTCTTGGGGATCATTTGTACACACTAAGTTCGAGGTCTAAGTCTTTGCCAGAATTACCAATTAAAGCTGAAGTTTCTGTCGTTGGTCTTAAGTCTGGATCTCCTTCGTTTCTGGAGGCATTCTTGCTTTGCCCGTCAAAGCTAAATGCAAATCTTGGCAGTGATGAGTTGCTAAATTCTGAAGAGGTCCTCAAATCAGTACCAGACATTAGATGTTTGATAAAAGAAGAAAAGCAGTGGTTGGCCTCTTGGAATAAAGAAATGGTAAAGATGCAGGGAAGCCAGACTGATGACAGCATTTCGTACAAGAACGCCGATACTCTAGATACGTCTGTTAAAAGCTGTGAATTTGTGTCTGACAATTTTCGTGTTTTGGATACAGGTGAAGACAATGTCTTTCCTGCTGATGTGGCTAATCTAGAACTTCACAAACCTTTACTAGGTGTTGATACTTTGTTAGATAATGACTTTGCTTTGGATATTGAATGGACACACTTTGATTCTCATGGAAGCAATCCTAAGAACTTTGGAGGCCGCCTTACTGAAAATGACACAATGATAGAGCACAGTGACTGGGTAAATTTTCATACTGACAGATTTTCACTGCCAGCAAATTAACTAAATTATTTATTATTTAACCATAATTGAAATAAGCCATTTATTTATTTAGGCAGGGATCCATTGGTTCAATTTATCAGTTTAAGGAAGCAGTTTTGTATTAAAAAAGATGAGGATAAATTTGGTGTATATCAGGATTGTTTGGATTTAAAGTTTATCAGCATTGTATAATGGCAACATTGTCTTTAGGATAATATCTCAGATTTTATAAACTTTACAGTTGATAATGAATACACATATACACTAGAAATGCAGGACGGATTAATTTTTTGTTAGTCAGAATTTGATTTTATTCTGTTGGAAATGATTACTGTAATAACAGTGTTGATCAAAGTCCAGCAATGTAGGTGGTCAAAGTGCTTTTGTGAGGTTCCATGTCTTGATACTTAGTTTACCAGTTAACATGTCATCTGCTCAGCAGACTATTTTCAGTTTTAATCCATGCAGTTAAGTGATATGAAAAAGAAATTAGTTAGACAGTGCTTTAATTTTGCATTTAGTCAAACCCTTAACATTTGGAATATGAATAGTGCACGCAATGCTCAATTGCTCATCTATTTGGTGAATGGTGTTTGCTAATTGCACCTTTCACTGGAATAATCTGTTCTAAACATGTCTTTAATGAGTTACAATTCAGGAATGCAGTTCTGTTTTCATAAAGATAGAACACAGTTAATATGTTCTTTGCCAAAGGAATTTTTGGTTAGTAGTTTATTTTTAAGCTTCAGATGTAACAAATTAATACCAAAATTAAATGAACATTCACCATTATCTGTGATGTGTTACAAACACGATTTAGGCATTCCAGGTGCATTGTCTTTTGGATTGATTTTACTTAGTTCCTAGAGCAGCATAGCATCATAGAGTTTAAGGTAAATAATAAAAATGAAAACATTAAAAAAAATTTAGAATTTTATTTCTTTGAATTTCTGTTTAGTTTCAGGAGGAGCAGAGACAGGAGGATGAGTACTGGAAGTCGTATCTGAATGTTGTGTAGCGTTGTCAGGAACAACAACAGTCAACAACTCTTGCTTCATTCCTGTTTCTTCTACTGTCCCTAGTTTTCAGCAATGTATGAGACCCATGCGGACAATGCTTGTCCATTTTCTGACATTTTTTCTGAAGAATTTGCTCACAGTTGATGATGCTCTGGTTATCTTTAATGTGTTGGTGTTTATCTGAAACTGTTCTGCTAATTGAATTGTCCTTGAAATGGTAGGCTTTATTCACTTGAGTGGATCATTGCGCTGCCTTATAGAACAAAAAATTTTGGTGCAAACCTGGTTCAAAGATCCTACAACCCATGAAAATAACGATGTCTTGGTTATTAGGATCTTTGAACCACAGTTGCATCATTATTGTTGTTCAGAAGAATTAAGATTGTACAGATGACTTACAAGTATTATTACTAAAATATTATTATTATTATTGTTATTATATTTTTCTATTATTATTATTATTATTAAGAGATTTACTATGCAGGTGTCTTTCAGTGAGAACTTTCTGTACTAGTGATTTTCTGTAAAATAAATGGGTAAATCTTTTCTTAACCTCAGATAAGTGGTTGTAGTTCTGCAGTTGGTATGTGAAAATGTGCTGAAGCAGTCATGGAAGATTGTCCAGCCTGATTTAGCGCTGTACACTATGTAAAGCAATGCAGAGAGAGGCTTGGTTAGACCTATAAAACTTCTCATTGAAATTATTTGCTGCACTAACACTGAGCTTAAATACTTACTTTTTGACTAGAATTTCGGTTTAATATTAATCTAGACATTTCTTGCAAATGTATTGTGTGAAACTGAAATAGCCAGCTAATTGTATTTGTGAAATAAATTGTATTTGATGAAAATAGATATCTCTTGCATACATGCAGCCTGAGCTGAAGTTACTCAACTAATATATTATATTATATTCTTTTATCTTTTCATGTAGACTGCCTTTTAATGGCTTTTAGTCTATCGTTTGCATAATCCGACAAACCTTTTCTGCAATGAATAGGTTGTAGCATAATAGCATTGTTTAGTACAATAACATTTGTCTTTTCTGAAATCAGTTTGAAAAGTTTATGTTTCATGGGTTTTTGTAATCAGCAATGAACCTGGTTAAGCACTGATTTTAATCAAGTTTTAAGTTTGGTTAGGCATTCAAACTTGTAAAATTCAAAACAGAAAACTTTTTTACTAATTTTAATCAAGTTTGATATGCCATGTCACAGGACTGTCAATCTGTTGTATTTGTAATACGGTCTTCATATTTCTGGTAAGAGGCCAAGATTTTACCATAATATTCAGTCTCAATGATCCTGCATGCTACTGACAAAAGTCAGTTAACGGTTTTTAAATAGAATGTTAAAGTACACAACATTAATGGAACTGTAAGAAATGAGCCCAACAGCAATGTTCCCATAGTGGCTTCATATGTCCTATGATATGGGACCACATGTAGGACATATGCAGCCCATATGGAAAATTGTCATAAGGGCTTTGCATGTCGTACATCTGACGTTGCTGTTGGGTTTCTGGTGCAACAGCAGGCAGGATGTGGCAGGTCTTTGCACTGGCTCATCCTTCATACATTTACTTCATATGAAGAACTAGAAAAGTGTAAGATGCACTTGTGGTCATTTAAACATGTTGGTTTTCAGAGTCCTTGTTCCTTCAGTTGCAACAATCTGACCAAACATTTTCATACAAGTTATAAGGTTTTATCAGATTTGCTCAATGCATCGGAACTCGAACCCTGATCACAGAGATAAATGTATTAGCAATCTACCATCATGCCAGTTTGTTTTAGACTCCTGATTTCTGATTGATAATGACTGCTCAGAGCAGCACATTTAATGCGCCTCTAAGTACTTCTCTTGAAGAGACGCTATATAAATCTATCAATTTATATATATATATAAAATATATATATACCGTATGTTTTAAAAAAATCTTATTTTAATGTTAACAGTCATAACTGGTTAAGAAGTGTATCCTTGTGAAACTTAGTGAAGTTAGTATGTAGCTTTCTGTGATAAAGTGTAATGCAGTCGATCTCTGGGTGTATTTTGTGACTTGTTTTGATAGAAGTCTTGCAGCTGCTGTCCTTTTTTACTAATATATACAAATGGTTATATTGTCTTTTAAGACTTACGATGATTGCAGACTTGAAGAGTGGATAGTAGCTGAAAATCTTACTACCGACGGTGATCATGCTGAGGTGCTATAACAAAGTTGTACGTGTAAAGGATCACAGTGAACATGTTGGCTTAAATTATTAGCTTCTTGATTCTGTGCTGTTATGATTATCAGTATTTCTCAGTAGATCATTTGATGTTATGTGTTGATTTAAAAATCTTAATGTGTGACCTCTATGCCACATTTAAATGGCCAACTGCTTCAGAGATGCTATGTGAATAGTTCTGTTGTTTCACTCTGTTTGAATGTTAAAGCATTGCTGACATACAGCAAACACTATTTTATGTATTATGCTTCAGTTCACAAACTGCATGAAAAAGTCAATGCAGTGGGGTTGCATGGTTTTTAAGAGAAATGTTGGTGTCACTTTCAGTAAATGGTTGTTTAACAGATCTTGTGACATTTCCTGCTGTTGTAACATGATCTTGATCTCAAGTAATACAGTTCTCTGCCATTTCTGTTCCACTTGTTTCCTTTTTACAAGCAGATCGGAATTGCACAGCTGCATCTTATCTTATCTTATCTTATCTTATATGATTATTTATAAAGTGCCTCTCTCAGTATAGACTATTCAGAGGCGCTCCCATCTGCAGTTTCTCTTCCAGTGTTTCTTTCTGTATTGATAATATGACTTCTGGAGACATTTGATTGGGTTCGTACAGTTCGTACAGTTTCACGCTTTTAAGTTTTATGTAAGTACAGTGAAGTTTTGTCAAAGTATTTAAGTATTTTGCAGAAATGCCTAGTGCGTTTTGATGGACTGTTGAATCATGTTGCCAAACATTTTTTCAGTTGCTAGCATACAGTGAGAAAATAGGTTGAAATAATATTAAGTGGTCTTTGTTTAATATTTTTAACTGATGCACAGTTTTGATTGTGTTATGTAATTTTAAGAGACCCGTTTTATTGAGTTTGGCTTCTGTGATGTTTTAAGTGAGCACCGCACAGAATCTTCTTTGATTTACTTGTTTAATCAGTGTAACACAAAATTCAGAATTGAACTGGCTAATGCAGTGTTTAAATTCAATGTGGGTGCTGCTATCTTTGTTGCTGTTGCTGTGAAAACAATCTGCAGAACTGCATCACAATGTCTGGCATGTAGATGGGTATACCTGAAGTGTTTGTTGTGTATTGTGGCACTGTTTTCAATTAGTTGCAAATAAATTGATTGAGCAGTAATTTGTTGTAGCAGATCTTGTATTTAAAAGGAAAGTTCCTCCAATTGCTGTATTTGTATAGAGTTGACATTGATGTGCATGGAGTAGGCCTATATATGCTTGGTAGCATGGTGATGGTGAATTTATGTGGGCTAATTTACTTAGTGTAAAAATCTGTTGGTCATGTAAAGTTCAACGAATAATTTCGTTGTGTTTGTCAATTATTTTGAAAATCTTTACTATTAGTCAATAATGAGCCAAATGACTGGAAACATTTATATTAGTTGAACTTAGCAATATTTTTAATGCACCTAGGACTGTGATTAAACCCTTAAATTTGAGTGATTTGTCCGTATAGCCTTGTTTATGTTTATTGCTTACATAATTTACTTTGAATCAGTGATCATGATAAGATTCAGTCTCTAGTCTAACAAGAAAACTAATGATTCAGAAATGTTCACAACTGTGTCTTTTTCATGATTTAAATTATAATTATCTGTATTAACATCAAAACATCTGGAATCGTTTGCTCATGGATTAACCTAAGAATATCTGGAATTATTTGCTAAAAATTTATCCTCTGCTCAGGAGCAGAAACTTAAATCAGTGAATCTTTTATTTTGTGCGTTTGTGTTCGCTGGATGATATTTTGTATTATTAAGTTCTAATGTCAAATGGTGTACATTTGTTGTCTTGGTACATTTTATTTGCAGTTCGTAAGGGGCCATCCATATATTATGTACGCAAAAATCCAGGAAAATTGGACCCCTCCCTGTTCGCACGCGTACTTCCCCCCACCTGCGTACGTACAGGTGGCGCACCCCCCTAAGACCAGCTGCAGAATGTGTCAGTTACACAAGTCCAGGCAGCTACTGTCTGCACTTTAGGCCAGATTGAAGGATGAGTAATCCATGGACTCACTGTTGAGTTGTGTGATAGTTTAATAATAGCGTTCAGAGGTAAGGTGGCATACAAGTGACACCTCTCCCACAGTCCTACTTCCTTTGGTAGTACCAGATAGCTGGAAAGACTGAACTCTAGCTCACTTGAAGGCCAATCAATTTGCGTACATACACTATCAGTAGACCCCCACCCCCATTCGCAAGTGTACGCAAGCACATGCATTTCGGTTACCCCTCCCCCATGCGTACATAATATATGGATGGCCCCTAACTTCATAGAGCTTGATGAAATTTAATAAGGTAAGTACAGAAACAATTAAGGCTCCCATATCCCATCAGCAGCATAGAGGAGGCGCTCATTTCCTGCTGTTCGGCTCTTGAACTGACAATGGACGAATCCTAAGGGGTCGTCCATAAAGGACGTCCACAAATATGACCTACTTTGGACCCCTCCCTCCCCCTTGTCCGCATTTGACCTGACCCCTCCCTCCCCCTTTGCAGACGTCCGCACACCTAAGCCAATTTTTAATGTCATCAGCATTATTTTTACAAATATTCCACAGTACCTGTACACGTTAATAAGTGACAGTTCGGGTTTCATGTCGCAGGATGTGCACTGTGCAGTAATAAAAACCACTTTAAAGTCACAGTAAAGGTTGTACCATTCGTGAGGTTTTAGGCAATCACTTCACTGACATTTCATCTTCGTCTTTCGGGGAAGGTTGAAACAAAGGTGGTTAAAAAACGATAAAATTTAAAAGTTTAGATGCTGACGTCCGCACTGGTTATAACCCCCTCCCCTTGTCCGCATTTCGATGATCCCTCCCTCCCCTCATTGCGGTCGTCCTTTATGGATGACCCCTAAGGTCCTATACGTGCTGTTTACCTCCCAGCTTATGCCGATACCAAATTGTGCTGTTTGGTGATAGAGGCACATCTGAACGGTTTTCCCATGCTTGTTTCACTGAGTCTGCTGAACAGGCTCAAACTTGCAACCATCAGATCAGATACAAAGCGCACCTCCAATAGACCTCCATGTCTTGAGAAGTGAATTAGATCATCGACATCATCAATGAATTAACCAGTGAGTTTCATTCCGTTAAGCAGTCTTGTTGTCAAGACCTTAAACCTCAAGACCAAGACCTTGAACCTCAAGACCAAGACCAAGACCTTGAACCTCAAGACCAAGACCTTGAACCTCAAGACCAAGACCTTGAACCTCAAGACCAAGACCAAGACCAAGACTTTGAAACTCAAGACCAAAACCGAGAACAATACTCAAAAAATCACAACCATATCCAGACTTATATATTCCTAACTAAAAAAATTGTCAAGTCGGACTACCCGCTATTTTAATTAAAACATGAACCTTTTATTTTATTCAAACAAAACAACTCCAAATGCAGACTGCAGAGAATTTTGAATTCGTATTTACAAAAGTCCTTCATACGAAATGTTATTCCAAATGCCTGTTGCATTTTATAAAAACCAATTCGCTCAGAATTTTCTAACCAAGACGTGACCTGTGGGGCCTCATAAAATTCTGCCATGTGAAAAATACGTTCTACAGTGCTGAATTCATTGGCACACAGGGCAGCTTTTCAAGTACCGGATGTAAATGTACAAATTGTGAGTCTGTTTTGAAATCATTCCATGGTAAATAACCGGAAGTCAAAATAAATGTCCAAAACAACAGTAAAGCCTCACTCACAACGTGTAAATACTGAAGCAATTGTATTAGTAATTATTGGATAAATTTTTAAAATCCTTGCGTTTGGTTAAAAGACTGTTCGTATTGTCAAAAGTCTTGGTCTTGGTCTTGCAAAACCAAGACTAAGACCTTGAGCCTCAAGACCAAGACCAAGACCTTGAACCTCAAGACCAAGACCAAGACCAAGACCTTGAACCTCAAGACCAAGACCAAGACCAAGACTTTTAAAAACGAATTCGAGTGCACTCGAGACCAAGACCTTGGTCTCGAGGACAACAAGACTGCCGTTAAGAATTTGTAATTCTACAAAAGTCATATGGTGACACCTGATCTCTGAGTCTCTACTTCTGAAGATCTTGCCGATTAGTTTAGTGGTGTGTGTGTGTGTGTGTGTGTGTGTGACTGTGTGTGTGTGTGTGCGTGCGTGCGTGCGTGTGTGTGTGTGTGTGTGTGTGTGTGTGTGTGTCAGAGAGAGACAGAGAGAGCTTGTTACAAAGGTATTTTTCTGCTCGTCCATCAGCCCTCGTGGCCCAATACACCGTTGGCTGGATCGATCATCGAAGGCAAGACCATTTTGTGTAATCACGCAATTGAGCTAAGGTGTGAGAACCAGCTTGTTAGGTACTATGGTTACCAAGCTGCCTGTACACCAGCTTGTGATAAACGCGTTTATGTGTAGGTCCTTGTGTGTGCCGAGTCTTACAGGACGTTTACGTTGAGGTTCTGGCCAAAACCCTTCCTTAGTCCCATTAACATGAACCACATGTAGGCCCTATTTCTAGAATTTTTTATCCTGCGGTTATTCAGATGATGAATAGATCATCGTCAAATCCACTGAGAATGAGTTCGTTGCGGAGTTTCTTCTCAGCCTTCGTTATTCTCTTCTTCAGTTGCAGTTGAAGGCTGTTGAAGTTTTCCATCATCGACCTCAGCTGTGTCGTCGTCTCTCCCAGAGACTTCTCCAGTCGATCGAGCTTCTGTTCGGCCGTCAATTCCAAGAGGTCCTGCTGTTTGGCGAGCTCTTCGTCGAGCAGGTTGTCCTTGCGAAGCATCTGGCGACCCTTTTCGATCAGTTTCTGCTTGGCCTCTGGGTATTCGGTCAACGCGTCCCACAGATCCTCCTTCGAAAGCACGAACAGGTCAGAGTAGCCGACGCTGCGAATGTTTGCTGTCCTCTTGTTGCCGTTCTTGTTACCTGGAAACAGGCGTATCTTGTCAAGGTCGATTCCAGGTGGGGATGTGTCTCTCTCCCAGTTATAAAATTAGTGCACATAGCAAAGAGCGGCAGTCATAGGCGTAATTTGTGGGGTGTACGAGGGGTACCCGTACCCCCAATTTTTGGATTGGGGGTACCGTACCCCCCCCCCCCCCACTTTTTCAACAATGCCAATCAATATTTTATTGTGCCTTGCTATAGATCGCAGTCTCCGCCTTGCTTCGTGTATGTAAGACATTGGTACCCCCACTTTTTGGACCAAAGTT
Organism: Allolobophora icterica; assembly: GCA_963556255.1. Lineage (NCBI taxonomy): Eukaryota > Metazoa > Annelida > Clitellata > Crassiclitellata > Lumbricidae > Allolobophora > Allolobophora icterica. Next base: position 60,809,388 of record OY744606.1, read on the forward strand.
ACGCCGCTGGCGGCAGTGTAAGGGGAGACAAGAGTGCCATGACCGAACCCCTAAGACTCGGATATGAAGACCATAGCATCCTTACCTCTGGATTCACCGTGGTATGGTATTAGCAAAGAGGACATTCATATGGCACCACACGTAATGCACTCATTTCGATCTCGTTTAGCGTTGGTAGTCTACCGCGCTAGTCCCCGGATTCGCCGCTAAGCCTTCGAGTCGAAACCAGTCGCTAAGCTACCGACTGCTAGCGACTTCGCTTACTTAACACTGCTTACTGTTTTAATTGCAGTCTCTGAGTTTCAATTTTTGACGAAGCCATCAGCAGACAGAAGCAATACATGCATCTGCTTATAAGGTGCTAGTCACTTTGGACTCGTTATAGCTGAGTTGGCTAGGGGGCACAGGTGTAGTAGAAATCTCGAAGCAAATTTCTTCGCAGGCGACGATTTGAACCCTTAACCTCTCGATTTACAGTTCAGCACTATAACCACTACGCCATCAAGCTCCCCCCCATAGCGTCCACGACAAATACGCCCTTTGTCATATGTGTCAAAGGACGTATCTGCCCTTTGAAAATTACGACAAATGCACCCTTGCTGAAAGCTTAAACTAAATTATGCTATAGGTATGCAAGAATAACAATTACGTCGAGAACACATTCTTTCATGAATGCACCTATCCATTTCCCGTCCATTCATCCATCCATTCTTCCATCCATTCACTCATTCTTCCATTGTTTTTTTCCAGCCGTCCATTCTATCCGTCGGTCCGTCCATTCACCCACCCATGCATCCATTCATTCTTGCATCCATTTTCCATCTATCGATCTATACTTCAATCAATAATGCATGCATCCATCCATTTTCAATCCATCCATCCATTCTTCCACCTATCCACTTTTCATCCATCCATTCATTCTTCAATTCATTAACGATTAATCCATCCATACATTCATTTGTCCAGCCATTCATTCATCCATTCGTACATCGATCCGTCCAAGCGTTCATCCATCCATGCATCCATTCATTGATTCATGCATCCACCTATCCACTTTTCTTCCACCCATCGATCCATTTTTTCATGCATGCATGCATCCATCCATTCTTCCATCCACCCACTCGGGCCATTCTTTCATCCATCAATTCTACCATCCGTCCATTCTTTCATCCATTCTTTCATTCACTCGTCGATCCTTCCATCAATCCATTCCATTCATCCGTTCATCCACTGATCATCCATCGATCACCACCTGCTATGTTGAGGATGCTGATCTCTCCGAAGACGACTCCTTCTCCAAGCGTCGCAAAGACAGTCTTTCCATCATCGGAGACGACGTTTAGCTTCCCTCGTTTGATGATGTACAGCTCCTTCCCGATGTCTCCCTTGCGACAGACGTAGTCCGACGGACTGAAGACGGACAACCTCAGCTTCAGGACCATCTCCATCAGCAGCCCTGCCTCGCAGTCCTGGAATATGGCCACCCGTTTCAGTGTATCCAGATGCACCTGCATCGCTATCTCGGCCTTGAGCTGCTGAGGCAGAGCGCCGAGAACCTCCTGCTCATCCATCGTCTGTCGATCACTCCACATATAATCAAACCACCTGTTCACAAACACATGTCAATCACTTTAACGTTTACAGGAATAACGAAAAAAATCAAAAGTCTGTCGATGTTGGGGATTCTACGGATCTATCTATGACAGAGGATAGAGGCGCTACAGAATTGCATCATGCATGAGGATTAAGGCATCAGAGCAACAGAAATGGTTATGATTAGAATGCACTGAAAACTAATAACGGAATAAAAACTTAATAACTAATAACTTAAAACTAATTCTAACTTAATTGTACATCCATCGTGAATTAACCGCAAGTTGGGCTAGGCCCACGTATTATTCTTATTTTAAAATTTGCTTATTAAACTTGCTATTAAACAAGTTTTAAAGTACCGTAGCCTTAATATTTCAACTGGTAGATTTTAATCGTTAGTCTAGTTTGTGATCGAATTCAGACGCCAGACCACAAAAGAAGATAAATTTAGCAATATCACTAGTCAAAGAAATTAGCCGACTGACCGACAGATTTGGAAAGGAATGTCAATGAATTGGAAGGAAGAGATAGAGCCAGGCGAAGGCTAGGCGCTATATTATACATGTCTTGTTAGGCATTCAAAATAAATGCATTACTGTAGTACAGTAGCGAAGTAAGGTTTGGCTGCGTCTGGTTTGCTAACCGTATGACTCGTTTATCGAGGTCCTTGTTGACCTTTCTCAAGGTCATGTATCTTTTGACCCCGTCCATGTTCTCCTCAAACGTCGCCCTTTCCGAGTTCATGCTCGTGATGATCTCGCCGACGTTTCCGATGATCGTAGCGAAGAGAAGGACTCCGACGAGAAACTCCGTGATGACGAAGATGAACTCGGGGACCGTGACTGGGTGGTTGACGTCTCCGGCGGTGGTCAACATCAGCGTCGACCAGTAGATGATGTACGTGTAGGTGGTTGCCGGTGAATCAGGGTCCGTCACGACTGTCTGGTAGTAGGAACAGTTGTTCGACAGGTAGACCCACTGATCCGAGCAGAGTCCTATCCATAGGCTGATCTGCGAACGGACCCACATTTGATGTCCACAGATATATCGATCACGGATATATTTTACAGCCACTTTCAGTGGACCGACATTATGATTCAGTCTTGTTGTCAAGACCTTAAACCTCAAGACCAAGACTTTGAACCTCAAGACCAGGCACGTAACTAGCCTTTTTCGTTTGGGGGGGCTTAAGCCTTGAACATGGCAACATTTATACAGTGTTCATACGAATTTTAGCCGTAAGCATACAACGGCTTGACTTGTTTGGGGGGGGCTTCAACTTCGTTTGGGGGGGCTTAAGCCCCCCCAAACCCAACGCTAGATACGTCCCTGCTCAAGACCAAGACCAAGATTGACTTTGAACCTCAAGACCAAGGCCTAGACTTTTGGTCTCAAGACAAAGACTTTTAAAACGAACTCGAGTGCACTCGAGACCAAGACCTTGGCTTCGAGGACAACAAGACTGCCATTGTGTCACTGGTGGTAACTGGTGGCCAGCTATAATATAGGCAAGGTGGCTGTGAGATATCCATCCAATTCGAGTATAACGTATGACCAGCACCGTTTTTCACAGAAAAGGCTTCGCTTGTCATGGATAGCTATTCAGCCAACTTTTCAATTGGCCTCAAGAGAATTTAACCACAGGCGCATTGCTGCTTAGCGTCGTATTTAACACCGATAGCGCTAATTAAATTACACCTGGTGAGACATACTGTACCCACAGTAACATGGCTAAGACGGTAACCCTACTGCCTATACTTGAAGCTCGGTATGAAAATGTATTGGCCTACAATGCCCTATATAAATCATGCAAAATCGACACTACCATATAGGAAACTTGACATCTCTGATGCCTACAGATAACTTTGTCCTCTGACACAGCCATATACGAAACCTTGGAGTTCGTTTCTATAACATTTACGCCCTTTCAAGCCCCTCTGCCTCCGCTGCGCTCGTGAATAAGCTGGTGCCCCGCTTAGCTTTGGATAGCACATTGGAAATTTGGAGATTACGATTACGATTATCTCTGTTCTGTCTGGCAACCGGACTTGGATCTTCACTTCACTTAGAGCAGATCTGGACAACCAGGGGCGTCTATCCCCCCCTCTAAGTCATCGGAGCAACTTCCCATTTCCCCCTTTTCTTCTCCCTCCCCTTCCTTCCCCCTAAAATGGTGGCACACACACTGACAGATCTTCCCCTTTTTTCTTGGATGGAGCATTTGCTCCAAGGTTTCTATGGTGTAGACACCCCTGTGGACAACCCATCTGACTTGACGCAGCGCTCGTGAATAAGCTGGTGCCCTGCGCTTAGCTTTAGATAGCGCTTTAGAAAGTAGGAGTTTACGATTACGCGTGTATACCATGGATACGCATGGTACTATACCAATACATCCACTTTGTACCGAATATAGGGCCTACATCTCCTGGGTAAAGGCCCCAAACCATGCAGAAGGAGGAAAAAGGTAAGACCTGGTAATAGATGCAGGCGTTCCAGTGGAAGCTGACAATGATGTAGAGGATGAGTTGAGCCACGCGAAACACGTATGGAAAGTTGGTCCTCGAGTCAGTCTTGTCGAAGAACTCAGAGATGCGAGGGACTCTTAGGATGCGATTGATGCGGACGATGGTCGTCTGAACACCAAAGCGGATGTAGAGAAGGTCCGTCGGAAGGATGCTGGCCATGTCCAAGAAGAACCAGACGGTGTGGGCGTAGTTCTGGCGCAGTTTCTTTGTGTCCTGGACGAGCATTCCCTGATCAAGGTAGACTACACAACAAATCGGATGACAGTGACGAAAATACACACACACACACACACACACACACGCACGCACGCACGCACGCACGCACGCACGCACGCACGCACGCACGCACGCACACACGCACACACACACACACACACACACACGCACGCACGCACACGCACGCACACACACGCACACACGCACGCACACACACACGCACACACGCACACACACACACACACACACACGCACACACACGCACACACACACACCGTCACACGTGTATATATAGCAGTGCTGCCTCCTGAATGCGCTATGCATCTTAGGTTCCTACATACAGTGCTCTTGGAAAGTTCTTAAAATGCCCTAGGTAAATATTCATACACATTGCATACAAGTATGCATTCATACATACATACAGAATAGTCAGATTGAGACAATCTGAAGACAGAGCCTAGCCTCTACCTTGTCATTGGTCATAAACCTTTGTTACTGTCGACTTAACTGCATAATGGACGTCCGCAGGAATTTTTCTAGATGGGGGCCAAATTTTTCTAGCGGGCAACACTTTTCTAGGGGAGAAAAATGACATTTTTGAATGGAAATTCATTAACGCAGAAAATGAGAATTTTCATAATCTAGGGGTAATTGTCCTCATTCCCCCATCCGGACGCCCATGACTGCATGTATAGGCTATAATATACATAGGCCTATCTGTAGCATGGGGAAATGACTTTAATATTTAGGCTGGGGCACTCATGCTTCTGTTCCCAATATTTCAGAAGTTATCAAAATTTATCTGAAAATTAGGCCTATATTCAGAACAAAAATAAAGAAGTACTAGTAATATTGGCGGGACATGAATTGAAAGAGAAATAAAACTATAAAAGAAGAAATATAAGAAATCTTTGGAATGAAAATGCGCAGACGACGAAAAGGTCACCGATAATTTAAAATTATGGGTCGGATCATAAAAAGGTCATCAAAAGTTTCAGAGAAAAGACGTGTTCCCAACATTTCAGAATGGATCGACGCCATTGGTTGCTGCTACTGCTTTTGGTATTAGGCCCTCCTATGATTTATTCTATGCCATATCCATAACCATAATTCGGTGGATAAATATAGGTAAGGATCTAACCTGTGGCATATGGTCGAGACAGAATAAGCAATGCAGAGACGTAAACACTCAAGTGAAGATATAATACAGAAAGACTCAGGAAGAGAGACTAAGAGAGAGAGAGAGAGAGAGAGAGAGAGAGAGAGAGAGAGAGAGAGAGAGAGAGAGAGAGAGAGAGAGAGAGAGAGAGAGAGAGAGAGAGAGAGAGAGAGAGAGACAGACAGACAGACAGACAGACAGACAGACAGACAGACAGACACAGACAGACAGACAGACAGACAGACAGACAGACAGAGACAGACAGACAGACAGACAGACAGAGACAGACAGAGACAGACAGACAGAGACGGAGAGGGAGAGAAAGAGACAGACAGAGAGACAGAAAGAGAGAGAGAGAGAGAGAGAGAGAGAGAGAGAGAGAGAGAGAGAGAGAGAGAGAGAGAGAGAGAGAGAGAGAGAGAGAGAGAGAGAGAGAGAGAGCGAGCGAGCGAGAGAGAGAGAGAGAGAGAGAGAGAGAGAGAGAGAGAGAGAGAGAGAGAGACCTTTTCTCGACTGAATAAATATGTCGATGACGTAGAGAAGATCGGTGACGTAATCGAGCGTCAGCCAGATGACGTAACTGCTGCTGAGTCCAGGCAGAATCGACCGAGCAATGACCATCGTCAGATTGTAAAGGACGGGGATCGTCATGACCATCAGCCACCGGTAATACATGTCCGATGACGGATCGATCACCCACACTCTCCAGAAACTACAACAGGTTGTCGGTTGTCTCTTTGGCATCAGTCTTAAACCTAAGCGTCGTGCTGTGGAGTAGGCGGATGCAGCTTCGTCTCTAAATGCGTGTATGGGCAACTCTAACATTGATTGATGATTAATCAAGCTTCTTGTATGTGTATATATATATATATATATAAATATATATATATATATATATGCATGCATGCATGCATGCATGCATGCATGTATTTATGTACGTATATGTGTGTAAATATGTATATATGTATGACTCTATACTTAGTATTTGACTCCTGAGGGCTTGTATGTACATCGGGGAAAATAATAATAATAATTTAAAATTACTAGCAATAGACGTTTTCATTATTGAAGAGACGTGCTTCGATCATAATTGAAGTGACGTAACAACAGACCTTTATTTTCTAAATTTAAACATAATAACATTTCATAGACTTTTCATAATTGAAGTGACGTAACAAAGGCCTTTATTGTCTAAAGCTAAAAATTCTATTTATAGACGTGTTTTTCTTAATCGAAATGACGTAGACCTACGTAACAATTGCTAGTCTTTTCTTCTCTATCTTTAAACTTAATAACAATATACTTTTTCATAATTTAGGTAACGTTTACAACAATGCCTTTATTCTCTAAATCCGAGAATAAAAATAATAGACGTTTGAACAATTAGAATGACGTAACAATAAACCTCTATTTTCTAAATTTAAAGTTATAATATCAGTAGACTTTTCATAGCTGAAGTGACGTAACAAAGGTCTTTATTCCCTAAATGCGAACGTATAATGACAATACCGGTACACTTTTCGATAATTGAAGTGACGTAACAAAGGCCTTTATTGTATAAATCTAAAAATTACTAAATATGTGTGTTTCATAATTGAAATGATGTACCAATAGGCCTTTATTCCAGAGGGGTAACTTTGGTCTAGAAAGTGTGGGTACCAAATTTCTCATTGTTTTAGATTCGCGACTGTTAAATATTTATAACGGCATCGTTTTTATTACAAGCATAATACAATATAGGCTTGATGATGATGATGATGATGATGATGATGATGATGATGATGATGATGATGATGATGATGATGATGATGATGATGATGATGATGATGATAACAATAATAATAGCGACAATAATAATAATAACAATGAGAGTGATGGTAATGGTGATCACACTGATGATAATGCTCGGTAATTGTTTTGAATCTTGAGGGCTTCCTCAGATAAAATAATAATTAGAAAAAAAATGGGTATGAAAAGTGGGGGTACGGTACCATCCAGTCCAAAAAGTAGGGGTACGGGTACCCCTCTTACCCTCCATAAATTACGCCTATGGGTTAGAGAAGGAGAGGTGTGGATCAAAAGTAATACCAAGATTGCGGAGGTGAAGGTAAGAGCCCACGAGTTAGTCGATAGGTGCATGGAAGGGTCAGGGATTTTCTTAATTTACCAGGAAGGTCTAGGATGATGAATTCTCTTTTGGAATGGTTAAGGCAGAGGAGATTGGATGACATCCACTGTAAGATTACTGAGATTAGGTTAACCACGTTAAGTAATTGTGTGATGGAGGTGGAGAAAGAGCTTGCGGAGTGGGATATGTAGAGTTGGGTGTCGCCTGCTTAGAGATAGTGGTCAATAGAGGAGGTTTTATGAGATGGCTTAAATGTGTGGGTATACAGTAACAGGATGAAGAGAATCGGACCCAGGATGTAGCCTTGACGGACACCACAGGAGAGAGGGATGGGTCGTGAGCAGTGGCTGGAGGCTTTAACAAAGAAGAATCGGGAAGATCTTAGCCATCATAGATAGAAGGAGAGACCACAGTAGAGCAGTGCCACAGATGCCACACCAAGAAGACAATCGTTGAAGGAAGAGGCTGTGAATGATGGCAAAAAGACACAGGCAGGAGACTTGCTGATTGCTGACGGCAGAGACCAGTTTATTGCACAGAGATCTATCTAAAGTGTATGTGGAGTGGTTTTTAGTGAAGCCAGATTGGTGGGGGGTTATGAAGTGAATCAGAAGAGAGGTAGTCGTTTAGCCGAGCAAGGAGAATAATTCGTTCAGTTAACTTAGATAGAAAGGAAAGATTGGAGATGGGACGGTATGAGTGTTTAAATGCAATCGGGAAGTTGCCGGTAGAGAGTGAGAGATTGATAATTTTGGTGAATAAAGAATCGACGACAGAGGCACAGTCTTTTAGAAGAGAGGTGGGGGATATCAAGTTCGCACTGCTTGTTGGGAAGAGAGTTTAGGAAGAGTGACACTTCTGCTTCGGAGGCGGGAGAGAGAATTGGGAGCGATAACTGCATGATAGGCACTAGGGGATCCGGAGAGATCCCCCCGGAAATTTCCCCCCCGGAGATTTCCCCCCCGTTTGAATAGGATAAAACCCCCCGGATATTTCCCCCCGGAACTACTAATTACTAATCAATTAACGTATATTAACTTTGATGTTTAAAGTAAACGCTTAATAAATTTGCCAAGACTCTTGATCAATTGATATTTACTAACTTTGATGCTAAAAGTCAATGTTAATTACAGATGTGCTATTTACTCAATCTCGTAATCTCGGGGCTGGAACTACGAATTACTAATTAATTAACGTATATTCACTTTGATGTTTAAAGTAAACGCTTAATAAATTTGCCAAAACTCTTGATCAATTGATATTTACTCAATCTCGTATATATAAGCTGCCAAGAAATTGTTAAATGGCAGTAGAGAAAAAACAGACATGGAGTCAGAAACGGTTGCTAGCACACGTGGCAAAAATAAAGTTATTTTAAACGGTTTTGTATACGTAAAACAAAAAAAATTGGCGAACAACGTAGTTAGTTACGAGTGTGAACGTCGTAGAGGTACAGGAACAAATTTGAGTGAGTGCAAAGCAAAAGTGAAACTGAATGAAGATCTATCAGTTGTTAGTTACCTGCATGAACATACTCATGCTGCTGATTCGGGGGAATTTTCTAAGGGGGGGAAATTTCCGGGGGGGAATTGTCCGGGGGGAAATCTCCGGGGGGGGGAAATTTCGGGGGGGGATCTCTCCTAGACCCAGGCACTAGGCAGTAGGAGTAGGGTTGAGAGAATGGGGTGAATGAGTGCCGGAGGAGCCAAGGGGAATGTGTGTCTAGAAGAGATTGAAATACTCTATTACTCCTTACACGATATCTTAATTCTCATGTCGAAGTAAGACGAGGCATGCCTCGTCTCGAGAATTACGACGAGGTACTTACCTCGTCTTGCCTCATGCTGGCTACGGGCCTGTATGCATGTATGCATGTATGTTTGTATGTATATATTTATGTATGTATGTATGTATGTATTGATGTATGCATTGTATGTATGTATATATGTACGCATGTATGCATGGCCATGTATGTATGTATATAATTATATGTACATATATGTATGTATGTATGTATGAGTGCATGCATGCCTGTATGCATGTATTTATGTATGTATGCATATATGTATGTGTGTATATATGCATGTTGGGCAAGCATGTATGCATATGTATATATACGTACATACATACACGTATGCATGCATTCATACATAGGGGCCTACATGCATACAATCCTAGCCATTAATTATGTGAATGTTATTAGAGTTAATTAAGAGAGAACGTTCATCATACACCGTCTTTGGATTCATTCCATGCAGTTAGAATGAGAATTCGCATAAATAATCATAGAGCCGTACTTGGGATCGATGATTTTCCGAATGGTTCCTCTGAATCCGATCATGTCTGCGTAGATGTTGATGGTCATCCCGTATTTCTCAAGGAAGCAATCGTGCGACTCATCGACTCCTCCTCCTCCTCTTTCAGATCCTGCAGCAGCATCTGCTGATGCGGTTGCTCCATCATCTGTTACTTTGCCTTCCTCGCCGCCAAACAGTCGTCGACAGGAACGAGTAAACTGCATATACAATGGATGGATAATATAGATTCACTCATTTAAGCAGGCCGGCCCCTACTTGAAATGACACCCAGTTCTTCATACTTTTTCTTGTAGAATGAAACCGTGTAGTATAATATAGAATCTATACATACCATGTACCGTCGTGTAACTGAGGGGTGAGGAGTGACTCCAATTTTCTTTTTCAACACAGCAACACGCCTCAGGAACGATATCACATCTGAGTTCCGAAGATTCTCGGTTCCTCCATCATCATTCCATCCGGATCTCCATCCTCCTCCGCATGCTCCTCTATCTATCACTCCCCGGGCTTTCCAATCAAAACTGAAGTCTCACCTTTTCAAGAACTCCTACCCTGACTCATCTGATCCTCCGCCTTCCAATTCTTCTCGCCCTATACGACACCCTCCTTAGCAGCTGCTATGCCTCCTCTCTTGACCTGCCCCCATGGTACCCGGACTCGGACTTCCTCTGGACTACTCTTTGGAAACCCCCTCTGATTTGACGTAGCGCTCGTGAATAGGCTGGTGTCCTACGCTTGGCCTTCGAATGGCGCTTTAGAAGTTTGGAGATTACGATTTCTTTTCCTTTAGGCTGTATATCTGATTCTGGAAACAAGGAATAGGAGAATCGTGGATACGGAGTCAGGCAGTAAGCCTACATAGCATGACTTTCCATCTGATACAATACTATAATATAGGCCTACTAATAGGCTACTATATATATATGATGAAGTGATGGAACGGCTGGATAAAATGTTACTCATTGAGGATTTCAGTCGAAATTGGAGTCAGCTTATGAAATGCAAGTGTCTCAATTGGCAGCCCACTGTATAGTTCCACTCTGCATGTAGCCTAGGCCTACCGATGTAGGCCTACATGCAGGATGTGTGCACGTTAAGACGTAGGTCAACTTGTAGGTCTTATATAAACAACAATAAAAGCAATCTCCGCTGTTTAACGATGACACGAACGGGTTAGGATTTATGTTGGTTGGTTAGGGCCTATTGGTTATGTCATGTCGATTTCCAACACACCGTTGAAGAAGGCCATAAACAAGAAGAGTCCCGCATATAGCGACGTACTACATGCCTACATCAAAGGAATTAGGATCTCTAGTATATATATTAGTAAGTGCTGAGGCATGCTTCTTTAAAATCCTCTGCCCAAAGTCTAAATGACAGCTGAATTCAATAAGAAGCATCACTGAATAGGAATAAATATTAATCGGTGATAACAATCCAGCTCCTTACCTTTGCAACACAGTAACAGTTTGCCATATTGCGACAGTTTATGGTCAGTTGACGATAACAAGTCCAAGAAACGAGTCCTATCTACACTAGTGGCCAATTGAATGGAAACTTCCGTGTTTGACGGTTTTTAGTTCTATGGCTGACTGTTATTAGGCTATGGCGCTATAAAATTATACAATGTAAAATCCAAATAAGTTTTAGAAACACTCCTACACATATTCAATGAACATCCGGCTGTATTTTATTACGAAAAAGCCGTAAACAAAGAAATATTAACTCATTTCTCAGTAATTAATTATTGATTCCTGAACAGGTAAAAAATGCGTTTATTTCTGTATTTGTACATTCTTCTTGTGACTATTTTGTTCGAATTTTTCGCAGTTTTTTAACAATGCGTTTGCTGAGTTCGACTACAAAACGGGTAATTTAATAAGTAAGGAAAGAATAATAATATGGTACATTATTTTAGAAATTTTTATTGATTATGAACAGGATAAATATCGGTTAATTTCGATTTTCGAATTTCATTTTGTTAATTGTTACATTGTACAAGTTGTAACCAATTTTCTTGTTCATTTCTTGTAGGAATACAGTTAATATTGTGAAAATGCGTTCTCTCAATTTGCTCAGTAAAGATAATTTTACCACAGGAAAAGTCTTATCTTGTAGAAGTTTCCAATGAATTGGCCACAACTGTACATGCTTATGACCATTGCAGTCAGTTGCATCCTATTCAGGCAAGATCTCATTGTACGCGACGTGTGCTGTAAAGATGCTAGGCCCTACTTTGTTTCTAAGCGCAATAGCCATTTTATGGTGGCTTCAAATTAAGCGTCTAGACGGTGTCGAAAAGAGATGTCAGTCTCAATCTTTTTCTCTTCATCTACACTTCTTTGCTCGTATAAAATAAGATCTACATACACAGAAACCACGACTCGGCATATTAGAAGAACGAGTTTCAGAGGTATGGTGCACGCAGCAAGCAGTCGCATCGCGCGATGACTCCGAATGTCGGTTTCCAAGGCAACGACAGGTAAGCTAAGTGACTTTCCATGCAGATTGCACCTGTCTCTCTGGCGGATCTGTGCCAATAATTGCGAAGCTTGCATGGTCACTGAGGAACAGTAAGGTGAATGGCCATATGGCTGATGGGCTAAAGATTTTATATATATGCTGTTCCTATAGTAATTGAATTAGCGCATCCTCCTAGGCCTACCAATGGCAGAAACAAAAAGACAGACAGGCAGGTGGACACACAAATATATAAAGACACATATAGAGACACTTTAATTGCACAGTTATATGTATACAGTTACAGTCATAGGCGTAGACTCTGGGGGCAGCCGGGGCACATGCCCCCCCAATAATTGAGATGGACTGTACATTCAATGCAACAAGTGTAGAATTAATAACCAAGTGCATATATATATATATATATATATATATATATATATATATATATATATATATATATATATATATATATATATATATATAGTTGCTTGATGATGCTTCAGCAAGTTATCGTAGGGTTCGGTACAGGAAAGCCTGCTGAAACAAGAAGCAGACTGATGGTGTTTGAAGGTGATAGTCGGGACACTCCTTACTGTCTGGTTCGGATAGTCCTGCTGTTGAGTGATAGAGTCAGGGCAATATCAAGGGAGTAAAGCGGCGTGGAAGGAGAGATAGACAGAGTTGGTGAAAACTGAAAAGACGGGATATGATCATATGGATCTGATCTTGGTTATTTTAAAAGATTCTTTTAAGAATCGATCGATACTGACATTACTGTAGGCCTATGCGTGTGGCGGACAGAAGGAGATTAAAGAACTTTTATCCAGTGTGGACATGTCCAACCAGAGGGATAGGCCTACCAAAGACCAATTTAAAGTGCGTGCGGGACGAATAGTAAATTAAACGTAGTCTCCACAGTCAGTCGATCACTATAGGGCTGGTCATCATCGTCACTGCGAGAATAACAATCGTTGTCACAGTCTTCGTTTCACATGGCTACAGTCTGTATCATACAGACATAATTATAATTGGCCCGTGCAGGTTTGTACGTGGGCCCTAATAGGCCTATGTAGTCTGTATAAGCGTTGGCAATTTCAGTTGAGCGTGATAGACATTGTGTGCAAAGTATATAGGCCTAGGTCCAATTCCAATAGGCCCCTATACAAGAAAAAGTAGGCCTATTTCAACGTCTTCTGAAAAAGGCCTACTTTCTAGGACTACTATTTGCAGAATCCGCCCTCTGCTCAACTTCAAAACCGCATCTGCTAAACTTGAGTATAGCAACTCGATAATCCATCAATTCATGCCTAAAATTTGCAAATCGCTCTATTAGGCATGGCGCTGTTCCGTCTCTAAGGAATAAACTCCCACCAGAATTACGACAATTAGGCCTAGCCTAGACCTATCTTATTCATACTCCGAACTCACCAAATCCTCATAAATTATCTTGTTATTTCTCCATTCTCCACAGGTCTTTCACTTGACACTGAAAACACTGCTCTTATCTTTCACAAATCATATCCTGATTCCTCCTTTTACCACTTAATTGCCTCTCTTAATTGTCGGTTTCAGTAGGGCCTAATAGGCCTACTAAGCACCATCCATGCACGAGTCCATGACACGTAGGCCCTATCGTGATATAGGCCTACCTGACTTGAAACTGATTTTTACCCACCCCACCTATCGATTTTGTTTGGATAAGGGCCTCGATATAACATATAAGCCGGTTCCCGTGATTTCGCTTTTTGCGGTGCTGTAGAAAAGCGAAGTCTCGAGACTACGATTACGATACTTGCTAATTGCTAGGAGCGCTGCGGTGCATACGCATTTACTACGTACACGAGATCTCCGAGAATTTTATAGTTCTTTGTTATTTTTGGTCTTTGGCTCAGAAGCTCGTTATAAATACAAGAGGTCGTTGCGTAAGCGTTAAGTTGAACAGCTTGTGTGTAAGTAGTCGATGACAATGGATCTAAAATTTGAACCGGACGTCATACCGAATTTTATGCAGTCCGCACCAAAAGATGACTTTGGACCAAATCTTATCCGTCTTCAAGTAACAAACCAGATAAAGGAACTGCAGACTGTCATCAGAGACAGGTTCGTTGAAAAAACAAAAGGTACACGTGTTTGGCGCGAGCTACACGGGTTCGTTATTATGCCGCGAGCAACTGTAAATAAATTTGGAGTCATACAGTTATTTATATCTCTTGAAATTTGCTCGTTTTGTATTTCTCTAGCCAAAATGAAATAAGGCGTCTTACGTATTTCACGAAACTGAGCACTTCTCTTAAATCTAAGGTTGATTGGCTTTGAGATATGTCAATAAAAACTAATGTAGGCCGTATTCCAGGTTGTGCCTCGGTTGAGCTCCAACTTTTGAGAATTTGGACGAGTGGAGCGGATATAAGCAGTGTTGTAAAATCATAATGTTACTTTGTGATAAAATTGAAGCTTTGGTCGTTTGCGGCCGATCACGTATATAATCAATATGGCACGTTCAGACAGACAATAGAGCGCCACGTCCTTCATTTTGTTTTGTATGAATTTTAAGTAAGTAAGTAATCGAATACGTTGGGTGACGAGCTTTTCAATCGGAAAACCTGCAAACGTAGCGTCTATGCATTTTGTTGTTATACATGAAAGTAACTGTGATTCACAAACTGATAAGGTGCACACACAAAACATGGAGAACATGCAGATGAATGCACGAAAAGCAACTGAAAAACAATTTGGCACAAGTCATGATTTGTTTCCAACATGTCTTCAGGCATTATTTCGCGAAACGTATTGTGGCAAGAAATGATTTTCGCTATCATTCATATTTGTAACTTAGAAATGTACCTCAGTTAATTATTTCATGACACAAATGCAATGTATGTTATTGTGTTCGATATTCATTGATTACTTGCTTAACACTTTCGAGGCTAAATTATTTAAAAAAATTTGGGCTGTAGGCTGAGTATATTTTTGGTAAAAGTTGTGATTTTCCTGAAAGATGTCAAAACTGCTTGAACTTTTCTCTAATGATGTAAAACATCTATCCAATGTATAACAATGAATGCGCACAGTATGTCACTCTAATCTATACATGATAATTTTTAACTACGATATTATTCAATCACATTTATCAGTAAGTCATAATATTTGCCAAATCTGATTTCTGTTTAGTAATAAATCGATGCACTAAGGCCTAATTCCAAGTTAGTTGTCTCTGGCTAATGGCTTGGCGTCAGCTACAGGAGTCAGTCACTCCTTCCCTATCTATATAAATAAAGACAAGACTGTCTGTCTGTCTGTCTGTCTGTCTGTCTGTCACAGCGATCTTTGACCGAGATGCATTTCTACATCTTTGGACCTTTTCACTCCAAACCTTCACTAATGTCTCGGGGTGGGCATTACACACCCAGTGTGAGGCTTCGCGTCCCCGTTTTCACCGCTTCCATGGTGTCCCGGCCCAAAAACTGTCCGAAACGCCTCAAAAAATTCAACTCAACCTATTTTCATTCTGACTCGCCAGATGGCGCTGCGGTTTAAGCAGTGTTATTTTTCTGATTTCACAGTTCTGTTGCTTATTCGCTAGAGGGATTGAAATTTATATCTACATTTAGCTTTTCATATTTTCAAAAACAGCCCTAACCTTATTTTGCAGAATATAACATGTTCAGAAAACAAAATTAAAACTTACATTATTGTTATTACAACTTGGAAATTATCAGATATTGATAGACTAGAGCGATTTCTCTTTAAAGAACTTCGTACCGCAAATCGTGTTCACACCACATATAAGTATTTCTGAATTGCAGATAATGCACTTCAGACCATCATCTATATAAATAAAGAGAGGATTCTGTGTATGTGTGTGTGTGTCTGTTTGACCGGCATGCATTTCTACAGTTTTCGAGCTTTTCACTCGAAACCTTCACTACTGTGTCGGGGTGGGCATTACACACCCAGTGTGAGGCTTCGCGTCCCCCGTTTTCACCGCTACCATGGTGTTCCGGGCCAAAAATTTCCCGGGCAATGCATTTTTAGCTCTTACAAAAAATTACACTCAACCTATTTTCACTCGCCAGATGGCGCCGCCGGGTTAAGCAGCTACAGTACGGATTCGCTAGAGGGATTGAAACTTTCACTGTTCAAACTAAACCCCGGCAACGCCGGGTTAAGCAGTGTTTTGTTGCTTATTCGCTAGAGGGATTGAAACACCCAAAACGGCGGGTTAAGCAGTTTCGCGTCCCCGTTTTGACCGCTACCATGGTGTCCCGGCCCAAAACCTCCGAAACCCGGGCAATGCCGGGTAAACCAGCTAGTACAATGATATATTTCTTCAGTGATTGACAGGCCTAACGGGTGCCGGCTAAGGCAGCATGTAGCAGATACATGGTAGGTGTCTGGAATTGATTTCAAGTGTGACCTTTGCACAATTATAATTATGTGTGAGTGGCCTATAAATTGCACGGTTGTTCTCAGGCCGGTTCACAGGCCTAGTTATGGTACTAGTAAGTAGTACCATAATTATAATTATGCGTAAGTGGCTATCGAAAAAGAACTTATTAATATGCAGGTTAGACGTTTCGGATCCGGATAATTCCGGATAGTCTAAAAATCAGAAAAATTGGTTTACTAATGTGGATATTGGTTATGCCCTATCCATTATGATCTCACATAAAATTTTATTTTGTTTTGTATAAATGCACAACACTTGTTATGTCTTTGAGTGTTTCACAGCATACAAGTGTTAACATAACAGCTTACTTAGGTCAGCAAATCAGCATCAGTATAAGGAAAGAATATGTGCAATAGCAGTAATATAAATGTGATATAACTGTAATATAAATTGACTTATTGTACTGCTAGAAATTGTTATTGTGTTTTGAATGTTGTTTTGTAGGAACACTTGTCGTAGTGACTTCAGATTTTATGCCGATCGACTGGTGAGCGCTATTCAAGTACTTCTGTAGAAGCAAATTAATTGGTTTCAAGATTGGTCATTCATGGAATTTGCTGTTCAGTTTGATCAGTTGAAGATTAGCGATGACTTGATAGCAGAGACAATGGGCTTTCCCACTCACATGCTTGATTATCATATCCGTTTAATAGGGGCTTGGTGGAGGTAAAATATAGTGCATCCTCTGTGGCTTGGACTACCTTATATGCTAGTGACACCTAGTGTCCGTATTTGCAACTGCTTTAGAGTACGAGCAGCCAGTGGTAAACCAGTCAGCCACTTCATGAAGTACTTGATGAAAATGATAGATCTATACTGTTGTGACATATGGAGACTCAGTGAGTGATTACAAAAGTGACACTAGATGTCACTGGGAAAAAAGTATAAATGTCACTTTAACAGGTTTCCAAATGCAGGCGATAATTACGTTGTGGACTCTTGAACATGAAAAGTCTTCAGGGGACATGGCTTATGTTACAGAGCTCTGTTAAATCGGGTTGCATGTAAAATGGGTAATGCTTAAAGAGTCAATATTTAGCACTACACTGCAGTTCCTGTTTGGTGTGTTAACCAATATGGCATGTTAATAGTTCGGGGAACAGACCGTGGGTGTTGGGACTCCTGGGAGCCAACAGATATTTCTTGGTGGGTGTTAAAGTGAGAGGAAAGAGTGGAACTATCTGCAGATGAATGACAAAAAGGGCATTCTTAGACACTAGACTATTGCCACCGCACATGTCAGTATAATTCAGGTGTAAGGTGCATCGCAGCCATGGAATGAAATTTAGTTTTACATGTGTTTGCCATGGAATGAAACTATAACGCTGACTGCCTAGCACTGATCTCGTATCTTGTTTTTTGCCACTTGAGTTTGCCCTTCTCTTAGTCTAATGGTTGTGTAGTGTACCGAGTTGCTGCTGTAACGTGTTGTATTTATCTATGTATGTATTTAAATGTAACATGTTGACTTTGTATTTTCCGCATAATTTTTGCGGTAGAGAACTCTCCAAGAAATCGCTTCCATTGCGATATACAATTTTGAATAAAACAGATTTTTCTTGCTACCTTTATATGGTCAGTGATGCCCATGGATGGCAAGTGTTGTGTAGGTTTAAAATTTTGACTTTTTTTGGTTTTTGGTATGATAATGTTTTTATTAGTGCACTACAACCTGCAAACACACACACATCTAGACAAATGTGTACTTGGTCGCAAAATACCATTGCAGTTTAACTTGGCCCTTGCCATGGGGAGGTACTGACATGGAACCTAAATTCCGTGTTAGCAAGGGTTTAGTGGATATGACAGAGGCTATATTTTGTAATAAGAAAGCTGATGGTTTTATGTGGAAACATTTGAATTTTAGATTCGCCTGATAGTTGAAGAAGGACTGAATCAGCTGCCATATCAAAAGCATCTTGTCACTGCGCCCACAGGTAGTCTTTTTGTGAGAAATTTCATTTAATTAATCTGGGAAATTCATACATCAATGTTTATATAGTATTTTTGTAGCCTGCAAGTTATGAGATGGTGAGTCATTCTGGATGTCTACTCTCATTTGCATATGTGCATACAGAGTAAGAAATTTGTTTATTTAATTACAAGAATATGTGCCATCTTTGTGCTAGTAACTGTAAAGTGGGCTGGTTGGCATATTTTTCTCGTGTAACTAGAGGTTATGTGAGTTTTGACTTGAAAATCCTGTGAATTTTTATTTTACTAGTTTAGATATGTTTTAACTTTGAAATGTGACTTAAAGGTTTCCATCTAAATAATATTACACCTTTGTAGTTAAAGCCGTATGCCGTGATAAATTTAGTTGATTTTCAATCTCATGCAACAGGCGGTAAGATGCCAATAGCCCATTATAGAATAACCCTGGGAAATAACCATCCACTCTTACAAACTCATGGCCAGTAACCACAAGGCAGGCTTAGCGAAACATGAGTATATTGTGATACTGCTTAAACATATACATAAAGATATGTGTAAGGAGTATTATGTCCTGTAGGTCTAGATTATTGGTTTCATTGTCAAAAGAAAGAGTTGCCATGTCATATATGACTAAAGGCTATGAACATTTTAGTGGTAAAAGAAATGAGAGAGGAAGTGAATGGGGTGAACATTGCAGAGGTATCTTGCACTTCATGAAGAGGCCTTATGTGCACCACTATGCAGTAATTTGTAAGTGCATGTTTTTGGCACTGTATTTTGATCACCAGGTGTACTTGCTTATTGTTCATTAGGATGCCAGTATGAAGGATTGCGCTTTGAGGAAGGAAACTGTGGAGTCAGCATCATCAGAAGTGGTAAAATAATTTAGTTTACTCTTTTATTTATGGCTTATTTCACTTGAACTTTCTACTTCTGCTTCCTGTTTCTTCTGATATCTTAAGTGGGTGCTCGATAGTGTAGTGGTTAGCGTGCTGGACTTGGTTTTATAGTTATTTTTTTGTGAACTAAGCACATATATTTGCCTGTTTGTACTGACTGTTTTTGAAATGCTGTTAGCATGGTGCTTTGTAAATTTTTAATCAAATTACCTCTAGGTAGGTTATTTCTAGGTGAGTTTGTATAGCTGACCTAGGTAGGTTATTTCTAGGTCAATTTGTATAGTTGACCTAGGTCGGTTATTTCTAGGTCACTTTGTATAGTTGACCTAGGTAGGTTATTTCTAGGTCAATTTGTATAGTTGACCTAGGTATTTTATTTCTAGGTCAATTTGTATAGTTGACCTAGGTAGGTTATTTCTAGGTCACTTTGTATAGTTGACCTAGGTAGGTTATTTCTAGGTCAGTTTGTATAGTTGACATTGACACGTAAACGCATTTGATATGTTACATTTTCATTTGGGTGCAGGTGAAGCAATGGAAAAAGGCCTTAGAGAATGCTGTCGATCAATTTGCATTGGGAAGATATTAATTACAAGCAATGAAGAAACACAGCAGGCCAAAGTCTTGTATGCCAACCTTCCAGTGGATATTGCGAAAAGAAAAGTCCTCCTGATGTCGCCCATACTTCGTAAGTTTGCTCGTTTGTTTTATACGATTCTGTGTAATTTTACTGATTCTTACAAAAGTACTAGGTATGCATAATGCATGGGCTGCACATGTACAGTGTTCTTGTTAAGAGTCTTACAAATGTGCCATTAATATTTAAACGTGTGTGTGACTGCAGATGAAAAGTACAGTACAGACCTGGTGGCATCGGCACAGGAAGTGCGAGCTGATGAGCATAAATATTTGTTTTCTGTAAACTGAAGTACTGCATTTGGCTTTGTCAGTCCTTGTTGTTGATGCAAAATAGACCACGAACTTTTATATGTTGTCAACTTTCAAACCTGGAAGAGATTCTGGCATTGGTTAAGTATAAATATTTGTTTTCTGTGAACTGAAGTACGGCGTGTGGCTTTGTCAGCCCTTGTTGTTGATGCAAAATAGACCACAAAATATTATATGTTGTCATCTTTCAACCCTGGAAGGGATTCCAGCATTGGTTAAGTTGCATGTGTGTGCATGCATGCCTGTCATCTGGGTGTTTGTGCATGTTTGTTTAAGGGTGCTCAGTAGTGTATTGGTTAGCGTGCTGGACTTGGACTGTCAATCAAGAGGTCGGGGCAGAAATTTGGTTTGAGTTCTTTGCTCCACATGTACTCCCTAGCCAACTTACCTATAATGAGTACACTGACCATACACTGTTGATGGGAAGATGAAACGGTGAGGGAGAGGACTGGCCACCCGCCCTCATATGCCGAGGCTAAGAAAATGAAGTCTCTAACACTTCATACCCATGGCCACCTCAGGGCAGCCTTGGGTATGCTTAAGGAACTGCTCTTCTTCTAAGGTCTCATTGTTAGATATCTAATATCACTGAGGCAGAGGCTGTACAAATGTTTGTTTACATTATGTTAAGCCTTACTGGACATTGAAGTTTTTCTTTGTCCTCAAGTGAATAATAGAAGTTTTGTTAAGATGTTAGCTGTTTAGCTTGTTTGCTGGTTGTGTTGATTTTCAGGTACAGGAGATTCAATCGTCAAAGCAATGGAAGTTCTTCTTAATAATCATGTACAAGAAAAGAAGATTGTCATTCTGACTGTGTTTGCAACACCTCAAGGTCTGTCTTTCTCATGCATTTGATCATTTATGTAGCACATTTTAAGAGCGTCTTAAAGATGGGGGTGCTTGATAGTGTAGTGGCTAGTGTGCTCGACTGTCAATCGAGAGGTCAGGGTTAAAATCCCCGCCAGGACAGAAATTTGGTTCGAGATTTCTGCCCGACCTGCACCACCCTCATATGCTGAGGCTAAGAAAATGAATTCACTAACACTTCATACTCATGGCTGCCTCAGGGCTAGCTTAATGGACGAACCTTCTTGTAAAGATGCTGATACGTGGATAAATAAGTGATCTAATATGGTGCAAGATAAGATTAGGATACGTTGAAAATGTTTATTGCTGTCTACAATGGGACAGTGTGTATTTTCAGTGTAAAAAGTTCCACAAAGATGGATTAATGCATAAGAGAGCATGATGTGTAATATGGGAGAATGGCACAGGCAAGTCCCCATAGGCTGCAGAATACGTCAAAGACATCGAAAACTTTGGTCTGCTGTTATTCTTCGTTGCTTGTAATAATATTAATATTGTATTGTATATGGGCATTTATATCTTCCCAAAGCAAATTGATCTCCTTTCTCCATTGCTTCACCTACAACCAAATGAAGATTTAACATATGATATGCGTTTTTGTCTACTATGTGAACTGACCAAATAAACATTAGAGTTGACCTGACTGACTGGAGAGGGGAAAGGAGAGCTGGGTCAGAATGCTGGGTCTGCACCGACTATCAAGGCTCACCCAATGAGGAGGATGTAGAATGTAACCATGTCCTTGATTGGAATACCGTGCAGCATGTCTTGCACGTGTCTCAAAATACATTGGAATTTGGGTGGCTTAGCAAGGATTCGGACTGAACGTTTGTGGATGAGCTGAAGCTAATGTTTCTAGAGCTTTTGGCAGGCGTGCAAGGACAGCACTACACAGTAGCCTAGGCCTGTATGAATGAAGGAGTGTACAAGAATTGCAGTGGAATCAAGGATAAATTTCGCAATATAAACCTGCCCTGATAAAAAAAAATTCCAATTGGTTACTACTGGATTTTTGCAGATTGCTTTATTGTAAATTGGCTTGATTGTACATTTTCAACATGGAATTTTAAATCATTGTTAAGTAGTTCACATACTTGCAGGGACAATGTTGTTGACTGATCAGAAAAATGTAGAGTGTAGACTGTGGAATTTGAAAATTGAGTGCTTTTGAATCTTACATTTGTCTTGTGTCCTACATATGAATAACTTTTTTTATTTATTATTTTGAGTGCAGGAGTGAAGTTTGTGCTGAATCGTTTTCCTCAAGTGAAGGTTGTCACGTCTGAAGTTGATCAGTCTGCACCAACGCACTTTGGACAGCGTTACTTTGGAACAGACTGAGTTTGAAGTGCAGTGATTGCAGTCCGACGACCCACAACCGGTCTTGCACTTGAACTCAAAAACAACAGAAATAACTCCTCAGTGACTAGAATCTCGTTTGTAGAGACACGAATTCCTACTTTGATGTGTTGTGTAACACTGCACACACTCGTACGCTTTGCCAGTTATCGGTGAAAAGGTGATGCTGAGCTTTCATTCGCATGCCAGGTGTTTGTCGATGGTTAATGTCTTACCTACGCTCGTGACATTTTTGTCTTGTTTGTGTAAATTTATCCCGTTTTACTGATTTTCGTCAGACTGCTGTTGATTTTTATTTGCATGACATGAAGTTTTAAAATTCCAGGATGTTTAGACTTGATTTTTTGGCAAAAGCAGTTAAACTTCTTGTAATTGACACAATGGGCTTCTGTGAACATGCTGTTTTAATACTGAGGTAATACTTTAAAAGATATTCATATATCTAAATAATACTGCTCATTTAGAAATATTTAAGGTAAACTTGCATTGTGTTAATGTACACTATCAATAAATAAGCTGCTGTGGGCAATTGTAGGAATATCGTGTTGCTTTAAAGTTTAAGATTTAAGATTAATTTAAGATTTACATGGATGAAAAGGTTATTATTACTTGCAAATATGATGTATATATATATATGCTTAAATTTAATTGTTTTGTGGAAGAATAAGTTAAGCTACTTTGATCAAGTTTGTTAATTAATACATGTAACTACCAGTACTACTGTTAGATTATTTGTGAATTTGCTGCTGAACTTCATTTCTGTTGAAGTTTGTAGACTTACAGTTTCCTGAGATTCTTCTTTTATCCTAGTAAATAGTTTGTATATACAATACATTGTTAAAAGAAATGCCAACAATGTATCCTATTTTTTGAGTTTGGAACTTTTTTTGAGCACTGCCTTTGCGATTAACTTAGACGGGATTTAAAATCAAAATAGAATTTTGCATGAATTGAATTAACTAACTAGTCATGAATGAGTTAATTTTATGTTCAAATGTCACATTATTAAACAGTGACCGATGTGATGTATCTCTGGTCTTGCAATTTTGTATTAACACATTTCCATAAATGTCTTTTGTAGACACTTAGTTTGTTTTAAATTGAAAATTATCGCAGTTGAAAATCATCTACTGTGTGGTACAAACTGGACAGACAGTTCTGTTCTAAGGTATAATTTGGTTATTGTGGTCAGATTAAGCTCTTGCTTTGAAAAGTTTATTTTATATTACTTGTGGAAATTGCAAACATAAAATACCAGGCCTATGATTATATGTGCTGACTATATATTGTTGTAAAGGATTGTTCGCTGTTTATGTCAAGATTAAGGATTTGCTAAAATTTGCTTTTGCTGCTAGTAAACAAATGAGAATTATTTTCAGGAGAATTAAATCTATATAACTGAAATTCAGATTTGAGCTGAGCTTCATTTGAAAGTGTAAGACTGTTCAGAATGAGCTTATTGGTATTTCATATCAAATCAGGGATCAGGATTTTTGTGTTCAAGTTTCCACGAGGATTTTGAAATTATTTATTTACACTTAAACTGTTCATATTGAAGTGTTAAAGATTAGCTTTCATTTTGAGCCAGTCCCAGGGTAAAACCTTAAGCTTAGGGGTCATCCATAAAGGATGTCCGCATTTGACTTTACCTTTTCTCCAAAGCCAGTGAACGAAAAACCAGCATTCATTAATAAGCTACCCGTTCTAACTTATTTAAAAATCACCTTACTTAAAAATCACATTAGTTACTAGTCCACGGCATGAGTTTTAGGCAATCACCTCGCTGACCTTTTTGTCTGTCAGGGAAGGTTGAAACAAGGTGTTTACAAAGCTATCAAATTAGAAATTTAGATGCGGACGTCTGCACTGGTCATAAGCCCTGCCTCTTGTCCGCATTTGAATGACCCCTCCCTCTCATTGCAGACGTCCTTTATAGATGACCCCTTAAGGCTGAAAAATACTTTTCCTGAGATAAGATTCCAGTTTTATAAAAGTAATGACTTCGGAGTAATGACGATGGGTCTGCAATGAATCGGGTAATGATGAAATTATAGAGTTAAATTTGATATGCTTTGTGTGCTACGAGTGTTTCATAGGTGCTTAAGCGAAAAGTGCCTTGTTTTTTGTCAATGCTCATCTGATGGCAATGTTTGTCTGTTGCAGGCAGATTAATTGCTTACAACATGTAAGATTTGAATGCAGTAGTGAACTGTGGTTAACTGCTGACTTGTGTCGTTGAGAAATGTTCTAGCTGTAGAAAAGTTTGCTGAACACATTTAATTCCAATCTTTGCTGTCGCCGTTGCATTTTACATTGTCTGAAGGATACTGGTGTATGCGTACTGCTGTTACAATCAGAGTTGAAAACTGGCTTTTATTTGTGTAGTTGTTAGTTTTGCAGTTGTTTTGTTTAACTGGAAACAGATTGGCTCTACTGGATTTTAGAAGTGAACACTTGTCTTGGCTTAGAATTATCCATCAGATTTATTAACAGCCTTGAAGTACCGTATTAAAAATTGTTATCTATGTGCAAGATGTCAAATGAATAGCATATATTTGGTGGATGGATGCGATTTAAATCTGCTTTTCATAGGTTAGAGTTGTTTCCATTGACTGAGCTTCGGTTGAAATTTCTCAGCTTATGTTTTACCGTTGTGCAGACATATAAAGCTCAGAAATAGTTTAAAAATCTGTAAAAATGGATGGATTTATGGACCTGATATTGGATGACCATTTTATTTTCAGATTCTCTAGTTTTACATATTTCCATCAAATTCCTTCTGGCCTTTCATGACTTTGACACACTGCAGTTGACATTGCGACAAACAGTAGAAGGCTGCATTAAAAGGAACACATTGAATATTGATACAACAGTATCAGGTCCATAAATCCAGCCATTTTTACATACCCACAAGCTTTAAAGGTGTCTTTTCCATCTGGGGCATTAAGCCAGTGTCATTGACATTGTGACTAATTTTGAATAACGCACTTGGCTTGAATCTCAAGTGATTTTACCAGGTACTGCTCTACTTTACCTACAATAATTAAGTTGAGCTTATTGTGTCCACTCTTTGGGGATAGAAGCATTCTGCATTGAGTGACATGCTAGAATCCTCAAAGGACAGAATCCGGTTGAGAGCCAAGTGCAGAAACAGCTGCTGGGATAAGTGTCATGCATTCACAACTTGACATATTTCTTTAGCTCAACCCATGTGATACAGCTGATGCTGTGATATGTGATATCACTGATTCTATTCCAGGTTCTTGATGCTCATATCTTAGAGTTTGAAGTACTTGTCTCGATTTCAGAATAGTACAATGCAGTTTTCCTAATCTGAAAGTTAACCAACCTTCAGGCTTTAGTGGTTAACTGATATCATTACCTTGTATGTATTACTGTATTGATAATTAAAGTTCAATTAAATTACTGTGATTTGATTAACTGAATAAACATACATGTATTTGTTTACAAAGTGAATAATTTTTGCATAGTGTGCTGCTATTTTCAGATGACCAATATTGCCGATTTTATTAACTGCATCACTGGAACATTTCTACACGGATGCAAAGTATTGGACATTAAGACGGAAATAATCATAACAAAACTGTACAAACTTTATCTATAGTCAACTATTTTATTCTGGAAAAAATGGCCATTTGCTGAGTTGTTTTCTCTTTATTTATAATTCTAATTGCATATCTATGCCATTATATTATTTTTGTCAAATAACTAATTAATATCTGAACTTCTAAGTTCCTGTTCAGTAATTCTGTTGTTGACTGAATTTCATGGGTTTAGTAATCTTCCACAAAGGTTATTCCTGTATTGCTAACATGAATTTTTAACTAAAAATTGGTTACAAACAAGGAAATTCTGCAAAATAGATACGTGCTTTCAGTCTTTCTTTTGCATGAAGTCTCCGAAATATCTCCGCCTTGTTCTGATCTTCCTCAGCACTGCATTGTAACTGATAATGAGAGTGCACTGAAATCCATTGCATTACACAGCAAGTTCCTGGTTCAAATCCCAATCATATCAAACCTACTTATGCATCTATTGACACCAAATGAATGGGAATATTCTGGTTCCTGTTGCATGTTGTGTGATGTTTTGATCCTAGCGTACCCATACATGTAAGTAGTCAATTTCAAATGAAACACCAGAAGAATAATTACCAAGGGACCAGGTCTGCAGCTCTCACACAAGTTCCCGATGTAAGCCAGGCACACTGTTGCCACAGTTTCATAAATTGTTGTTAAATGGTTACTTAAGTACATACTTTCATGAAAACAGTGCTAAACCTATACCACTGCGTCTAGCAACATTTTGCGACGTAACATTCATCATTGACATGTAATTGCATTTCCTAACTGTCAAATAAAATTTACTGCAAAATAAAGTTTATGAATCACTGGTGCAAAGAAACGACAGAAGAAATTCTGGTATATTAGCCACATGAACAGTGTTTAAAAGCAAGTGGGAATTCAAAACAATGTTAATAAAACTGTTCATAATTAAGGCACCAGTTCGTTGCACAGAATCTTACAATCTTTATGTTCTGCCAGTAAAATTAAGTATATACAGGAGGTGAAAAAAACAGATCTGTTATTTTAGGTCCAGATAGCAGGAAGCAAAAACTATGCCCCTTAAAATTCTAAAACTTAAAAATTATTGCCTTCCTCCATTAAGCCATTTATGTTATGGTGCCTATTGCTCAAATCACACAGCAACTGGCTGTTCGCAATGCAGCTGCTGAATGTCAACACTATCCTGTTTCCAGCACACGACACTCGTTACTTAATTTTCATAGGTAATATTTATACAAGCGTATCAACTATATAAGGTCGGATACACTAAAATATTAGATGTTTATTGCTTTTGAATGCAATTTAAATTAGGAGGAACTGGAAAGCACGTGATTGTGGCTATCCAGTCTCTGGCTTAAATCAGTAAAAGCTATCTGCTACACCCAGATGAAATCATTCCTACTTGTTTTAATATAGGTTCAACAAGTGTATAATTCTACTAATATGACTTCTTTAGTCAGAACACAATCCTTAACATTATAGCGATAATCATTATCAACCAGAGGAAGTTTTTACAACTATGTAATTGTAATATACACAAATTACTAGCCCCGTATTAAGGGCAACAAACCTCTGTTGCTTTCTTGCTTGGCCGGCCTGGAGAACTTTCTGGGTATACATGTACTTTAATAATACTCTGAATTCTTAAATTTGTTGGTAGCACGGCCATGAGCAGTATACTTTGTCTTAAAGCATATTACAAAATCCCATGCAAATTATCCACATGCCGTAAACTTTCAATCGCTGCAACATTAAAGTATCAATAGGCAGGAAGACTTGATAAGCTGCTCCAGCTTCATCTCCTCGCATTTCAAATAAGGCCTTGATATTGGTTTCTGCTAATAAAACTAATACAACCTAGAGTTGCACTTGGACACTGAATTTAGTTTTTATTCTCTCACTGTTTTACACACTGACTGTACACTGATTTGTTAGCATGCATGTACTACTTTGAAATAAAGATTGATTGATTGATTCCAGCCATCTTCCAGTTGTTCCAGCCACTCTTTGGAATGATCACTTCCCACAGAGCCAGCGAACTATGTCAGCTCTCCAACCCATTCCGTCTACTGCTTCTCTTGCATTGCTGCTCGTGCTTTTCAGTCGTCTAAACACACCACTTCTAACTTGAACTTTGACCTGGAGCTAAACTTCGCTCAATTTCCCTCCTTGATTTTGTTTTGAGCGAATGTCTGTAAATAAACTTTTTCGCATGATTTACCTTTTTTAGTGTTGAAGATATGTGGATATTATCATATATTACTAACTATAGTTCAGTGCAGTAGGCAAAACTACTGAAAATCAAGCAAAGTAATGTGATGATATAAGAAACTTGAGTTCACTTTAACATTTGCTAATATATATGAATCACCTACCAATATTATATACATTCTGTACATATATGAATATATATATATATACATATATTTATATATATCATGTACAATTGTGTTGTATTGTCATATATGACAAAAGTTATCTGTATATACAGTTTTTCAGACTAGAGAATATTAACAAATGTAATATATTCTATAACCACTGGATACATAATCTGCTTATTATTGACATACCAGTCCAATGATAATAGTTTATGGATGGAGCATTATTCAACTTGAAAGTATTTCAAGTACCGTACAAGGTACTTTGCCTCAGTGAGGCAAGTTTGCAAGAAAATTCAAACAGAATTGCAAAAGTCTAAACTGTACAGTGTTCAGCTTATACGCTGTGTGGCCTGCAATCCAAGAGATCACTACCAAAGTCTGTGAGCTTTCTGTGAGCAGATGACCCAAAGAGTATGGACAATGTTCGATGTTCTTCATACTTGTTTAAGCAGGCTCTGTTGAACCAAGTCATGGCATTAAGTTAAAGCAGTCTAGTCAGCTCCAGATATTGTTTTCTGGTGTGAGTAACAGAAACTCCAAATACTTTACAAAATAGAAAATTCACTACAGGTGCTTTCCTGAAACCAGTTCTTTGACTGAATAGAATACGATACGTATGAGCAGTCACATTATTGAGGACCGGGTGGCTCTGTGGAGGCAGGCGTTGATGACGATTCTAAGTCACGGCCAACATCTCTGGACCCTTCAGGGTCGAGCTGATGGTAAAATGGAGACTCGGGAGTCAGATTGGCAACCTCGCCAGGTTGTGGTTGTATCTCCTGGTTTACCTCAACTTCAAACGTTGGCACCTCATAGATGTGCTCCATCCGAGGTCTGAAAGAGCTCAAGTTTCGTCGGCTGAGCGACCCGTTGCCGGTTGCAATGCCAGCAGTCCGTACTCCATGGACTGGACACATCCAGATGTCTCCGACTGGAGAAGGAACACACTCCGGCTGCATGACAGCAGATGGTAGTACCATCTGACGCATCTGAAGTGTAGTTGCATAGTTGCGTTCTATGTCAGTCATTGGCCGGTCACCACCGTCTGTGAGCAGATATCGTTTGCCAAGCATAGGTGTGTGGTAGATGATTCCCCCATGCTTATCAAACGTCGGTGAATCAAGAAGACTGTCACCAGTAGAAAATACCTTTTTCCTGCAATAGCACAATGAAAATTGCTTAATCGTTTCAAATAGCTTCAATTATGCTGCTTTTTGACCTCAAGATATCTAAACTACAATAAGTCTATAAGCCAATGCAAAACTATTTCACTAATATATATATATATACACACAGAGCAGATAAATATAAATATATATATTACCTTATCTGCCTGTTGGTTTTATTTTGACTGAATGTCTGTGAATAAACGGGGTTCCTGTGACTTAGCTCCCCATGGGTGTTGCATAAATCTCGAGATTGTTAATACACTAGTCACCGTGTACAGTTTTTCCATACGTTGTGCTCCTGTCTGCAGTTTTTCTTCCACTGTTTCCAACCACAATCTGCAGTCTCTGTTCAGAAGCCTAAAAATTTCTTTAACTTGACTTTACTTAAATAAATTTAGTCATCCACTACTTATTTTTGCATTCAGTCGCTAGAGAAAGAGATGGAAAGTCAGCACTGGAAAAATTAACAAAATGCTGAAATAATTATTTTATCAGTCTCGACACTTACTTGTTCAGCAAAAATAGTCCAATCACAATGATGATTGCAGATATTACAATCGCAACAGCAATCACAATGACAATCAAGATCCCTGAAAGAACAGCAATTAAAGAATTGTCTGAGTTGGAAGATGCAGTTTACATTCTAAAAGAAATCGTTTCTATTTATCATGTAGTCCAACTCAACACATTTTATGCATTATATCCGTCAATTTATATTTTGCGTCACGCAGAACAAACTAATTGTAATCATAAATTCAAAATTTCTAAAGCACCGCAAGCTAAGTGCATGACATGGCACCAGCTTATTGACAAGCACTTCCAGCACGAGAACCTCAAAGAAACAGGTGAGTTTTAGAGCAATGGGTTTCAACAGTCCTATCTCCCACAGCTGCCTAATTTCAAATAATAGGTGGAAGACTGTTCCAAAGTGGTTGACCCAACAGAGCAAAAGCCCTGTGCTGAGCCATGGAATTTCTTGGTCCTTAATGCTACTTATAAATTGGTTTGTGTGTAATTTAATGTACGGGATTCGTTATTTGAACTGATTAAAAAAACTGACATTGAATAATATTGATATTGATATATTATCGTCTCATGCCTCTAAATAATAACTAAATACTTTGCTAGTCATGTTGATTTTGAAAATTGAACCTGTCTGTACAATCATTAGTAAGTATGTATCAGAGCACTTGTATAGGTCCTTTAAGTAACTCACAAGGACATTTCGGCACGTTTACCTAGGAATCACCACCGAACAAATGCGTCTTAAGTTGATCAGAAAAAGTTTCGTGAACTGTTAAAGATCATAATATGTCTGGTGGCAGATTCTTCCAGAGATACAGAGGAAAAGGTGCACCCAGCTTGCGCCAACGTGTGAGAGTGCGGGACCATGAACTGGCCAAGGGAAACTGAACACAGCCGGCGGCCAGGACAGTTTGAAAACAGTCTGAAGAGCTCTCTCTAAGATGCAGTCTGTTGCTAAGCCAGCAATTGAAGCCCGGCCTATGAAGAGCAGGTTAAACCGTATTCTCTTCTCAGTGGGGAGCCAATGCAAGATGTCACGCATGTAGGCCAAAACACCACGACCTGGGCAGCAAAATTAACCCTTTAACGACGAGAAGGATTAGTTTTACATACATTTTAGTGCATGCTCGTCATTAAAGGGTTAAGGATGAACTAAAGCTAACGAGGGAGGGGGGATAGAGTAGTGGTAACACTCATGGCCAGGAGACCATAAGGTACGCGGATCGACTCCCGTAACCCCCCTCTAGGCGGCGCCTTGCATGGCTGCCAAACCGTGTGTTAATTAAGATATTGATTGTACTTTCATGTTTCAATGCAATCTTACTGCGTCTGTCGGTTTGAATTAATAAAGAATATTATTATTATTTTTATTATTATTATTATTTAGTATGTATACTGAACATTGCTTGTAAATATTATATAGATCGTTTGATGTTAATGTAGATAGACGTGAAGTTCTGTTAAAAAATTTGTTAAAAAGGACCTAAATTGCCACCGAAAAAACATGAATGATGAGTCATTAAGGCTATGAAATCAACCTCAAAAAAGAAGAGAGCTTTTTATGGTCATAAAAGAACCTTTATGGTCAATTAAAAAAGAAAATATATAAAGAAAATGAAAACAGAAAAGAACTGATATGGTCAAGAAGAGCCTTTAGGCCAAAGGGCAAAAGGAAAAGAAGCCAAATGAATAATGGTATGTATATATATATGTACATATATATGTACATATATATGTATATATATATCATTGACTGATTGAAGTAAGAATTGAATCATTATTCAAATAATTCATTCTTAAAAAATTTGACAGTTTTTAAAATTAACTACTAAAAATGCAAACTAAAACTACCCACAGTAATTGCATTATTCAACATATCCTGTATGCTGCCACCCACATCATTATCAAAATCAACATCAAATAAAATAAACTAATAGAAATGCAAACTAAAACTATCTACAGTAATTACATTATTAAACATATCCTGTATTTTGCCATCATCGTCGTTATCAAACTCAGCATCATTGTCAACATGATTAGTCATAGCCAATTAGAATTTAAACAATGCTAGAGCACACAACAACTGATTTTAAGTTTTCACAGCTTTTCCTGTGAATTCATGCAGATTAGACCACATCCGTGTACTTAGAAAACAAATTATGAAGTTCCCTCAACATCATTGGGGTGAACACGGCTAAGGTTCTCAAATCCAGGAAGCCTAAGAGCAGGAAACGATAAAAATTTGAGCAAGAAGTCCCTGGTGACGCTGTTACATGTATCTGGAGTAACAATCGATGAGGCATTACTGCTTCATTGCCAGTCAAAAAGTAAGAGTCAACAATAGCAATACTTTTAACTAATACATTCCCAGAATGAACTGTTGTTAGACCAAAACATTACAGCCTTTGATGTAAACTATAATATCAGTTATTGGTACAAGTTAATAATATTCATAATAGGGTGCCTCCCAGTGCATTTACCACCAAATCACCCCACCCCACTCAACCACCATGAACAATTACCCGATGCCTTGTGCACTACTCATCTAAAGCTCTTTGATCAGTCCATGTCCCAAACTGCAACTAGCCTACGAAACAATCTCTCACCTGAATTCCACAAAATTTTCCACTCATCCACCCTTTCTGTCATTCATCCTCTGTCCTTTGTCTCACACCCCTCTATCCATCATTCTTCAGGTTTCCCATTCAAAACTAAAGTGACAAAGTCCCACTTCAAGATTTCTTACCATGTTCCATCAATTCCGCCATCTTTCCATTTCTCTTAAGCTAAACAAACCCACCATAACATCTGCTCTGCCTCCTTTCCCATGTCCTACTGGCAAGGCAACCAGATAACGATCTTCATAATATATAGTGTTCTCAAACTTGAAACAGTACTAAGTAAAAAGTTGGTGCTCTGTCTATAGTTTTACCTATTGCTTTTTAAAAATTTCACGGTTTCTGATTCACGATTTAATGATATTTTAAAGAGTCGTTATGTAGAAATGCTGTAAAAGAATGAATAAAACTTGAATTGTTACATAAACAAAACTGCAAATCTGCAAACCGATGAAACACAAATAAATTAGCTGGTACAAATTCCGACCTGTAAAGGTATTGAAAACTGTAAGTCAACATCATTATCAATACTGTAAGTCAACATCATTATCAATACTGTAAGTCAACACCATTATCAATACTGTAAGTCAACACATTAGCACATCATAGCTGTTTAATGATACAGGTAAATATTACCCTATCACTGATACAGAGCTAAACTTTTACTAGTTGCTTTATTATATTAAAAATCAGATACAGTATGTATGTGGTAATGTGGTTCAATTAAGTCGTAATTATTTAATTACCAACATCTAAGAAACAGCATCATAGGATATTATGATACATAGATAGGATTTGGGAAGACGTTTGCCATGTGGATTATTCCATATAAAGCAGGGAGCCATGCTGGGCAAATTCAAAGTCAAGGGTCGGGTTGGGATTGGCTGGAAGATGTGGAAAATTTGTGTACTTGGGTGCAGTGCTGCACTAAAGGTTCCCAGTTGGAGATTGACTGAGTTGTGATGTCTAAAACAGTGATTAGCCCTTCAGCAGTACTCGAACATCACAATGTTTTAAAGAAGTGAAAGAGAAGGTGAAATGGATAACGGCATTTGTTTGCCAATCTATTTAGCCAATGCCAATGTTGCGAATGGGGGCAAATCTAAAGTAACGGGAATAAAACCAAATGCCACATCGCTACATTTTCGTAATCTACAAATCTGCTATGGCTTTGAAACATATCTATCAATTTCCTTACTTTTGAAATCGGAAACTATTTTATGATAAAACAGTCATACCACACACTTTTACTATTTTTCTGCTTCACAAGGCCTCAAAAATGAAACAAATGTCCAATTTATATTTGCTGAACTGCTCAACTTACTATTTCCGTTTAACAACCATACGTCAATTTTGACAGATTGGGCACAAATAATTATTGTAAAAGTGGCTGGTACAGGAAATGGCCCAGCTAACCCAGAAAACGCCAGACAACTGTATGGCTGCACTGAAATCATCTGAACAAATATGTAACATTGACGTTATCTGCCAATTTTACCATTTTTACAGACATAAAATCATTACTAAAATCACCTGAATATTCAGGTAACTTTATCTGCAATGTTTGACCATTTTTCTAGGTATGAGACAAATGTGGTCATTATTTTGTAATTATATATTTCTTGTAAAATGGCAGTGATTAAACTGTACAAACCTTGATTCAAGCCGGATTCGGGTGGTGCATCCGATGACTTGCTCCATGGGCTGGCACAGTTGTTATTCAGTGCCGGTTCCCACTTTCCATGAACACACCGAACCTCCCACGTGCCAAGGCTAGGGTCACTGCACGTCACACGCAGGCCACTGCTGATAACTTCCACGTTCGAACTCTCAGGTTTCACGAATTCAGGACAGCCAATAACTGAAAACAGAAATGAAGACAATGATGGGATGATTTTCACAGAAAGAGGACAGTACACAAATGCAGCTATCTGTTTTACATCTCGCCCTGTGTTTGGGTTTCCTCAAAACAGCAAAGAACATCTGTCAAAGATGACTGCAGCTGTGAAACATTTCAAATGGAAACCAACAAAAATCTCATTTTGTTCAGTTAATTTCACTTACAGCCGTGCCTGAAGGAAATGCACGTTATACATCATCAACTTCGATTTATTTTCGGTTACACAAAAGTTTTGGTCACGAAAAGAGGCATCCACTGTAAAAGCTATTAGCAGTCTAGTGTGATCATTCCATTCCATTTTTCTGTAGGTTTGTCCACTGGCGGATCCAGAAGTTTACAGAAGCAGGTCACAATGAAGGCTTTGATGTTCAAGGGCACAAACCATATGTGGAATCAAACAAAACCACAAAGAAGCTGAAAGCAGCACATATCTAACAATACCACCCCACCCCCAACAAACACACATCAGTTTGGATAAATTTTCCCAACCTGTGCAATGTGCATGGTGTTTTCTAAGCATTTTAGAACAGAATTACTACTTTAAGCTTCAAAAGTTTAAAAACTTTAGAAATGCATATGTTTCGTGTGTATCCAGGCAGAGAAAGTGTTTTTCTAAGCATCTTAGAACAGAATTAGCAACTTAAGCTAAAACGTTTATAAACATTAAAAATGCATATACCCGGTAATGTACACGACAGAGTTGGACTAGTTCTGCTTCTGTAATGTAGGTGCAGAACCATCTTTGACACAAAATTTCTTTTTACTTGTTTAAATCTATTTTCCTGCATTGCTTGACACTGAATGCATTAAATGCCTTCCTATCCGTTTCATTCGAAGTCTTTCTATGACTTTCACTTGCTGCTGGTAACACAGTGCTGCCTCTGCAGATGTGCACTATATCAATGTATTACAAGTTATGTACAGCGCTAAACACGTAAGATGAAGACAGATGGGACCAAATATCAGTTGGTACGAAATGAATACTTGGTATGTTCCAAAGTCAAAGCAACTTAATGTTAAATTATTCTCTTAAGAAGAAACTAATAAGATGAAATTATCGGTTATCACAAATATAATTTTCGGTCCCGTGATTATAGCTCAATGTAAAGTTCTTCTGATTGGACGAAATGTTGACTGATAGACAACACCTGCAGGGATGCAGAAAGGCTTTGGTTTTGAACTTTACATAGCTCAATATTGACATGGTCGGTATTTGATAGAATGTCATAACCTGAGTAATAGAATACCCAAGGGTATATTTTTATAACTGGATGTTTGATGGTAGGACACTTTTGTCACAAAAGACTATAATCAAAATGACGCCTATGTACAGGAAGTGGACTTTCATGACAGTTGGTTGCAGGTATTATTGATCAGTCAGTTTCTCAGACGGATGGATGAACCACGTATGATGTGTCTGTCGGCCAACTCCATGGTTATAATGAGACAAATATAACTGTAATTGTATACGTGGCCTACTTTTGAATGGATTACATAGCAAGGTGAACACGTAGCAAGGTTCAGCTTCAAAGTTCTGTCCTCTAAGTTGAGTACAAAGTCTATGTGAATTCTTTATTTAAATTTAAATTACATGTAGGCTACAACAGTATAATAATAGAAAGGAATTTCACAGAAATTCGTAAAGCAGCCACACAGGAAGCAAATGTTACAATGAGTAATGACGCACATACTGTGTGGTACATTACGCGTACAATCGTACATGTATATGAAGTTTCATTTCCAAAAATACACTAAACAACCAAGAAACCGGAAAAGCTGAGGTACGCCCATCAATTTTCTACAAAATGCTATTTTTCAGCTACAGTCCAAACTACAGCATGTCACATTGTAAAATTTTATTCTATTTGAAATATTTGCCAACAGTTTTTAAGTGGAATAAACTTAATTGAGTAATATTAACTCCAATAATCATAAAATATGGGTCCCTATTCATGCACATGATTGTATATGAATAATTCCAGATGCATGGTAAGTCATACAGCTACAACGTGCTTCCGGTTAGCATGCTGCATTTATTGTTGTCTAAAAGTTAATATAAAATTCAGTTGTGATACAATTTTAACTCTGGTACCCTGTCTTTTGGCTTAACCGATTTCCACTGTATATTACAATATTTTCTAAGTTTCAATCAGTTCATGAGGTGAGGTCCTTCAATACCAATATAATTTTGAACAGTTAAAGAAAGATATTTAAGGAGCCATAGGGAAGAAAAGAGTACTAAGGAGCCATAAAACTAATACACTTCATATATAAGCCATAACATGATGATTAAACAAAGTCCTGAACAGTAGACAGAATCCTCACTCATAAACTCAACAACTTTTAACTGTCCTCGCTGAACTGATGCATAGTGCATTATACATACATGCTATGTTAAGTGGCCTGATACATACATACATACGTACATACGTACATACGTAGTAGATATGCACAAATGGTTTACATCCACAGGCTATAATTATGATTAATTACAGTGTTAAAACTTCTACACACAACAACTGTTACCATACTAAAAGGGAAACATTCGTTTCATCCTACATCCTACAGGATATTGAGATCCTGGAAAGTGAACTAAGTTTGGATTTGAGTATTCAAGATCAAGCCCTCAGATGGGGTCATGACTGGACTGGCATTCATCTGGATTCCCAAATGGCCCCACTGGGGAGTGGGGACTCCTAACAAGCATCTACACTAGACTGAAAACTGTTCTATTTGGCTGTGCCGGAGTCGGGAGCACCTCTGTGTAGCCCCCTTGAAAAGGTGCTATATAAATACTCAAATGAATGAATGATTCAATCAATGAATCAATGGGCCATCTGGTCTTGTCCTATGATCAAGGATTAGAAGCTTTGACACAGAAATTTATTAGTTTTATGGCTCATTAGTAATCTTTTCTTCCATTTATTCAAAACTGTATTGGCAGAATGAAATTTACACGAAAACATTAATCACGGGAACCAGATGCCAATAGATATGGGTCCTCACAAAATCCTATTCCTCTCATACTTAGAAACGAAGAAATGATGACAACAGTTTGCATTTGAACACATTCAGTAACTTAACATAACATTCCTAAACGAAGCTAGCATGATTTGCAACCGGAGACCTAAGCTGAAAATTTTGTTGGGAGAGGGATCACACTGAAAAATCACTGAAAAGTTATAAGGGCCAAGGATAAACTGGTGGCAACAGAATAACTAGTTTAAATGTACACGTATGTTGTTATTGTTGCAGTTGCATGGCAGGAGTGCTATAGCAACCTGACTTTTTTCACTAGTGTCTGAGTGGACACTAGAATCTCCCAATGGTATCCTCGGCCTACAGAAGCATTTTACAGCAGTTTATAATTTGTTAAACTTTTTACCAGAGATAATAAAACTTAATTAACTATTAATTACTTTTGGCCTTGAACACAGCTGACTTTAAAATGGTATCAGAAACAGGACTGGTGTATCATTTTTCTCCATCGTGATGTTCAAAGGTACTATGGGTACCTTACTGAAATTGTGCAAATCAAAAGGTAACAACCAAAGGGTGTAATCAAAAGAGCAAAATTAAAATGTTGCATGCTAATGATGAGACAGAATGAAAAGTGCAAACAATGAGCCCCAATTGTAGTTTGTGTCATCAGGTCTGGAGCACCTCTCATGAGTTTCCTTGGAGTGGCCCTGTACAAATTTGCATTTGCAATCAATACGTGTAATCAAAAAATAATAAGGGCTTATAATACGGGCACATAATAATAATAGCACAACTTCAAAAGGGTGTAAGTATGTATTCTAGGTGCAATGGCTGGTGCATGTATATATATATATATATATATATATATATATATATATATATATATATATATATATATATATATATATATATATATATATATATATATATATCCATGCTTTCGTGGTCTCCCGCCTCGATTACTGTAGCGCCATATATGATGGGCTCCCAACCTGCCGATTGAGGTGCCTCAATCGGGTGCTACGCACGGCTGCCCGGCTGGTGGGTCGCATCCCCAAATTTGGCCGGGTCTCGGAGTACATGCGGGAGGTGCTCCACTGGCTCCCCTACCCGCAGCGCATTGCTTATCGGGTCTCTGCTCTGGTTCGGCGGTCCCTTGAGGGTTTGGCTCCTCCTTACCTCCGGGAGCTTTGCTGCTCCACTTTGGCTGTCCAGCGCCGTGGTTCACTTCGCTCTGCAGCACAGGCTGAGCTCCTTGTCCCCCGTGCACGGACTGCTATCCGGCAACACCGTGCCTTCTCTGTCTCTGGCCCAGCGACCTGGAATGGGCTTCCAGTAGCGCTGCGCTTGACCCCAATTGATTGCTCTTCTTTGTTCTACTCTTGTCTTAAGACTGTCATGTTTGACCGTGGTTGGACTGGGAGCGCACCTGAGTAGATAACCTTGAAGGAGCGCTATATAAGACCTCAGTAATAATAATAATAATATATATATATATATATATATGTATGAAGTACACAAAAGACAAAACATGCAGTTAGATACATATATAGTAACATAGAATCTCAAACTGATTAAAGATAAACCTACCTTCATATTTGATCAGAAAATAAACGGGGTCTCTTGAAGGACTGTTCAATTTCTTCATTGAAATTTGAACTTCCTTTGCCATGCTTGTTAACACCAGTGTCTCCCTCGATTCTCCTCCACACACCAAAGTTCCGGGTCCATCGTTGGACACAAAGCTGTCCTTGAGCACAGCATATATATGACAGATGGTACCTTTGTCTGGTACTGTGACATTTCGATAGACTCCAAAATCTAGCAAGGTCATGTGAACAGTCTGGCCGGGCTGCAGTTGTATTTTCCACGGACACAACGATGAACCCTTATTTGTTTCATCAGTGATTACGTTTGCCAGGTAGCCAACAGATGACACTACAGGCACTGACTGATTGGTGACGCAGCTTTGATCACTAGCATAATACACTGAAATTGTTAAAAAAAACAGTCTTCATTAAGTTTTTTGGTAATAAATATGTTTTAATTTAATCCTAGGCAATGATTTAAGAGTGAAATTGCAATAAAAAATCATAATCCATTGGAGAAATTGCATAGATCAGAGAAAAAGGCAGAAAACATGGAGGGTATGCAAGTTGAAAGAGATGAGTTTTAAGTTTTGGCTTACATTAAATCAAAGAAATGATGGAACAAACTGAATTGGGCAGCAAATTCCAAAGCTTTGGATCAGTGACCAGGAAAGCCTGAGCAACCAACAGTGTCTGGGTGCAGGGCACAGAAGAGTCATAATGTACAATATCTATTTTTCTAAAAGGAGGGAGCGTGGAACATTTGTCACTAGCCATTCAAGATTGAACCTCACCACAAACAGAAGCAGTTAAATGAAGATCAGGAATAGACATGAAACTATCAAATGAAAAGAACAGCATACCAGTGGTAGTCAAGAGATCTATCAGGGAGTGGATTGGTATAGAACCTTGTGGTACACCATAATCCACGTAGTGGGTGCAAAGGTAACGTAATTTATACAAATCAACTTAGTATAAAGGTGTAGGTAAGAAAACACCAACCGAGAGCAGAACCAGATACACTCGACCAATGTTTGAGACGGTGAGGTAGTACTTTGTATATTATAGTCAAAAGTATAAAAAGCAGCAGATAGCTCCAGGAAAATGAGAGCAGTTACGTTTTCTTTATCCATGGAGTTAAACGATTGAATTGCATGTAGTGCAGCTTCAGTGGTATTTGCAGTAGGCAGATTGGAAAAGAAGGTCCACGTTGTGGAATGAGAGGTGACAGCTCAGGCGATTAACAACTACTTTTTCCAAGATTTTAGTCATGAAATTGGGAATAGAGATGGGGCAGTAGTTTGCCAGTTCATCAGGACATTTTAATAAGAGGATAAATCACGGCATGAGCAAAAACTGCCAGAGAAGCAGGTTGAGGAAGAAAGAGATTGACAAAATACATTCACAAGCAACTATATAAGGACAGAAATTAGAATATTAAACTGGAGTCAAATTTAAACACAAAGTAAATCAAATTCAGCATGTAAACTGAAAACTACATGGGTGATTAAATTCATGAGATTGAGCCTTAAAATCTTATGACTCCTTAAACAGTCCTTAATATAACATACACAACAGATGCACCTCTGCAAAAGGCAATTTATATGCAACCAAACTCCGAGAAAGAATCGGGATTCAGTGTTAAAATTCATAAGTTAAGAGCAAAAACTGCATTCTTGCCTTCTTGACAATGATAAGAAATCTCTAAATACTGATTCAGTTCTTTAGAACAGGTACTCGTCATCATATCAAGGTCTTTATTTGGAAGAGTTATATCACAAGATCTTCTTCCTCCACATTGTTTGTCAACATAGGACAGGATGTCAATGGAGCAGGGTCGTTCATTGGCATCCATCTGCGCGCATTTCCCTCTTCGCATCCGACCATAGCGAGCAGAGTTGATGAAGATAACATGTCCTTCACTGCAATTAGCACGGAATGT
Source organism: Allolobophora icterica (assembly GCA_963556255.1). Classification (NCBI taxonomy): domain Eukaryota; kingdom Metazoa; phylum Annelida; class Clitellata; order Crassiclitellata; family Lumbricidae; genus Allolobophora; species Allolobophora icterica. The sequence goes on from OY744606.1 coordinate 60,850,941, forward strand.
TTCCCACTTGCAAACTTCCAATGGATCATTATCTGCAAGGAAACCGGATAAGGTATGTAGTCTAATATGAAGTAAGTCACATAAGCACAAACACTAACTACAGTGGATTTACATCCACAAAGACTAAAAAACTTAGGCTAAGCACAAGTATTGGGTTCAACGTGACTGAAAAGAACTGAGATCACTCATTTGAATATTCATTTTAAACTCACCAGAAACCAGGTACCGGTAAGCTAAATATTGGATCTACAAACAGTCATTAGTGTCATATTCAAATGCTTTGGTCTCAATGTTTTGATTGGCTTCAGTGGACCATCAGCTGATGACTGATGCATTGGAACTCATCACCACTGGACCTCAGGCCCTTAGCCAGCCAAGGATGGGGGAAAATTATTCTGGACAGGTGAAAATTATTTTGGACAGGAGAAAATTATTTTGGACAGGTAAAAATTATTTTGGGCAGGCATAAATTGTGCATGATTCTCCTCCACCACCATCCAGCTTCTTTTATAGAGCCACTGCCAGCGTTCATATGACAGTTCTGTAAGCAGTAGGGGTTGATAATAGGGTCTGTAAACAGCATAGGAGCACTGCAGTTTTTCTCGTATGTAGGCGGGACTTTGGGCGGTCGCGACTTCGTACGCTCACAGCGTCGGGCGGTCACGATTTTCAATGCTTTTCGACGGGCAACTCTGTATTTCTGGCTAAGGGCCTGATCACCACAGAAGTTGTTATACAAATACCAACTAATAGGCTACTACATAACTGCAACCAAATGAAATTCAGGTAATTTACTGCATCCAGTCTAGTCTTTCTTAGTACCTCACAGAGACGCTATAAAAGGAATGCTAATGATAATGATAATAATATTCGTGTTTATTGACATGCTCACTAACAAACCGCAGTACGTAAAACTTGACAGTACAATTATCAAGATCTTACGGAACACACATATTGGCAGCCTGTTAGGCGCCTGCTCATTTTAAACTAGCAATTTAAACTGGATAAAATCATTCATTGAACAGTCATCATTATGAGTCAATACAGTTAGACAGAAATTCAGGTGTCATATGGAAGAAATGCAAAATGAGGAAAGGGTAAGAAGTCTTGTACCTGAACCTGAAAAATGTCAAGAGGAAGGAGAAAGTTAAAACACTTGCAAAGGTTTATGCAGTTAAGTTCAAATCTGACACCAGTCTACATTATAATATCTTTAACTGTACATATGTTACCTGCTTTTACCATCAACCATGGAACCATACAAAACAAATGCACAAAACTTGTTGCAAAATTTAATTTATAATGTCAGGTGACACCAGGAGTCAATCTTTGCACATGTTAGTGACAGACCACGCAATCTACATGCTGTCACTCTGACTGTTAAAGTAAGTAAGAAGCAGGGATACATGAAAGGGTTTAAGTTAGTAAGTTTCATAAGTAAGTATCTATATAAGTAAAAGAATATAAGTTTAGCAAAATACAGAGTGTACAGCTGGATATATGCTTATTTGAAAAGCCACCACCATCCTCTGTAAATAAATGCTGTGATTGCTCTGAGACTACTGAGGGAAAGTGAAATTTTACATGATCAAGTGTCCCTTTCTTCTAATAACTCTGGTGATAATTGCCAATCCTTGGTCCTCACCCTTTCATTTTATCCCAACATTTCCCAACAATGGCCATTGTTCTGTCACTCCTTAGAGCAGAAAAAACACAATACTCACCAATTCCTCTTGCACTTAATAAAGTGATAGTTCTATACCATCCCTAATTTGTTTATCCGGTTTTCTCACAACCATCCATTCCTCCCACTAGAGTTAAAGGAAAACTAGCCCTATTGTTTAATTGTTTAAAAACACAATGCCTGCTTTTCTTTTCTGAGAGCAATTTTGTTTAGAACTTGTGACAATGCTCTCCTGTATTTTCTCCAAAATGATGCAGACATCAATAAACACTCTAGATTTTTCAAACACACAACTGAGAAAGTACTCAAGTGCATCCCTTTTATTTCGTCACAACTATTTCCTTTTTCAGGGTATGAAATTACAAGCATCTCCTAATTTTTTGGTGGTACACATGCTCTCCCAGGACCCTGGATAATGACACTGCTGCCTGAATAGAGAAGGATTTCACAGCTGCTGCCCTCTGCTTTCAGGAGTTTATCATTGTTATCGGAAACCTTAAAGGGGTTCAGGCAGCCATTTCTGAGCCTTCAAATTATACCGGCTAAATGCCTCTCAGCCAACCAGCTATCAGTGCAAACAGCAACCAGACGTGGAGAGAAGTCCACATACAGGGCAACACACTCATACACAGGACAAGTACGTACACCAGGCAACCTGATATGTGCAACCACATGGGCAATGGTTCATAAATACAAACCATGTGTGCACTGACGAACATCATGAACATCCCACATATACATGACAAATAGGGATATTAAAAATATAAAAAAAAAAAACATATCCGACAACTGTTTAATTTTTCTGTTTCAATTCCTTGTAATTAGCAGGATGCTGCTGCACCATGGCCAACTACTGACACACTCTGGCAAAAACCTATTTGTCATTAGCAGGCAAAACTCTAGATGCATGACAACCAGTGTCCTTTGCTGAACATTTTGGCAGGAACAATAAATATAAGAAAGTTCTTATGAGGTCTGAAAATGACAAAGAAACTGGAAAAGATTTATGCACTGTGTCAAGTTTACCTTGTCCAAGGACCTCCTAGTCTTGTCCTGCAACAGTTGTAAGATTGTGTTGAGGGAACTTATTCCTACCAGGTGAAAGTTTATAATAAAAGATGGCCATGTGCTCCATCCGTTCACTTCAACCGTTTGCCCACTCCCTCCTCCACGTGGACTGAACTAGAGACAGCACACCCCATTAAATAGCTCCAGATTCTGAAGACCTGGCGTTCAGTAAAGCATCACTCCCATGTTAGTACCCTCATCACCCAGCAGCGCCCCTATCTCAAGATGAAGGGGTTGTAGATTGCAGGGTTTTCTCAGGTCACTGAAAGTCAGATAAAACCTAAACACCAAAGACTGGCTGGAATGAATGAACTAAATGACACAGCTTAAGGGTAAAGGGCTTAAGGGGGGCTTAAGCTTAAGGGGGAGGGCGTTCTACGCATGTCAGCAGACACATACACCTTCTGTCTCATTTCTGTGTATTATTTTCTCTAAATGTACAATTTACTCGATAATTTCTTACATGTTGTAGTTTACTCGTGCTGAGTATGCCTGTTGGAACTACTCTTGGTTTCTGCTGCAGATTTGTATGTTTTGCCGATATTCTTTTGAGTATCTTCTTGGCCTACGTGACTGCATGATGAGTAATGGACTTCCTGATGTGCAGTCAAGTCATGGACCAACTTACGCCGTCTGCAGCCCAGTACTTTTTGACTCTCTAATAGAGTATCTGATCCAATTTATAGCACCTTTATCATGATGTCCAAGACATCAGTCAAGAAACCAGAAGCCAGAAAATGGTGGTTATGCAAGTGGAAAGAGATGAGTCTTAAGATTAGACTTGCATCACATCAAAGAATTGCCAGAAACATCTGAACTGAGCACCAAGACTGCGGAATATCGAGAGCCACAACATCCACTGATAAGTGCAATATCTATTTGTATGAGGGGTGAGCCATGCACAGAGATAGGTCGGTTGGTTGAAATGTAGTACTTTGTGAACTGTTAGCCAGTGTAAGGCAAATGCTGAAATGGATCATTCAATCGTTTTGCTCCCTTGGCAGCCAGTACAATGAATGCAACATGGGCACAATAATTATTTAGCGGTCTTTCTTACAGCCCAATCTGTAGAAATTATTATACAAAAACTTCGCTGAGAGCTGTTACACATTTTAAACAACAGTACCAAATGTCAAGTTCTAAGATACAAAAGTGAGAATAAATTGAAACAATAGTACAAGTAACAGTAAGAGTGAATTCAGAAAACCAAAACAACTACGAGAATGGCCTGACATGCATAGTTCGAGAATTCGCATTTTACGAATTTTAAGAATTTTTAAAATTCACGAATTTTAACGAATTTTAAAACTGCAGTTTTAAAATTCGTTAAAATTCGTGAAATAATAAAATAATGGAATTCTTTGCCATGGCAACGAATTTTATTATTTGTTTACTTTTCAACTTTTTAAGCAAGTAAAATGTCAATGTCATAGCCTCATAGGCAATCAATCAATCAGCCGTAAAAGATAGCTGACTAACAACACAATAGTAGGGGCCTACTGATATTCACTTACTGTTCTACTTGGAGTCTTGAACTTCGATTTCTATCACAGTTGGGGTGTATGACAGTGAGTGTCAGTCAGCAGAACGAAAAACCACCAGTACCCCAGCTCCAGTGTGACCAGTCAGTCACACAGCTTGCAGCCAAACATGGTTGAAAAGAGTTGGCAACGTTCATCGAACTGTGTCTTCTACTTCATTGTCCTCTGATTCTGAGTCAGGAACAGCCCACTGCTCCCACTCGACTGTGGTTTCTGTATTTTCGCCATGAAAATGCTCCCGAATTCGGGTAGAACAACCAACAAATTCCTTATCACAAAAACCACACTGTATTTTTGGATTATCCTTTCCTTCTGCTCCAAAATTACTACATAATTCTACTCTGTTCCATGTTCTTTCATCTTTAAGAATTAGATGTGAACTAAATAAACTCGTTATGTAATAAACTTTCATATTGCATTTAGGGCCTAACATTAAATTCTAAGCAGAATCTTAACACAACAAATCAGGATGTCATCACATTTGTTGTTGTTCCGTACGCTGTTTTTGAAAAATGCCACTGTCAGTGTAAAAAAGGCCAAACAATGGCCCAACGAATTTTTACGAATTTTTACGAATTTTAAAATAGACAAAAAATTCGCGAATTTTTACGAATTTTAAAACCGAAAGTCACGAATTCTCGAACTATGCTGACATGTATGGAACCTAGTGGAACAACTCCATCAGGTCAGTAGAACAGACACAACTGAACCGAGGGCATGGAGGGAGACTGTGGGGGAGGGACAGCTACAATTTTTAGCCTACAGATCATACATTTTTCTGTATCCAGGCAATTCCTGCAGGGTATAATTACTGGCGCCGCATGATTGCCCGCATGGTAAACTATACTTCAGGAAGAGGATGAAACCCACATTAAATGTGATCTCATTTATATGACAATCTGGTGGTAATATGATGGAAGCATTAATAAACTCAGTCCACAGGATAGGTCACCAGCACTCCGCCACCACCACCACCGCCACCACTATTATCAAGATGATTATCATCCTCATAGCCACCATCAACACCACCACCACCACAGCCATTATCAAGATGATCATCATCCTATCAACATCACCTTCCCTGCCATTAGCAAAATGTATCATATAGTAATGTAAGTAGCCTAATATAACTTGATACTAGCACAGGAGGCTCTTTTGAAGCCTCTGAATGAACTGTTTGTATGGTTCCCCAGAGAAAGGAAAGATGTGCACTTAAAAATCAGTGATGTACTAACTGCACTAGTATTATAGATGTCACTAGATAAAACAACAAATTATAATCATTATTACAATCCAATTAATTATTATACTATGATGCCTATTGCTACTGTTAATAACACAAATAGTAATTGTGGTAAATTACTCTTAATTTGACCAAAGTAATTGGCATCCAAGGCTGCCCCTAGCCAACTCAGCTATAACGAGTACACTAACCGTACACTGTCAGTGGGAAGATGAGATGGTGAGGGAGAGGACTAGCCATCCACCCTCAAATGCCGAGGCTAAGAAAATGAAGTCCCTAACACTTCATACCCATGGTTCCCTCGGGGCTAGCTTAAGGGACTGCTAACAAATTTGTTAAAATAATAGTTGGTATCCAAAGGTACAATAGCACAAACGACATCAGAGAACCTAATGGTAACTAACTATCCTTGTATAATCACAATGAACTCCATCTGGGAGAAAGATCCAAGCAGATAAGAAAATGAAGTGACATACACTAAAAAGAACAGTAAAAGACTGCTTTTATACTTAGCCCAGTTAGACTGAGATCACCCTGGATGGTAAGTTTGCAAAGGACCCAATCAACTCCATGAGAACATCACAGGACGAAAGCTGAATTTCTCACCAAGTTCATGCACAGCTACTTTTGTTTCTAATTAGCCAACAGCTGACCCAAATTCTCCTTCTTCTTCCACAACCCACGTCCCACTTAGCAGAATCGTAAGATTTGTTGAACTTAAAGGCAATAATGAACATGACACATAGACTGCCTCACTAGGAGACTGGCAACTAAGAGCTTCAGAAACATATTGAATCAACATATGATCTATAAACTTCTTCATTCATAAAAAAATCATGTTAAGTTTCATCAGCAACAAGATACAAGAAATCTAATACAATCAAAACTCTATCACATATTTGGTTACTTCAAGTCACATTTTTATCATTCAGTCCTCAAAGGTTTTTTTAATTCTAATATTTCATTTTACATGTCTTCACAATTCTTTTTATTCTCTGCATGGTAATCCTATCCCTCAGCTACAAATTATAAATGGCATCCATACATTGATTCATTTCACATACATTTTATAGGTGTAATAATGTTGTGAATTAGAATCTCAGTGACTAGAATCAGCAATTCCTATGGTTAAGCTAACAAGATTTTATTAAGATAAAAGCCTGTAATCAATGATAAGAAGTTAAATCATTGCCAACAGATGCAAAAGCAAGAAAGGCTACAGAGCAGGATGTACAAGGGTTGTCATTTCTTCATTGCCACGAGAAAGCCCCAGGCAGGGCACCATCCTATCAAGATACGTAACCAAAAGCCATAAAACTATTCCAGAAACAGTTAATTAAATTACCCAAGACAGATCTCAAATATCCTCTGGGCCCAAACCATTTAGCAACCTGAACTCCCAATTTAGCCAACAAACAAGAGACTGTCAAGTAAAATTATGGAAGAAATTAAGACTCGGAATAGCTTTTCTTGTAAATCGTACGAGTCTGGCAAGTGTGCCAATCAAATTCAATGCAGAAATTTTCTTTAGATAAACTGATTATTAAAAACTGAGTTTACCAGACCTTGATATAACTATATATTTAATTTGTATATCTTATATCGTAATTGTAATTAAGATTTTCTGCATATCTGGTATAAATAATATCCACCATAGGCTGTCCCTATTTTGGCAGACTGATCTTCGGAACGTTGACCTGATTGTGGCTTGGTTTTGGTGCTCCATCGGTTGATGCCAAGACAAGACCAAGCCAGATCCTGTGCGGGTACCAAGACAGACAATACCGATGATAAGACATGAGGTTCCAGACTGAAGCTCTTTGGAATGATGCCCAAATGATTGCAAAAGAATAAACCACGAACAGCTACTCACATATAACCTGTGTCTTAACTTTGTCTTTTAAAACACTGTTACATATTATGAATACTAGAGCCTCAAGCCTTACCTCACTGAGTTCATGTTGATGCCACAGAAAATGTAACAGAAAATAAATTCATAACCTGTTATGAACAGCATCGTGGCCTGATACGTATAATTCAAAGCAACACTTTTAGAAATTCCTAATCACCCAAAGTTCAAAATTTATCATTTCCATTTTAGGAATTATCCCACATAAATTTTCTTTCTATCTTACTGGAATAATCACCTCCCTGGACTGCTTTAATTTTCAAGACCAATGCTATTCCATACCAATATTTAAATAAATAAAGATTACACATTTGCAACATATATCTCATGAAGAACTTGAGAGAAGATTGAAGTCGCTAAGAAGTTGGTAACACTTAAGTAATGAGTTTGTACTAAAAGTAGCTGGGAAACCAATGCAGTTCGTCATTAAAGTGTTAACATAACATAGTTTAAAAGTGGTTTGGAAGGCATTTCAACGCATTTCAATTGTCATGTATTGTATATATACCCATACCAAGAGCATGCCATTTCTTTTGTTTTCATAATGTTTCAAACTGTTTGAATGCAAAATTCACTACTTAAGTGCTTATCATAACTTTTTTATTTTATCATTGTATCATTACAATTATATTAATTATTTATAAATATTACAATTACCGGTAAAAACAAATTAATAATGCAACAAAAACTGTTACAAACTTATTTTAACTGACTTTTGATAAAATAAACTGCAATGACTTAACACTAGAGTACAACTGTACACATGACAAGAGCAGTTCTTATCGGAGCATGCCTTTTTAAAGTGCAAGACACATATGCACTTTACTTACTGAGATCAGTTGTTCAAGACAGAACAAGACTATTGCTTGAAGACAGTTTCCCAAAAAGCCAAAACACAACCTCAAGACTGAGCCTGACATCCAAGACAATAGCTTCCCAAGACAGAGAACGAGGTCAAAACAAAAAATCCTGTCTTGAGATATCTTGATACCGAGACTGAATCTCGACACCAGACCATATCTCTGGTTCTATACTAGTTTACACAAAACAGCTCTAAATAATAAATGACTGCATGATAAAATGTGATGTAAATGAAAACTTAAGCAACAGGGTAGCCAAAAATTACAACTAGAGTGTGCTATGTATTCAACTAAACAACTAAAAATCCCACTGAAAGTTTCAACGCAAATACAAAAACAGGCAGATGCCAATCATAACAGTCACTAATTCAGTTTTCACGATGTCTGTGGAGAAGCTGAGCAAACAGGACCAACTCAGTGTCATTAAAAAGGTAGGTGAGAACACAACACTTTCCCTGTGGTAATTAAGGAGCTTATCATTCACTGAAACTAATCATCAATCAGTGTGGGTGGCAGAATTATTTGCACTTTCAAGACCTCCTTAAACATAGGAAAGATATACGAAGTTATTTGGTTAAACATCTAATTTCGGAGACACTTTGTAATTTCATTACACTGAAAAGCGTGGGTGGATCAGTTCCATTAAACAGACTACAAGCAGTAACTGTGCACTTTGGCATTTGAAGACTTATGCATCAGACATAATTAATTAATTACTTCAATTCAAGGAAACTGCGTTGTTAAGAGCACTGTGGTAGTATCACGGAGGCCAAGAAACATAAAGATAGGAAGAAACCCCTCCACACTCACACATACACACAGATAAGGAGACTCACAGGGAATCAGGAACGTGGATTGCAGCATGTAGGAAGTCAATGAAAATTACAGAAGAAAGAGCCAAGATATGAGTCTGTTGGGTGCGGGTGTCAGATGGCCCGACATGTGGAGCAAGAAGGAGGGGAGGGAGGGCGAGTGGAAAGAAGAAGAGGATATGATAATGATAAAGGTCAGATATATCTTGGCCTATCCCGGTTATGCTTCCCATATTTCTCCGGCAGAGGAATGACAAGTGTAGATTATATATACAACAGGTGGGAGCCGTGCACCCCAGTTATCAGAGATACCTGATAGTCAGTCCCCGCTGGTGTCTATTCAATCGAGGGCTGGCTGGCGCTGAAGACTCAATTTGCCACCCCCTCAACCACCAATCTTCTCCACTGTCATAAACAGAACAGTAGCAGCACACGAGCAGCTGAACAAGCATACAGACATACATACACATACATACATACATACACCTATCCAAAGATCACATGCAACTATAATTAAGGTAGGCTGCACTAACAAGATTGTGTATATAGGACTGAGCAAGACTAAGGCCTTGAGTGATGCAGGATTTACAGCAAAATATTTATATGACATAAGTATTTACAGTAAAAGCAGCAGAAGTACAAAAGAAAGAACAAAAGAAAACACAAAGGAACAGTGGTATTAAATCTTGGATAAAAATCTCAAATGACACCTATTTACACTAGTGTAGACAAAGGCACGGAAGCAACTTGCTAAAGGCAAATTGTTCTAATTAAAAATTGGATAAACAAAATCGTATGTAACCAAAGATAATGATTTTAATCAATGCCAAATGCATAAAATAATGGATTAGAAAATCTGGCAACAGAACTTTGACTCTAAACGGGGTTATTTACTTTATACAAGTCAGGCAGTCACAAAGGACTTGGGAATAGCTGGAGAAGGGTGGACTGTTTTTGTGGACTTATCGAAGCCTTATTTAAACCTGTTGCCTTGCCTTTATATTAAAAAACAGGAGGCAGGCAGGAAGGCACAACCATATGCTGAAGTTTGGAATTCTTCACCACTGTCTGTTGTTCACAAGTTCTAACATCACTTAAACCTAAACACAACTAGGGGATTCTACAAAGTAACAAATACATATAACACCCATGTAACCCAGATAGGTATTCCCATTGGTTCTCTTGTATCCCAAAGGGAAATCCATTTTGTTGTAGATTAGAAAAAGAGACTTCTACAAGGTCTCCAAAACTACCGGTAGTAGAACAGAAAGACGACATCAGACATGATCTCTACTGAAGCTGAGTTAGTTTGCTTGTAGAAGGAAGTGTTCTCAACCTACGCAAAGTTTTTACTAACTGTAGATAACCGTTGTTATAAAAATACTGATCTGCTGATAGGAGTTACTCAACGCATGAGATTTCCTTTTAGCATACATCCACATGAATGACTAAGGTATACAACCTTAGTCACTCGCTGAACGCTTTTAAATGAGTGAGGTTGCCACCCTTCCCACGCAATTACTATAGAGCCATGCTAACACTGCAGATGTTACTGTACAAAGTCTGCCAGTGTTATTCAAATACATCAAGTGTTGATTCATTGCACCAAATATCACACTGGACTTTTTGACTCTTGTGGTGCCTCTCATCACGACAGTGTTGGTTTCTCGAACTTCCTTGGTGCTTGGTCAGACTCAGATGCTTTGCAACTCGCTGCCCAGTTGTGTGCGTGAACGTCATTTGGATCTAAACTGCAGACTCGTATTCCTTAGTTTCCATGACCTATCATATCTCGACTGGGTTTCTCTAATTATATTACCCAGACAGCAACAGTGTCATACATAGGACATATGAAGCCCATAGGACAATATTCTTACATGGGCTTCACATGTCCTACGTTAGATGTAGCATATTGTAGCACTTGTGAAGCCCAAATGGGGTATTGTCACAAGGGCTTCAATTGTCATTTGTCCTCATTTAACCTCTATGGCATTATATATGACGTTGCTGTCGGGGTACAATTCTCGACTACAATTTCACTTTAAGTGACAATGTCAGAAAAGGATCCCTTGTGTTCTTCTGTGCATTGACCTCAGCCCATGAAGAAAAAGCTTTATTGAGAGATTGGGACATTTTCTCTGGATTGTAAGAGAAATGGATCAGGAAAATAGAGATACTATGCTGAAACATCTTTGCTTCAAAGTCACCTGAGGTTTTTTCAGTGCTCAGTTTTCATATTACAGTTCAGACAAGGTTCAAAATCTGAGGTTACCAGTAAGCATCCATCCCACTTACATTCCTTCTTTGTCACTAACCATGGTCTCAGTGGCATAACTTCACATTGCAGGCTCCACAAGATAGCTCTTTTGGCCCCTCTTCTGCAGATTTAGGCCCATGCCCTCCAACTGGCCTAAGCAGACCCGGAGTTATGCCACTGCTTTCATACTACTCTAAAGTCAGCAGTGACAAAGCTTTCGCAACATTGTAATATTGCAGATATCTGGCAAAGCTTTGCCAACGGCTTTACATGTAAAAGGAAATGTAACATTGTCTTTTACCTTTCCATTATACCATTAAAAATTCTAATTTGATATTAATTTCCTCAACTGGTAATGCATTCAGATGGCATTAGTCAAGATTAAAGCTTCCTGCAAAATGGAGCTTTATTGGTTTAGTCTGTCTTAGCAATAAATGTATTGATCAGGTTTTTTCACATCATCGTTTCCATAAAGATAAAGGCTTTTTCAGCCACATGTCACTCAGCAAAAATTATAATTGTTAATTTCTGGTGTTTTATTGAAGCACAGATGCCAAGAACATAGCATCATAAATCAACAATAGTCAGTAATTTCATAAGCACAGAGATAGCTTGGCAGGAAGACTGTGAAGCTAAGCAACACAAAATGCAGAGTGTTTAAACTCATGTCTATTGACATCTTTGCTAACTTACCCTGTCAAACCTCAGTGGTAGGTGACTGGGTACAAACTGATGGGTCATAAAGTGTCCAGCTGTTTGAGTGCTGTCATAATGACTGTACTTTAGACAAAGGATCATTTGCCTAAGGGACTGGGCTTCTGAGCGACAGTATGTAACCTTTACCTTGTTTACAATGGCTGGCTGTAACAAATAGCCAGTTAGGAAGTCATTATACACCATCAACATATTAACATTTCTGAAGGTGTCCTGTATTCTAATCTAGAAGTAAAGAGATATCAGGGCTTCTGCAAAAATTTGCACTAACTGAAATCAACATCAGCTGGATAACAAATAGCAAGTTTCCCTTTTGCACAATTTTTATGGGTATATGAAACTGGAAAATGCTGATGAACAGAAACCACCAATATTATAGACTTGACACTTTAACGATGAGCGTGTACTAAAATCGAAGAAAAACTAATCCCCCTCGTCGTTAAAGGGTTAAAACATAGACTTAAAAATTGACTGCTATTTAAAAATGCATATTCAGTTACTTATTAACTAGATGGCAAGGAGAGAACAGGCCATCTGCTTTCATATACCCTGGCAAAGAAAATGAAGTTGCAAAAACTTTATATCTTTTCTATATTCAAGTAGTCCTTCCTTCACCTATTCAGGAAGCCAAAAGCCTTTATGTTTTAAAACATGCACTTTTAGCTTGCTACTGGTGATGTTACATCGTCGGATTTAGGAATAAGCTTAAAAAGCTGCATCTTAGGGCCTCACAATCTGTAGGAGCCTAAAAAATCATAATTTTTGGGTTTCTTTTTCAATTTTATGTGTACTGTATATACACATATTATGTAGAACCCTTTAAAATGGCTTTTGTAGCAAATTCCATCTTGCCTGAGTAAATGCATTTATTCAAAAATAATTTGAATTTTTCACTTTAAATGCCTTGCTATTAAATAATTAAAAGGCAAATTTCAAGTTTTGTGAGACCTTCTGGTGTAATTTTTTAACAAGGGGGCCTCAAAGCTTTATATGGCTTAGGGCCTAACCAAGTCTAAATCTGGCACTAATGCTATAGAAATTGTCGCAATTACATTTACAACAAAAAGAAGTGCTTGCAAGCCCAATTTCAGTAAAGTGTACACTGCAAACTGTTAAAAATATAGACTTTTACCTGACTCAATACTTCACTCACAAAAATTAAGTACCACAAACAAAGATTAGTTACGAAAACACAAACTGATGACAAACAAAAACCTCCAAAACAAAGCTTCTGAGTTACTCCAACATCGAAATGTATGCCACCCAAGAACCACAATGCAAGACTAACTACATGTAACTAATCAACTCCAAATTCCTACCAAAGTGCTACTTGAAAGCCCAGAACAGCACACATGCTCATTCACAAGTGCTGTGTCAAGTCAGGGTCCTGTCCAGAAATACAGCATGAAGAAAAATATGATCTGGTTACCGGGAGATCACAGAGGGAGTGTGATGGAGAAGCTGTCATAAAGATGATTACACAACGAGTGCAAGACTGGTTATTGTTAGAATATTTTTTCCTCCACCTCCAATATAAGTGATGGAGAAAGAGCATTTTTTAATTGCTGCACGCCGTGCACGGGTTTAAAAGTTCGTTAATCCAGACTACAAAATCAATACTTATCTATGCATGTATATATGCATGCATGTTTGTATATGAATGTAAGTATGGATGTATACATGAATGTATATATGCATGCATGAATGTATGTATATATGCATGCATGTATGTATATGTATGTAAGTATGCATGTATACATGAATGTATATATGCATGCATGTATGTACGTATATATGCATGCATGTATGTATGTATATATGCATGTATGTATGAAAGTATATATGCATGTATGTACGGATGTATGTATATAAGTATATGTGTGTATGTATGTAAGTATGCATGCATACATGAATGTATGTGAGTGTCAGAGCAGTTACCTAGCACCTTTGAGATGATGATGTTTTCTACAATGTTGAGAGGAATTTATTTTCATACACATGTGTAGCACCGCTACTTACTGCCAATACAGCAAGCAACAGTATTAAACAATGGTGCGTTAAGGACTTGCTCGAGGTCCCTTTATAGGCCTACACAGTTATCTGTTTCAGCAGAGGATCAGACATGCACTCCATGTTTTACGGAAGAATGCACACATAGATAGTGAGCGCATCTTATCGGCTAGCAAATAAATCTGAAGTTAGGAACAGAAGGAGAGAAGGCCCTTAAGCCAATCCCTCACGTCAGCCATGGACATGAAGTGTCTGCAACTTCATTTTCTTTGCCTTTGTACACAATCTTCATTCTGTCAACAGTGTACACTCGAAGCACTCATTTTACATCCAATAAGCTAGAGGGCGATAGTGTAAACAAAATTTTGAAATATTCTGTCCTGGAAAGGGTTTGAACCCCTAACCTGTGTGGCCCTTTATCTGTGGGTCAACGCTAACCACTGAACTATTGCACTACTTGTAGTGCAGTGTAATGGGGTCTACCCCTAACCTCGAAAGTGGTGAAAATTCAAAACTGACCGAATTCCTGAAAGCAGTTTTTCTACAAAGCGTTCGAAACCTGAAAACTAGTATGGACTAGTCGGTCAAAATCCTTCATAGCATATTCGAAAAATATCTCGATAAGTTAAGATCTCGGCAAATAATTTTTTTAACTTTGAAAAAGGATTTCGGGCATCTTGCGGAAATTCTGTTTCAGGGCTTGGTGTTTCAGGGATTCGCTACGCACCCGCGTAATGCTACATGTAGGTTACGTGTAAATTTATTACTCGAAGGCTCCTATTACCTTTAGTTGGACCCTCGGCGTGCAGAAATCCGACCAGAAGCATCCATAAGCAGACGATCCTCCAGATCTCTGTCCTTATTCTACGAAGCCGAGACTCCGAAACGCTGGTTCCCGATATTAACCTCATGTTCCACGTCGACTCAATCTCCATTCGTACCTCCCTCAACACTCGGACACTAATACGCAAAAACAGGCTCTAAGACGCCGCCGCACCGCCGCACCAGCCTGATTAAACTCACGAACTCAGGGCCAGTGACGAACGGTGCGAAGTATTTAGTACTTATAAGAACCGGTCACGTATGCGCATCCCGGTCGCCCGTCCCATCCACAGCCAGCTGCTGGTCGGCCGCACATAGGCTTACACGGGCTCACGCGATATTTCAGACGACTAGAACAGTCAGTGAATACCGCGTAAAGATGTCTCCAGCTGAAGTTTCCGATCGTACGACAGAGAAAACCCCTCCAACCATCGGTCGCAGCTTGCGACTGAATCACTGGGTAGCAGCTTCCACTAGTGCTGAGGTCGCAGTAGCAGAAGCCGCATCGGCAGCAGCCGAGTCTCATTCAGGGCGCCCTCTATGATCCTCCTATACGCGCGACGAAGCAATCAAGAGGTAGGAAGCCTGCTGGCCCCTCTTGCTCCCCACTCCGCTGTCCCTGAGCATTCGGGCTCATATCCGCCCGTTCAAACGCACTTAAACTGCAAGTCAACATCTGGGTCATGCCACTTCTGCTGCCGCTGCTACTGCTCTGCAAACCCTCCTTCTCCTCTTCCTCGTCGTCCGCTTCCCTCCTCCTCTTCCTCCAGCAGTTCTCCTGCTCCGCTGCCGTCCCCCTACCAGCCCCGTCCCCCCTTACTCTCTCGATATACTCGCCATTGGTCTTATCAGTCAAAGGCGTTCCAGGCAACTTGAAATTCAGTCCGATCCGGAACTTCTGTACAAGAAGTAAAGACCGCGTAAAGTTGGCAGTCGTGGACCGTTTGGCGTTGGGACTCGTTTGCCTAAAGGCTCATGTTAAATTTCGCAACCAATTACTATTATTGATATTATGGCAAAGGCTATGGAACTGCCGTTTTTGACCCCACGGTTTTACACGAGCCTCGCAGTGAAGTTTGGTCTTTTGGCCTTGTAAAATTCTGTTTCACCGTTTAGCTCTTCATAGGCCTATATCTTGTACCAAGCTTATTTCCTGCGCTTGACTACTTTAGATTTGAAAGATAGGCCCAGTTTAAATTATGCAAACGTGGAATTGATGGTAACTTCATGCGTGGCATTGTGATAAGTTTACGAGTAGGCCTACCAATCTTGATATATAATTGCATTGGCTCAGCAGCGGATTTGTTTCAAGTTATGGCTCACATAGTTTATAAAACATTCGTGAACTCTGGCCACCCACAATACTTAAAATCAGTCCTTATTCCCCAGACTTAGGCCCTATATATAGGCGCATACGATTTTGGATGCCAGTTTAGGCCTAAACTGTTTCCTTGCAATATTTCCACGTGACGCGGCCCTGCCTCTGGGTAGGCCTAATGGAGAAACTTGAACTTCTATTAGGCCCTTCTTCTCGCAGGACTACGGACCCTGGGAGCCGATCAACGGTGGTCTGTGACACACGTGCTCCGAAAATTTGCGTCACAAGGCGCTTATAACTGTAAATGCGGTTGAGCTGGTGTAATAATTGAATGCATGAACCGTCTGCTGGCTAACTTAGTTTTTGTGCCGCCAACGATTCGACACGTCAGGCCGAATCGCTCGATCGACAGATCGAGTTGCAGCATATAATAACGAACCATAAGTCAATATGCAACTTATGCAAGGGCAACAAGGTTAAATCCTTAATGAAATCGGTGACATTATTATATATCTAAAATTTTCAAAATTAATGCTGAAGCTCTCTGCTACGTGGAGGAAATAATGAGGTCATTACAGACTAATCGAGTACTTAGGCTTAAGACGACATATATCGTATACAGCCCACTAAGCCCAGGATTCCTGCGATGCACTTTCCAACCAGGGTTAGAGCCTACAGATTAGGCCTATAATTGTTGCGGTCGAGGCCTGCATGTTTATTTCTGACAGTTCGACGCACGCCTTGAACCACATACGTCATTGCTTCGTCCACTTGAATAGCTATAGTGTGTGTGTGTGTGTGTGTGTGTGTGTGTGTGTGTGTGTGTGTGTGTGTGTGTGTGTGTGTGTGTGTGTGGAGGTGTGTGTGGAGGTGTGTGTGTGTGGAGGTGTGTGTGTGTGTGTGTGTGTGTGTGTGTGTGTGTGTGTGTGTGTGTGTGTGTGTGTGTGTGTGTGTGTGTGTGTGTGTGTGTGTGTGTGTGTGTGTGTGTGTGTGTGTGTGTGTGGAGGTGTGTGTGTGTGTGGAGGTGTAATGTCATGAAACGCGGTTACATCAGTAATTGTCCTCCCT
Source organism: Allolobophora icterica (assembly GCA_963556255.1). Taxonomy (NCBI): domain Eukaryota; kingdom Metazoa; phylum Annelida; class Clitellata; order Crassiclitellata; family Lumbricidae; genus Allolobophora; species Allolobophora icterica. The sequence goes on from OY744606.1 coordinate 60,868,247, forward strand.
GCAAAAGATTCAGGATGGGCCTCTTGTTTAAGAGTGTCACCACTAATATAAAACGTCTGTCTCGGAATCCCACGTTGCCTTTTCTGCGATCATCAGACGAACATGGGGATGGTCTATTTCCGGAACACAGTTTGTTCTACTGGCAGTAGTCGTTGCCGTCTTATGAACTTTCTTTGATTTAGGCTACGGACTCTTCTTCACAACCACTCTCTATCTCTTAAGTTTGGAATTACACCCATCTGTATAGCGTATAATTATATTAGCCATAAATGTGGCATTACAGCCACATAATTAATTACAGACCAAACCTGTATCATTTCGTGAAGCTTTTCCCGAATTTGTCGAAGACAATTTCCTCATTAGTTTAAGCGGACTGGTGATCGTGTGGGAGCCAGTTACTAATAAGTTAAAATTTTAAACTAAATTACGTTACACTTATTATTTCTTACAGGTTAATTTACAATTCCTCTTTTGGTTTCCTTTGTTCTCAGGTTCCCTATGTGGCGTTCTGCGCCCGTCCGGACGCCTGCACTCTCGTCGCGCCGGGCGGGTTTCCTGGGTGGTGGCGACTCCAGCCCACTGCCCGTCTGGAGCCCCACCAGAGTCACTGCCTTTTCTACTTTCAACGTAAAATGGCCGTTCTCTATCTCTGCCCATAGCGAACGTTCCTCTCAGGGGAGATTCAGGATTGGCCGCTTAAGAAAGGCAACACTATACCGTTCTATCTCGGGGTCTGACTCTGCTTCTTCCGCGGTCGCCGGATGGGCAACGTCCTGCAGGATGGCCGTCCTTCAGAACAGGGTTCGTTCTCGTACCAGCAGGAGTCTTCCTCTTTTATGTGCCTTCTTAGCTACGGGCTTCCTCCAACTCTCCAACTGATCTGAACTTTGACGTACCATTATACATCTCGTGACTCTTTAACTATCGCCATTTATAAGGGACACCAAACGTTTTCTAAGTATCGGAAACAAGGAATACATGCGACAAGTCTCTGCATCACATCATCCTAGACACCGGTCTATTGGGTAACTGTCAACGGCACCTCTCTTCGTCATGTCGTCTAGGCACCTGTCCATACGTCTTCCCACCGTACGTATCTCTCGCTCCATATCCGTGCAGGGCATACCGGCCTCACACGTATATTGTCATGCACCACATTTACGGATAAATTTCCTTACCCGTCTTCTGTGTTGGCAATTGTCGACCAACACAGTGATAAATTCTGCTTCGAAAGATACCTGAAGGGGTCTTCATGGCACTCTGATAGTGAAGGTCTTCTCTCTATAACCTTCCTATCTACACACAGAACTTCGTTCCGACCTACGCACGAGGGGGCCCATCCTCGCACTTCAGTCAGTCCTCAGAGCTGTGTGTTACGACAAGCAAATATGTTTCTACATGGGTATCCGACTACCCGGACTTTCACGTATCGTTTACTCTTGGTCTGATTTAATGTCCCTTTAACCTGGGACGTTCGTACACTTCACCTCGGCACTCTGACTAGCCGAATCTCGCTGGGAAACGCGGTCGTGTCTCTTTCGGACCTGGGTACCCGACTACCCGATCCGAACTTTAAGGTTAATCTCTTGGTCTGATTTATTCTACCGTTTACATGGAACTCACGTACTCTTCACCTAGGGATCTGGCCTGCTGTATCTTCTCGTTGCGGCGTATCCCTACCCGGTTTACACAACCTTTTATCTTCTCGCTATTCAGAATTAGTCTGTCTCGAGACCTGAGCAGTGGAGTGGGCCCTTACTCCACAAGCCGTATCTCTTGAACCTGACTCTCTGAATCCATTAGAGAACGTAACAGTTGTGTCTTTTCTGGGAGCGCACAGACTCGTACTCACACTCGATTCTGCTAACGGTATCTGTAGGTAAATCTCAGTAACTTTACCCCGTTATTGCACACAGACCTGTGTAGCTTCCCACCGTGGGAACTTTCCCGAACACCGGAACAGACAACGGTCGGATCGTCCGGATGGTCTCCCGGACGGATATTTGCCGGTAAACCGCGGGAGTAACTATGACGCGTAAAACAGCCAAACCCGGATACCGCGTATTTAGATTCACCGGTTGTTCCCCGATGTTATCGAACAGTTTCAACAAAATCGTTCCGGTACTTCACCGGACGTCACCAGCGGGATGTTTCTCCGCACTTTACCGATACAGGCCTGTGTTTTCTATATCTCTCACGATCGGTCTCTCCCCGAGGTTTACTCAGCCTGCTAAACTCCCACAATCGGGATTCAGACCGGCTCGCGATCTAACGGCAGGGTGGGCCCCAAACCTGTCGAATCGGCGGTCAATCCAACACCCAAGAGTGATTAGTTTTGCTGTACTCGGGATCGCACTGGTTAGCCAATATTTGACGATACTTGAACTGAGTTATCACTAATCGGGTCTTCGCCCGCGTATCTCTCTGACTACTACCACCGGGCTTTGCCCGTTTATCTCTGACGGTCAACACCGGGTCTTTGCCCGCGTATCTCTCTGACTGCTACCACCGGGCTTTGCCCGTATATCTCCGACGGTCAACACCGGGTCTTTGCCCGTGTATCTCTGACTGCAACCACCGGGCTTTGCCCGTGTATCTCAAACGGTCAACTGCGGAGCCTTTCCGCGTGTCTATCAGACGGTCACCAGCGCGGTCTTTCCGCGTATATATCCAAACGAACATCTACGGGGTCTGCTTCCCCGTCTTTTGATACAGACCTGTTTACCTGCGAGGTCCTTCCCCGTCTTTTCGAATGGAACCACCGGGTCTTTCCCCCGGACTATCGAACGGTCGCTGACTGGGTCTGCTTCCCAGTCTTTGTCGAACGGAAACACCGGAGTCTTTCCCCGGACTATCGAACGGTAACCAGCGAACCAGACACCGACGGGACCTTTCCCGTATATCTATCGAACGGAGCCGCCGGGGTCGCCTTCCCCGGACTTTACTGAACACAGACCTGTGAGCATTTATCTCTCACGATCGGTCTTTCCCCGAATCAGCCTTCCATGATCAGACTCGGTACTGCTCGCGATCTACAACAGAGTGGGCCCTTACTCCGTTGGATCGACGCTTTGCCAGAACTGGTCAGACCGCCTTTGGAGCGGCTGTCACTCGGGAGCGCACTGATTAGCCGGTAACCAACGACACTAAAGCACCGTATCGCTGTACATGCAGAGCGCAGTAACGCCGCTCTACAATATAGGCAAAACACCGTGAGGCAGCCTATACTTATCCCTCGCCACACTATACCGTGGCTTGTTCCTTATATACTAGCCTACGCACACCTTCTCAAATACAGGTGTCTAAGGTATCGAAATCAACCTATGATAATAAGCGCCGCCCTAGCTTTAGGCCTTATTTATTGGACCGAAAAGTGTGTAAAATTATTCTAATTAATAATTTAAATCGCTTGAATGGCAAAAACAAGCTCAAACTTAATTATTGGCTATTTTAATATCGCGTTAGTGCTACCATTTACGCATCGGCCGCTGACGCCCTGCGATGCATTATATCACCGGATAACGCGTCAATAAGACAGATATTATTAAAACAACATACATTCGAGCCCAGTGGCCAGTCCGCCACACTTATATACATTTTCCTTCGTTTACATGCGTCGCATGGCATCTAATTGAACCCCAAATCATGTCGCCGCTGACTCAGCTGTTGTCTCTTCTGGCCCTCCGCTTCACAATAAATCCAGTCGGGCCTTCCCATCTCCTCTCACGCTCAAGATCGAAAATTATGGCGAGAGAAGCTCCGGACGACGACCGGTTCACAAACCACGAACGTGCGTGTTGCTGCCGCTTTCGCACTACTAATTGCCAACGTACAGCATGGTCATTAACATTTCATCCCGTGCTTCATTCCTTCATATTAGCCGTCCGACGCTACACTCGTCAGCCAAAAACCCACTAACATTGCTGCTTATAGTAATACTTTCTGGTGATATCCATCCCAAGGCCAGCCCGCACCGCCGTTCTACGACCAGTTCTGCCTCTTCCTCAGCCTCGAGGAAGAGGCCTCTTAATGCCTCTTCCTCAGCCTCGTCCACTAAAAGGAAATTCCTTCTCCATTCTCTTAATATCAGATCGTTGCTAAATCCAAAAATTCCACCTTTTTCAGAGATCTTGTCTCTTAATGCCGCCCTTCTGATCTCATCGCCTTGGCAGAAACTTAATTGGATCACTAGGCCTACCGCATCTAGTAGGGCCTAACGCTCTTAGGCCTATTGCACGCCGCCTGTTTAAATTCGTTTATTCCCTACGCAATTCTCCTCGCATAAATTCATCATCTAGTCCTCAAAATCCTTAGCGGCAGCAACACGTTCGTGGTTTGTGAACCGGTCGTCGTCCCCAGCTTCTCTCGCCATGATTTTCGATCTTGAGCGTGCCTCTATCTCCGACTGCTCTTCCTACTCCTTTACGCACTCTGTCTTTATTAACGAATTTGTCTCGCTTCTATCACTTGGTCGTAACGGGTTCAAATACCCACCGGGGACTTCAACACCCACGTGGAAAACTTGCATCTGACTTTCTGGTTCTACTCTCCTCGGCCAACCTCAATCAACATATCAGCTTCCCGACTCACATCAAGAACCACACCCTAGCTGCCTAGCATCTGACAACTTGCATCGGACTATACTTTCTGAATCTACTCTCCTCGGTTAACCTTATTCTACATATCAATTTCCCGGCTCACATCAAGAACCACACCCTTGACCTCATTATCACCCAACTTCGCTCTTATCACCTGAATTTTCCTCTGGTCTCAACATCACAGATCATTACTTAATCATTGCAGTCTTGCAGATTTAGAAATTAAACCTTTCCATCGTCCTCCTGCATCCTCCCATTCATTCGGTCGCATTCGATCCGTCGACCGGAAGGCCTTCGTGCAAAATATTCCTGACTCCCAGCGACTTCCTAACCCTCCCTCTTCCCACAACGATCTTCTTTCTTGCTACAATTCCACACTTAACAGGCTCCTCAATACTCATGCCCCGCACATTATCAAGCATTTTCAATACGATTTCCGTAGACAGACGTTTTAGTGGTGACACTCTTAAACAAGCAGCCCATCCTGAATCCTTTGCAGGGAGGACAATTACTGAATGTAACCGCGTTTCGTGACATTACACCTCCACACACACACACACACACCTCCACACACACACACCTCCACACACACACCTCCACACACACACCTCCACACACACACCTCCACACACACACACCTCCACACACACACACACACACACACACACACACACACACACACACACACACACACACACTATAGCTATTCAAGTGGACGAAGCAGTGACGTATGTGGTTCAAGGCGTGCATGGCACTGTCAGAAATCAATAGGCCTCGACTGCAACAATTATAATCTGTAGGCCCTAACCCTGGTTGGAAAGTGCACCGGAGATGAATTTGTAGAAAAGTCACCAAGATTTTGTGGAGATGAATTTTAAAAAAAGTAAGAAATTTTGGGGGGGACATGAATTCCTAAAAAAAGGTCATCGACCAGACCATGGCCGACTTTGTCCCCCCCCCAAATCTCAGACCAGATCGCCGCCACTGGATCTGTTCTACGGTTTACTGGCGCCTCAAACTGATGGAAAATTATTCAGCTTCAAAGGTCAGCTAAATTGCTTTTGCCCACTCAAATCAAGGAAATTAAAACTGAAAACTAAAAGTGAAGAGGAGAAAGGGGAACTGGAACTAGAACAAGGTTTGACCTTTATTGCAAAGGACATCAAGGAAGAAGAGCATTCCCTTAAGCTGGTCCTAAGACAGCCATGGTATAAGTGTAGCGACTTCATTTTCTTAGCCTCGGTTTATGAGGGCGGGTGGCCAGTCCTCTCCCTCTTGTCTCATCTTCCCAACGACAGTGTACAGTCAGTGTACTCATTGTAGCTGAGTTCACTAGGGTTACAGATGGAGTAGAAATCTCGAACCAAATTTCTGCCCTGGTGGGGTTTTGAACCCCGACCTCTCGATTGACAGTTCAGCACGCTAACCACTACACCATTGAGCACCCCCTGCAAGGAACCAGAGTTAATTATCTCATTTGTGGGAAGGAGAGGGAAGGGCGGAAGGCAGCTGGTTGGGTTGGAGAGGCAAGTGTAATTGCCTGCCCCTCAATAAGTGAGACGTGCTTGCATTACACTACCGGGGTGTGGACCTGTGTGGTAATCCCTAAAATAATTAAAATTTCCAATTACATGTATATCAATGTCCTTCCTCCAGAGGTGATAAAAGAAAAGTCTGGAATTATTATTATTGTTATTAAACATTTATTAAGTGCCACTATCTAATGATCAAGCATCAATTGATAGTGATAAGCAATTTTGAGTTTAGAACTTTTTCTATGCGCTGCGTACCCTTGTAGCGCACGGTCTGCAAGGACCATGCCTTTATGACGTACGTCGTGAGAGCCACAACCTTATCCAGGATACTCTATGCCTCACCTGCATGGTGGGGATTTACAACCAAAGGGGATCGTGATAGACTGGGTGGGGTACTACGGCGTCTCATCAGGGGACGCTACCTCCCAGCAGACACTCCCTCCATAGAACAGCACTGCCGCTTGGCCGATTCTCGACTCTTCGCCGCAGTACGGAATATTCAGGGACATGTCCTGCATGATCTGCTGCCACCTATCAAACGCACAGGCCACTTCCTGCGCCAACGAGCTCACGACCTGGAAATCCCGACCGCTGATAGCTTGTCTAGAAAAACGTTTATCATCAGGATGCTTTATGAAGCTGCTTAGTTTACGCTATGGGCAAAAAACAATATAAATTGGGGATAATTGAGACAAATATTAGTAGCTAATATTAACATAGTATTAGTATATTATCTGTATAAACATGTTTACGTTGCTGTAAACCAAAATGCAGTTTGCAATTGGTACCAATAAAGAATATTCTATTTTATTCTATTCTAAGGTCTCTATACAGCAAGTCTCAGGGAGGCTATCCCGTATTCTCGCGTTACAAGGCAAGCACTCTAACTAGTTACCATGTCCCACCAGAAGTTGGTGGTTCAGAAACTCCATACAGGCACAGAAAGTTTCAGTGCTACCAGTTCTTCCTAGGAAACACCTCTGCTTATATATGATGACACCACGCTTACACTGACCAGGTAAAGGCATAATAAGATAGAATGTTCACTGGTAGTCTGCGGTTGCGTACTACAGCCACAAAATTAATTAATTAGTGACATAATATGGGTGTTGACAGAATATAGATGGCCTAGACAACTCATGTCAACTAAGCCTTATAAATGCACCAAATGTACTTTTTTGAAATGCTCTGCAAGTCAAAAGCAACCCATATTATTTTCAATCATAATTTGCTTTTTTTCTTTGTAAACTGATAAGCCTTGTATGCATCCATCTGCATGCGCCCGAAAAGGAATGGGTCTTCTGGTATCAAGTCTCCATTCAGTGAATAAGAATAATCTGGACTCTTTTGAAACACTCCACAGGCTAGTTCAGTGGCAATTGCTGCTGTTAGCCCCCAGGTCACAACAGTTTCTTCTGGAACAACATCTTGAAAAATGTGTGCATAGTCTTTAAAGGAAAAAGCTTCAAAAACTATTGCCCAGTGGTCCCTTTTTGACAAAAACCTTTCAAGTGGAAGCTTAAAACTGAAACAAACCTCATCACTGGGTTTTGGACAGAAATCGCTTGCCACAATTCCCACGATAGGAGTGACAAGTATTTCACGATAATTAATCCTAGAAGGAAGTTGTCCAACCAATTCTACTTGGCTGGACTCCAGTCCAATTTCCTCAAAAGCTTCGCGGGTTGCAGTTTCAGCAGCATCCGCATCCCGTGGATCCTTCATTCCACCTGGGAAGGACACTTCTCCCTTGTGATGACGAACAAGCTCTGATCTTCTTGTCAGCCAGACTTTCACAACATCATCTTCCAGCACAAGAGGTATCAGAATAGCAGCCTTTGATTTGTTTTTGAAGGGTTCTTGAAGAAATTTCCAATTGTACAGTGTTGAATGAAGATTTAAGATACGAGACCGAAGTTGCCCGTGTGTCCACATGATGGAAAACCTGGCAAACACAGTTCCTAGTAAAATGATGTCAAAATATGTTAGCAATCTGGAATCATACAAGTACTGATTTAGCACAACACAAAACCTTGGAATTTCTTTGTAGCACACAAGCATTAAGAGCAAGTAAGTGTAGCGACATCCATGCTTAGTGTCATATCATGGATAAGGCTATGCTCACATGAGTTTGCCACTAGTATAGAGATAGAGACAGACAGACAGATAGAATGGCAGAAACAGACAAGGAGATACACAGATACTTTTAAAAATGATCTTGGATATTTCTAAACATGATCAAATTACCATCGTTCTTAAACTATCACTACACTGGCTCCTTGCTCCCAGATGTGCACAGAATTAGTTTATTGAAACTGGTTCGATTGCAGTCAACATAATATTATGTTTGCCCTCATAGAGGTGATGATCAACAGAAATATCTATGTATACGGATTTAAACTACGCATCACTTATTAAGTCACTGACTATGTACGTGGAGCATAAGTTCATTTTCTCTAGCTGCTGTCATCTCAGCAACATAGTCACATGTATTTATTACAGAAGCGTTAAATTCATTTTTTTTAAACTTAGTTTTAAACTTAGAAATTTAATTTTTATTCAGCACCCATAAGTCAGTTGTACCTCTAATCCCCTCACTCTATTTGCAAGAGTTCTAAGTTACATCAACCTAAAATAGCAATTCATGTGGAATACACTCAAACCTGAGCTGTATTTACCTTATCCTTACTCTCCTTTCTGTTTTGAAGCGGAAAATTAAAATCCATTTCACCAATAATTATAATGATTTGTGACTGACATTGACAACCTCTAAGCAGTCATTTAAGCTCTATCAGATATAAAACCAGGGGCACCGGCAGCATGATACACTGGACGCATGTGCGTCTACCCACCAAATCAAAACCACACAAAGATTAGACATCCCATCGATATTTTTGACAATTTCACTGTGTAATTTTGGCTTAGCATACAGTATGTATAAATAATATCATATGCATGTGTTATACTGTAGTTTAATGAGTCACTCTGAGTCATTGTCAGTGAATGACTACAAGTGGCAGACAGGGGATGGGTGTGGATGGAAGGAGATGGGACGGGTGTGCATCCAATTTTTTTAAGCCTGGCGGCACCCCTGTACAAAACCCACTTAATTTCAGTTTCCACAACATGTTCTGCAACTCTCTACCCTAGTCACTACTCTCCTCGAGTTCTCCAACCGATCCACGTGCCACACTGCACCTCAACTCTGAAATGAACTTTCCACTAAATTCTGCATATTCTCAGTTTCTTCACCGTTACCATCACACACCCACTGTCATCTGCCTCAGGCTCCTCTACTTATCACCCCACAGACTTTAAACTCCAAATTGGTCTCTCCTTTCCAATAATTCCTAACCTAATCGATCCGATCCTCCGCCCTCCAAGCTTTCTCATCCTCAAAATGAAACAAGCCTTAGCAGCTGCTCTGCCCCATCTCTCTGATCTATCTGGCAGGCAGACTCGGAGCTCCACTGGACATCGATGTTTGGACAACCCTCCCTCATGACACAGTGAATAAGCTGGTGCCCTGTGCTTAGCTTTAGAGTAGCACTAAGAAATTTGAAGCTTACAATTACAATTACTTTTTAGCTGATCTTGGTTAAAGTAATGCTCACATAACCTCAATATGCACAAATGATATGGTATACCAATAATTAAGAAGACTAAACGAGTTAACAAATGGTGTTATCAATTACTTACTCCTATTTATCATGGATTTTAAGTGACAAAACGAGAAACAATTTAAGTTTAAACTTCCAATGTATGGAGTCCAGGGTTAGTACTTCCAATGACTGACCATGGCAAGTACTGATGGTACTAAGAGCTAAATTAGGACTACAAGGTAAGCTCGTTGTGTGTACATAAAATGACCGCAAATGCCTTTTGTTTCCTTCTCTTCCCATTACGGTCTTGGTAATCCTGGGTTTTAGCGTCCGAAATTATTTACATTGCATGAGCGATGAAAACGTTTCACAGTTAAACTCAAACAAGAAGTTGGAAGATTGATGAAAATATCAATGAAACTAGAAGCCGGATGATCGATTAAAATATTACATAGTTAAAGTCAAACTAGATGTTGGAATTGCGATGAAAATATATCGTTTTAGTGCCGATATTATTCCCGTGTATGACCGATGAAAACATTTTATAGTAAAACTCGAACTAGAAGTTGCAAGATTGACGAAAATATTCACGAAACTAGAAGCTGGATAATCGATTAAAATATAACTCAAACTAGAAGTTGGATGAACGATGATTATTTATTGTATATTGTATTAGAACGTTTCAATGAAAATAATTTCGGACGCTAAAACCCAGGATTACCACGGTCTTACCTTTCTCACTACTTCAAGGCTAGACACCATCCACCCTGGCCGTCTGATTTGCCACCTCCCGGAAACTTGCATCTTGACCTGGAAGTGAACTGATAGGTCTGTCTGTCATGCAGATTCCTCACGCCTTATTCGGTTTCGCTCACACGCAGTGTTGGTGCCACTAAACTTCAACCGCTCCTTAGTCTATGCTGCACCAGGTCAAAATTGATAGGCTGGTAAGGCCTCACCTGCCTATATTTTTTGTGCTGGGAGCATGTGAATAAGCTGGAGCCCACGATTTGGCTTTCTCTGGTTGCGGAAGAAATCTCCATATTATGATCACAAATACTATAATGACACCATACCTCTTACCTTCCCACTTAAAGCCCCGAACTTGGCCTCAAGCAGACTTTCCTGTTCAAACCGGCCTGTTAAAATAATATTATTGCATCTTGCTCAACTGTCCTACTCGATGGGGGTAATCGCTGTTCAAAGTCACAAATTTAATATTTATATTAGGTTCAAAAGTCCTGTTTATGACCATACATCCCGACCTATAATACACCGCAGGATTGGAAACTATTGTTGACTTCGTGTGACTAGTTTGTGGGCGATAATAGGATGTCCAAGCAAATATCGGGTCCTTTTTTACATAATAAATGCATTCAGTTAATAATATTTTTTAAGAAAAGGCTAAGAATAATTATGCTTACGAAGTATACTATTGCCTGTGGAGATTAAAAGATTTAAAATCAGACGTAAAAACTGAAGTTGGGCGACATCTGTAGGTAAGTCAAGTGTGCAGCGTAATATTATCAAAGATCTTAGAGTCGTAGACGACTCTAAGATCTTTGATATTATTATACTTCTTTCACGCGTTACTGTGAATATTATAATAATTATTATCAGGGCTGTAGTGGTAAAATTAGAGGTGAGTATACGCTACCGGTTAGTTTTCCGAAACAAATTAGGGGTGAGTATACGCTACAGTATTTTGTGAGTATACACTACAGTATTTTAATATAAATAAATATAAATATTTTGTGAGGCGAGTATTCGGTCTCTAGAGGTGAGTATACGCTGTATACCCGCGTATACCCTCGACTACAGCCCTGATTATTATTAGGCCTAGGCTATATAGGCCACACGCACACGCAAATTCTTCGATCAAGTTTAAAGTCATTTCTAAATTCTAAATAAATAAATAAATTCTAGAGATTAGAGTGCCGTATATTCGTAGACAGTCGATAAGATCGAAGCAACGATTCAGAAGCACTTGGGTCGTTACGCAGTGGCTTGAGGTGGATTCGAACCTGCAACCCTCCGGTTACAAGGCACCGACTTATACCACTACACCACCGCGTCCCCCTGTGTTCAACATAATTGATTTGGTAGGCCTACGTTAACGCATTAACCTTTCTCCCAACCTTTAAGTTCGATTTTCAAACTTCTGTGGCTTGTTCTCTGGTGGTGGTAAGCAGGGATGTCATTGGGGTGGGGTGGGGATCCCTTGATTTTTGAAGAAAAAGGAAAAAGGATGGAACAAGAAAACGAGGAAGAAGAAAGGGTAAAAAAGAAAAAATGACACTCAAATTCAGGGACGTCATTTGAAGGGTATTATTAGGCCTGCACTGCAATGACTAGCTTAATTAATTAAGATATATATATATATATATATATATATATATATATATATATATATATATATATATATATATATATATATATATATATATATATATATACATGCTACTATAGCGCAGAGGTGTAACTTTACTCTAAAAAGTGGGGGTACCAATACTTTGGTCTAAAAGTGGGGGTACCAATTTCTTCTCCACTTTCGCTTTTCGCATGGTGGCCATTTTGAACATATTCCCTGTCTGTATTCTCATTAATTTTGGCTCTCGATTTACCTGTGTATCTTAGAACTTTCGCACTTTGGCGGAGACTGCATTCTCTGTGAAGGCACAATAACAAAAATATTGATTGACATTGTTTAAAAAGTTGGGGGTACAGTACCCCCAGTCCAAAAAGTGGGGGCTACGGGTACCCCTCGTACGGAGTCGTACCCCCCACAAATTACGCCTATGCTATAGGGCAGTGGTGCACAACGTCCGGCCCGCGGGCCAAATATGGCCCCCGATGAGTCTTCATGTGGCCCGCGATGTCCAACAGGAAAAGCGACTATTTATGAGCCAGCAGGCCCAGCACTGACATTAAGTCTACAGTTACTTGCACACTATGGTCAGTGGAAAAACCATCAGTATTATAGTAATATAGATGTACAACGAGTCCCCTTCCTCTATAACTTTTTATATTTACTTTTATACTTGTTTTAGTGCACACATTATCTTCATAAATTTTGACATGCATTCATCCCAACTAAGCCGAGACATCACTTGTTTGGCCCCCGAAGGGTTCAAAGAAATCGTTTAGTGGCCCTTGGCCGAAAAAGGTTGTGCACCACTGCTATAGGCCTTTAAGTACACAGTGCTGGATTTACCCCCTTAAAAATACTCAAATGACGTCCCTGCCTCTGAAAAAAGCTGAAATGACATTCCTGGTAGCAAGAAGTACGTGAAAGTTTTAATGAGAATTAGGCCTACTTAGACAAGTTCTTCGCCAGTGGAAGCAAACTGATAGTGCTAGTAGGCCTAATCGTAATCTCTAAACTTCTTAAGCGCCACTCGTAGGCCAAGCGCAGGACACCAGCCTATTCACGAGCGCTACGTCAAATCAGATGGGGTTTTTCAGAGAGTAGTCCAAAGGAGGTCCTATAGTCAGGTTTCCAGAGGGCCAGATAAGTACGCCAGGCATGAATAAATGACAGCAGATTACTCAACCCTTCTTTGGTTTTACTTACACGCAGTGTTGGTGCCGAAAAACTTCTGCAACATCCTAATTCGTCTCTAACCTATGCTGCACCGACTCTTTGAAATGAACTCACAAAAGGCCTGCCAGTTTGCTCATCCTCCTATACACCTGTTAATGTCACTGTCTGCCTGATTGGCCCATTTGGATCTTGACTTGGAACCGATTTCACTCCTCCTCTGCCTGTCGATTGTGATTAGACTAAGCGCCTGTGAATAAGCTGATTCCCGCGACTTCGCTTATTTAGGCGCTGTAGAAATTTCGAGATTACGATTACGTACCGCACTACCGCTCCTCCGCTTGCACTCTCCTCTGCTGCTTTCAACTCACGACTGAAAACCGAACTCTTCAAGCTATTCTATCCTGATTCTACTTCTGCGTCACCACACGACCGCCATCATCACCGATTACCACCGTACGTAGTAGGCCTGCCATCATGCCATACTGTCCTCTTGGCCTTGACCTTCACAGAACGGACCAAACAACCTGACTATTGCGGACTTAATTTGATATGGCGCCGGCGATTAAAGCTGGTCTCTCTGACTCGGCTTTTTTGAGGCGCTGACATATTTCGAAGATTTAGGCCTACATTTACATCTGTCACGATTTGTGTGCTTAGTCAACGACGCTCTGTGTCACACATGATATTGTGATCGCACCATTCGAGTAGCCTACACCGCTGACGGAGTTCCACGTTACATTACGCTACGTCTAAGTGTTCCATTTTCTTGGGACACTCCGTAGGCTATTAGTTTTCGTTATGAACTGCATTAACTACTGACAGGTTAAATTAGCCACTTCTTACGCTGTCAGACCAGACCAAAATCTATTTTTAGTCGTACAGCGCTGCAGCCAGACACAAAGATGTTATTAGGGAGGACACGTAGTTCTCTTCGATCCATTTCTCTCAGCCTGTCACTGGGCGAAACGGTTGAATAATCAGACTCGATCTTCCTCGTTCCATCGGCTAAGAGCCGCTGCAAAATGTACATCGACCGGGAATAAGCTTAGTCTCCAGCGTACTGCACCGTACGTAACAGTTGCGTTAGATTTAGGGTATGGTGAGTGCTAAATGTTTTCTTGCCTAAGAAAATCTCACAAAATCTGGTACCGTATCAAGTATGTGGCGAAGTCGACGGAGGTTACGCTCGAACATGCATGAAACAAGTGCAAGATGTAAATGAATTATATGGTCGGGATAGGTAATTAATATTATTATAACTTAGTTTTTCTTAAGGTGACTCCGAGGTTGCAGACTGGAGAAGAGAAAAAAGGTACGAAGGATAGGTTTGTGTGCTTAATTGTTTACGGAGGCCACTCTTAAGAATGCCTGCATGTGAAGGATTGAGGCCAGGGCCGGCGCCAGAGTGTTTGGCGCCCTAGGCGAACCTGTCGCACTGCGCCCCCACGTACTAAGTGGGATAACTAATTAATATTAAATTAACTAAGTTAATATAACCTTCACACAGGAATGCAACTGAATGTTGCATCTTTAATTTAGTACAATCGATTCGTGGTTCATTATAATCACCTACGAATCGTTAGGCCTATTATTTCTAAATTTAAAAAAAATATGACACTTGATAATTTCTAAATTTAAAAGTTATCCATAATTATTATAGTCTGAAAACTGCATAAGCTATGCAGCCTATGCTGTATGGTCTAGCTGCAGCACGTTAAATGGGAATTTAAAATGTAAATTTTAAATAATGAGACAGTGCATTATTGTCGTTTGAACACTTTGGAACTCCTACGGCTACGTGTAATAAGTCCTAGTCCTACCTACGTACGATTAAGTCTATACATGGGCGTCCGCAGGAATTTTTCTGGGGGGGGGAAACTTTTAAATAGTTGTCACAGGGACTAAATAGGGTGTCGAAAGCAACCGATCACTGCATCTTCGACGCTCGCTCCCTCGGCGCTGGCTCCCTCTCGATCCTCTGGCGCGGATTCCAACATGCGAAAAAATTCATAGACATTCATTGTCGAAAACTATTATGACAATTAAATTTTATACGACTGAAATCTGACCTTATTCTTCAAATAACAATTGCAATCGTCTGCAGGGTTCTTGTCCAAATTGATTTATTACTCTATCTATGAATCCGTCTTTGTTGTCTGAAACTTTTTTTCGATGTACACTCATAATACAGAGACCTGATAAACGGTCGTCACTTGTCGTTGAACGAATCCATGTTTTGACCCGCCTTCTATGGTGCATATATATGTTGTTCAAATTAAACTTTTACTAAGTTCGTGTTAATGCAGCCAATCGACCCATATTATTCTACATTATAATTTTATCAGTACTGCATACTTTCTATAGACTATACTATACTGCAGGTTTAGTTAACAGTCACTGGGCAAGCACTGGGCTACAAAGCGTAGTAGTAGAAGTTTCAGTTTAACGAACCGTGTGACAACAGTGATCAATAGATTCGCATTCCTCCGTCATCCAGGCTTAGGACTGTTTCCGAAGGGGGTATATTTAAAAAGTCTGACAGAAAGTGTATTAGCTGGCATCTAAGGGAAGAAGCTGATTACTTAGTCAGAAACTGTCGCTCCAGCCAGTGTCAATTTATATTTACATATATGTGTCCGTGCATGGGATTACCCGGCCAAAGTCGCGTGTACTGAAACCTAACAAATCGAGCGGAAAGGTCATGAATGCGTAAACCAGTGAAAAAATTTTTTTTGCATAATATTAATAATTGATATTTCAACTACTAAATCCCAGAATTACAGGTCAAACAAACTAATACAAATATTTTAATTTGATTTTTTTGTACACCCGTTGTCTAAACTTATATCAATGATTCGGCCCAGTCAAGCGTGCGTTTATTTTAATATTGCCGAAAATCTTGCTGTTATAACAGACTTATTAATTAGTCATGTTCTGAACTAGTTTTTTTCTGCTGAATCTATCTGTGCCAACAGTAAGTATGTATGAATACAGCCTAATTTGCTATGAATTTTTAATTATGAGATGGTCATTATAAGCGGCGACTAGCAGGGTCTCTGTTATGGCTAATTCTGATCAATGAACGCTGCCTTAACGGCAGCAGATTTAATTTTAAAGCATACTACATTTTTTTCTAAACCCATCTGTACAAAAAATAAACTGTTTAAATGCAGTAATAATTCACAATAAATGAATTTTGGGAGGCACCATCGCGGACTGATCACAACTACGGTAGCGCCATCTGACGAATACGAGACTATTATTATAACGATGACGGACAGAAGTAAACAATCCGAAATCGCGCGATGTTTAAATGAACTTTCAGCATTTAATTTGAGTAGAATTGGTCGAGAGGACCATTTGCAAAACATTATTAATGACTACTTCTGCAATACTGATGTGGAAAATGACGATTCGAGTGACTTTAGCGACGAATCTGATGCTGAGAATAGTGATGTCTCGCCATCCAAAAGCCACACCCGAGAAAAATTTAAATTAAAGATTATTATATTTAATTGCAACATGGCATCACCTTTAAATCTGTGCCATTGTGTCAGTTTAATTTTCCAAGAAACACCGTTGACACCATTGGAAAGGGCAGAAAATTCTACATCTAGAACATACTACTAAATTATGCTGAAAAATCGATTCACATTTGCATAGTTCACACAATGAAGCCAATTTTTAACTTGCGATTTCTCTTAATAACGAGTTCTCAAAACGCTAATACTTCAATTCTTTAAAAATTCATAACTTTTTCATTTCTAAAGATACAAATATACAGTTTTTACCACATTAATCAACAGTGACGGTAGTATTAAAAAAAAATATAAACTAACTTTTCAAAAATT
Source organism: Allolobophora icterica (assembly GCA_963556255.1). Taxonomy (NCBI): domain Eukaryota; kingdom Metazoa; phylum Annelida; class Clitellata; order Crassiclitellata; family Lumbricidae; genus Allolobophora; species Allolobophora icterica. The sequence continues at coordinate 60,885,377 of OY744606.1, forward strand.
TTGAGTTTGGGAGGGTTTTCCCATGCACGGTCACATATATATATAAATTATAATTATATATTTGTGTGTATATGCATATATATATAACGTTCTGACTACGCGGTTCCCCGTCCGAACCTGTTATCTCGCAGCGGTCGGCTAAAAACAACACGAGCCGGTGGTAAAGGGAATATGATACCAATTAGCCGACAGTCCGACACGGCTGAAGGCATAAATACAGTCTCGGGGTTTACAATATGAATCTCCATAATTATTACCCAGAGAGAACTCTAGGCCTATACGTTAAATTTTCAAAGATATGCCTAAACAAAGACATAGGTCCAACTTGTAGAGCGTATATCGTATTTTAACGGTCGGTACACTACTCACGTTGAAAATCGTGTTGTAATAATCATAAAAACCCAAAAATCAAAATTTATCTGCAAATATGCGCAAAATCCAGGGAACGCGCCCCCTGTGGACGCCCATGAGTCTATATATACTCTATACAAACATATAAGGTCATTTCAATTTCTTTATCTTTAGCAAATGTAGAAACGAGTTCCATCAGTCTCCATCAATATCATGTTCAATTGATAACTAGTCTAACAAGACTTAGTCTGTCTTGCAGCATGGAGGTTCGCAAATTATGTTTTTTTTATCAACTGGAGCTTCGAGAAGCTTAATTCTGTCACCACTAGCCACAGAAATGTTGACGTTTCTTATTTTCGTGTAATTCATTTATTGATAAAGAAAATGGTGGCAAACGGTGGCAATGTTTAAAAAATATTTCTTTATGCAGGCTAGCTTTTCTGCCGCCCCCAGAATTGCGCCGCCCTAGGCGGCCGCCTAGTTCGCCTAGTGGTTAAACCGGCCCTGATTGAGGCATAGGTACGTGTCAAGAGGGTTGGTGACATGCATGATCTACGCATCTGCAAAAGTATGGTCAGCGGATGAAGATTCGAAGAGTTGTGACTTGTTAGTCAATTGTTACCAACAGAGGTGGTAATCAACAGATTTTGCATGGTGGCAGTACGAGCAAATGGCACAAGCACCCCCTCTCCGTAGGGGGATGCGGTGGTGTAGTGGTGTAAGTCGGTGCCTTGTAACCGGAGGGTTGCAGGTTCGAATCCACCTCAAGCCACTGCGTAGCGACCCAAGTGCTTCTGAATCGTTGCTTCGATCTTATCGACTGTCTACGAATATACGGCACTCTAATCTCAGAATTTAATTTAATTTAATTTAATAGAGCGCAGTGAGCGACCACGGGTCTCGCCGGCAGGCAGGCAGAGGGACCTCAGATCAGTGGCGTAGCAATGGGTTGTGCAGGTTGTGCAATACACAAGGGCCTCCGTCGGTCAGAAGGGCCCCTGGAATCGAGTAAAGTCATTTTAGTCTAAAAGTAAATCTACATGTAGGGGAGACTGGGGATGAAAGTAACACGGGTTGAATGTAACAAGCATCGCAGCGCCGTTACTGGAGAGCAGGGAACCAGCTTATATTGATCCAAATGTAGATCAACTAGAAAAATCAAGGTCAACAAAATTTCTGGTCAGGATTCAAAGAAATAAATTTTGTATAAAGAAAACAAATTTTTTGTGCATGAAACTGAGTTTCTGCCTTTTTTCTTATTTTTCTCGTAGCTCACTGTATTCACGTTTTACAATTTTACTGATTGCCGTGATTACAAGAGTTATCATTCAAGCAGCGTCTGTGTAACAGTGATATTTTCGTTAACGAAAACTAAAATTAGAAGTAAAAATAAATGATTTCGTTAACGAAAACTAGAAGTAAAAGTAGGAATTATTTCAGGGAAAAAAACGAAATTAGGAATTGAATTAGGAATTATTTGCTGAAGTAAAATTATGAACGAAATTAAGAATTATTTTCAGAAGTAAAATCATTTTACTTCTTGAGGCATTTAAGTTGAGACGAAGGCGAGTAAAATTGCACGTAATCCAAACACATGATTCATTGGAAAACTTCGGTTGAGATGAAGACTCTGCGCATACCATTCTCGATGTACTGTATGCCCTAATCTACTATCTTTGGTCTTCGTTGTCTAATAATTATCTCCACTAAATTGCGTACCAATAACATCAGTTTCATACGCCATTTTATTTCGGGTTTGATCGTGAAATTGTAAAATTATGAGTTTATCGGGAATGTTGGCCGGAAGGAAGCGAGATTGCCCCGTTTTGGGATTTTTCCATTTTGACCAAGCTACAGGCAGATCTACATGCCAAGTACCAAACGGGAAAATGGTGGAAATTGTTGACCAGCATTTGCTGGCGAAATATAACCAAAATAAGTCTTGGGAGGGGGATAGATGAATGGCAACACGCTGGCGTAGCCTAAGAGCATTAGATCTTGAAAAGTCGCGTAGGTCGACTCAGCTATCCACTCCCTAGGGGGCAGCCTGACTTTTACAGCGCGGAAATTGATAATTATTGGGAAAACTAAAATAAGAAGTAAAATAAGAAGTAAAATTATTTGAGAACTAAAATAGGAATGATAAGTAAAATTATTTGTGAAGTAAAATTAGAATTAGAAGTAAAATTCAAGAGCTCAGAACTGAATTAGAACTGAATTAGGAATTATTTTTAGAAGTAAAATATCACTGCTGTGTAAGCGGTAGTACCGTAAGTAAATGCTTCCCAAAGATATAAAATAAAAACTAGGGCCAAGTAGTAGCGGGGTTGGTTGTAACAAATCAACTGGGGTTGGTTGTAACATGTTACAACCTGCCCCAATGTATGCTACAGCAAACCCCAATGTATGTTTAACTGATAATAGTATTAGCATGATTGTAGGTTTATGCATGAATAATTTCATTTATTATTCCAGGGAAGAGTCTTCTCTTAAAAATGAGGATTTAGAAGCGTAAACGTACGAAAGATATGACCCCTCTGAAAACAGTGCATGAAGGGGCAAATAGAGTTACTAATGGAAATGAGTCATGTCGCTCTGTTGCAAAGGAATTGCAAATCTGTCATGTTACGTTATTTATAAAAAGCAGTCACAAAATGGCGGCAATGTCAATATTGCACCGAGCGTTGAATATGAAAGAAATAGACGTATCTTTTCAGATGTCGAAGAAGGTAGACAGAGTAGGCCCTATGTAAAAAAATGCTTCATCCATTTACTTTGGTCTTTCATCCAGAGAAGTGAGAAAACTAGCATTTCAGTGTGCTGTGACATACAATAAGAGCTTTCCAAAAAACTGGCGTAAGTGTGAAATGGCTGGTGCCGATTGGTTCTCTCGCTTTCTGAAAAGATATCCTACAATTTCTGTCCGCACTCCAGAAGCCACAAGCATCTCCAGAGCGATTGGTTGCAACCAAAATGTTGTTGCACCATTTCACGACAAATTAACAGAAGTTATAGATCGTTTTAAATTCGATAGTAAAGAGCCAATGACATTTGGAATATGGACGAAACAGGAGTTACCACGGTACTGAAGCCTTCAAATGTTGTAGCAGAAAAATGGGTTGAAGCAAATTGGTGCGATAACTTCAGGCGAACGAGGTACGCTATAGCTGGGATTAAGATTGCAATCTTAGTCCCAGGCTATAGGCCTACCCAGCAAACACACCCGCACGGGTCCCTTGTGGGTTTCATCCGGTTTGACGGTACGGGATTCTCGCGGTTTTTGACCACGGTTTGCGTAAGGGACCCTTACGGTCCAGCCCGCGTCGGTGGCGCCTCCTACCGGTATTCGCATTTCTACCGCCGGTCCGCCATTTTGTGTGCCTGCCGTTTCGAATGTACACATATTTGACAGATCGCGATGTGTTTCTGTGAAAAGTAAGATTACGTTATATTTATTATAGGCCTACTAATGAACCTATATCTGCGTATATTAACAGTTTATGTAAATGCTGTAGGCCTATTTAATTGTGGTCGGGATAGACGAAACGGAGATTGCAGTGGGTTAGGGTCAGGGCTGTAGTGGTAAAATTAGAGGTGAGTACACGCTACGGGTTAGTTTTCCGAAACAAATTAGAGGTGAGTCTACGCTACAGTATTTTGTGAGTATACGCTACAGTATTTTAATATAAATAAATATAACTATTTGGGAGGTGAGTAGGCCTATACGGTCTCTAGAGGTGAGTACACACTGTATAGTGTATACCCGCGTATACCCTCGACTACAGCCCTGGTTAGGGTTATGGACTGTACGGTAAACTTGCGCTATGAGGGTCCTAATGTTATGGTCTGACCAAAATTCAAGGGGCTATGTATTACTGTGTGACAAGAGGTCGCACCTTAACACTAGTTAGCGCCCAGACACCAATAAGGATATTTAAATGAAAGCACATCGACAAATATTCAGCAGCGATGACGCTAGTTTTCAAGTTTATCCGTGTTAGATGTTGACATCTCTCAGTTAAGTCGCATTAAAGTTTCATTTAAACATTTTGAACATTTATCCAATAAATGTAGCTTAAAGTTTCATAGATTATACTTGAACGTTTAGCTTAAACTTCCTATAAATTTAGCTTAAAGTTTCATTTGAACATAGTGTCCTTTAAATTTAGCTTATACATTGTTGAACGTTTACAATAAACTTGAAAACTAGCGTAATTGCTGCTGAATTAAACATTGCAGCTGCCGTGACCATCAAAACTGGATAGTTGTCGAGATCAATAAGTACTGCACTCTGTGAAGATGAGAATGACGATATTGCAGGGCTTCATGCAACAAGAGTCGACAACGTTGAAGACTAGTCTGAGAAATTTTAAAGTACACAACCATTTAATTGTCTTTGTGATGTAGTTATAATATCTCTGCAATCCTTAATGAACTGATCGAAAACAAGGTGCAATTAGAATATTTTAAACGGGAGTACGTGTTGAACAAACATATTAAAAAGGCCATGATTCTGTAGAATGAAATGGTTTCTTAGTTACTTTTATATGAATGATTCACTCTTAAGCTTTGCATTCACTAGTTCGTAGTAGCTTGGTAACAGCCTGTGTGATTGACGGGTGTAATGATTACATTTTGTTTTATTATGTTACATTAGTCAACATTGTGCAGGCAGTGTCTCTAAATATTGTCATTTAATAACAGAAAGAGTTATTGGAATAATACCATTTTACAATACAAATCAGAGCACATCAAATTCTTAAATCTTGTTCTTTGTAACTTGTTATTTTTAATCTAAATGTTGCATGTTTGAAATTTCAGGTTCGGTAAAACATAATATTGCTACCAAGGACAGCACGAGGAAAATGGTTGAAGACGAGTTGGCCATTTGGTTTGGTAATGCTAGGGATCATGGCACTGGAGGCCGCCAACTATTGAAATCGGCGCCATTCAAAGAGACCGAGTCAGAGTCGATCAGTGGTGATCAGGAGTTCACCAATACTGCTGATGACATTATTGTTAAATGAAATTACAGAGCAGATCGACTGCATGATTACTTTACTTTATTAAATTGACTTTATTAATTGATGTGTCATTTAACGCTTTTTTTGATTATTTATTGCTTTAACTATATAGCACAGTTTACAGTACAGTTTGCATACTATACTGTAAACTGTGCCACTGGCAGAGTTCTTGTTTGACAGGTGGGGGGCGACGTTTTTGAACTGATCAGGTCAAAAAAAGAGTTTTGAACTGATCTGCTCAAAAGAGGTATAAAAAAACTGGGGTGACTTTTTTGCTGTTTCCTAAAAATTTGGGGGTGGGGGGCAGATGTATGGTGTGTGCCCCTACTGTTCAAGGGGGTCTTGTCCCTTTTGAACTGATCTGGTCAAAAAGAGTTTTGAACTGATCTGCTCAAAAAGAGATTAAGAAACTGAGTTGACTTTTTTGGTGTTTCTTCAAAATTGGGGGGGGGGGCAGATTATGGTGTGTCCTCCCCACTGTTAAAAGGGGTCTTGTCCCCCTCGACCCCGGGATCGCCGCCCATTAACTGTGCTAAACTGGGTATCACTTTTTAGTCATCTGGGAATGAACTGGGAATGAACTGGGATGCCCGGCGGGATATCCCGTATGGGTCCCGTACGGAAACCGCGGACAAAAACCGGCGGGATCCCGCCGGGTATCCCGTACGGGTCCCGTATGGCAACCCGTATGGGACCCGTCTGGGTCCCGTGTGGGTGTGTTGGCTGGGTAGTTACTGTTGCACTTGCAGTGAATGCTATTGGAAACGCAACACAATCCTCTATTCATCTTTCTTAGAGCTAATTTTTATGACCATTTCATTAGAGATGGACCAGTCGGGTGTGCTGGTGCAGCGAGTAAGTCAGGCTAGATGAAGGAGGCAGAGTTTTGTCAGTTTATGATTTTCACCTTGTGAAATATTATTGTAAAGCCTCAAACGAAAGACCTGTGCTATTGCTTTTGAACAATCACTCGTGACAAATCTCTATCGATGCTATCGACTATGCTACAGAAAATGGTATCGTTATGCTATCCTTTCCACCGCATACCTCTCATAAACTCTAGCCCCGAGACCCCAATATCGTTACAACATGCCCCTGCTCATGTTACAAGTTACCCCGACATCGGGGTAAGTTGTAACACCCGACGACGCCCACTATTTTGATAGTCCTGGCTATATTTGTTGTACGAAGCATTTAATACTTTTCCATTATATAGCCAACATATTAGGCCATAGTTTCATGCAAAAAGATTACAGTTTTTCTTGTTCTAAATTCCCCAAAACTTGTGAAATTCGAAATTTGTTACTTTCATCCCCAGTCTCCCCTACAGCAAGTTAGCAACAGCCTGTGACTGTTGCGACATGTGAAAGATCATTTGCAAAAAGCTAATCAAAACTATCTACGAAGTACAATGTCAGAAGAGCGGCTGAGCGACTTGGCAATGTTGTCAATAGAAAATGAACATGCCAGAAAGCTTGACACTTCAAAAGTGGTAGATAGTTTTGCGCAAGAGAAGGCGCGCAAAAGAACGTTTTAACTTTTCCGAATTTTCGGAATCTTCTTTTTAGACTACCGTGGAATAAACACTTGTCTGATTTGTTCAATTGTTTCGTTATTTTTATCAACCAACACAACTGTTTCACAATTTGACAGAATTTAAGTGTGGATAATTCATATTTTAGCAGTCAGAGCAGATGGAAGAATGTTTTAAGATCAATTATCTCTAGTTCGATTTTTGTAGGCTAGCCTGGAGAAATACAAAAAGTTTTTTTAAATAAATGGGAGAAAAATAATTAAAATGTAATTTTACGTAATTATTATGTAATTGGGGTGCGATTTATGATATTTGCATATTTCTCACGGTGCAAAATATGCAAACTTAGGAATGTCACCTATTTATAGCAACAACAACAATTAGGCTACTGCATGGTTATCAATAGGGCATAGCCGGGTGCCGTTTTTCAACCGGGTACCGGGTCCGGGTAGTTTGAATAAAAATCTGCCGGGTCCGGGTACCGGGTCCGGGTATTAAAACTAACAGTAATCTCAAATCTCTAATCCAAACACAATGTCACGAAAAAATACCGAACACAATGTCGCGAAAAAATAACTCCACTACGAATCAACTTCAGAACATTTTAATAAACAAGGAAAACAACTGCAATGATCGAAAAGGGTGGGAGAGAGGGACTAGATGGCGTTCTCAATAATCAAAGAGAATTGTCGGCATATAGATGAAAGGAGGAGGGGAGAGGAACTTGCTGGAGCTCTCTATAATCAAAGGAAATTGTCGGTGCATAGGCGAAAGGAGGAGGGGAGAGGGACTTGATGGAGTTATAAGCATCAAAGGGAATTGTGGTGTCTAGGCGAAAGTAGGAGGGGAGAGGGACTTGATGAAGTTCTCAACATCAAAGGAAATCCTCGGGGCATAGGCGAAATGAGGAGGGGGAGAGGGGCTTGCTGGGACTCTCAATAATCAAAAGAAAAATCCCGGCAGATCATGGACAGCCGAAGGCCGTCGCCAAGGCAACTTACTGTTCCTGATGTCATTACATCATGTTACTGTTAGTTGACACTTACCCACCCGGACCCGGATGACCTTTCAGCTCCGGGTCCGGGTGTCTTCCGGGTGTTCAATACCCGGAATTTCCGGGTATCCGGGTCAGTACCCGGCTATGCCCTAGTTATCAATAAGTACAATAACTTCATTCTTACCCTATATATCGGTGTAACTTTGGTCTAGAAAGTGGGTCCCAATTTCCGTATCATTTCCCTTCGCGACTGAAATAAGTTTAACGGCGCCGTTTAAATTCCGTGAATAATAATAATAATAATAATAATAATAATAATAATAATAATAATAATAATAATAATAATAATAATAATAATAACCATGCAGATGATGATGGTGATCACAATGATGATGATGCTCAGTAGGCCTAATTGTCTTGAGTCTTGAGGGCTCAAATGAAGGTCTTCTGAGAAATAATATGGAAATTGTTTGTTCTGGGTATGAAAAGTGGGCGGTACGTACGGTACCTTTCAGTCAAAAAGTGGGTACGTATGCATGGGTACCCAAACTACCCATCGTACCTCCCGAATATTACGCCTAAGGGTAGGCCTACACGTGATCGTTTACGTTGCAAGCAGACTATTTTCAAATCGTTAAGGGCGTGCTATTACTGCAGTCTACGACTCTAAGATCTTTGCTATTACTACGCTAGGAGACGATATACTAGCAAAGATTCTCTTGGACGTAGAAGAAAATACTAGTAGGCCAGAATGTGCCATGGCCGGTAAGTTACATACTTACTTGAAGAATAAAACGCCAATATACTTATGACCTATATAAGAGGTCGTTGCTTATGACGTACAATCGTATATGCAATATAGACGTCATTTGCGATAATTGCTCAGATGACGTCATAAACATCTGATAGCTCGACTTGGAAGCGATCAGAGGAGACGAGACATTTCCAACAGAAATTTACCGAAAATGTCATTTAAAAAATCGAAATTCGATGAAAAACTGCATTTTTGAAGACGCAAATCGACAAAGACTCGATGGTGCGAAGAAATTGTCATTTCGACCAGAAATCATCGAAAACGTTGAGCATAAAAATGTTCAAATTCCATCGAAGTTCGACCTGGGACTAATATTAGTCTCAGGTTTGAACAAGAATTGTTAAATCCAGGAATCGCAAATCGATGAATAACTGACTTATCAACACGAATGAAAACCTCGAACAGAACATCAAAGCAGGCAGAAGTCGAAATTAAACGTAAGTATTGAACATTTCATTTAATAACAAATTGAATAAGGTATAGGATAGGCCTGGGACTAATATGGTCCCAGAATAGGCTTAGGTAAAGGTCTAATTATCTAATATAACTTTTCTAGCGCCGTTTTAATGATGCTCAGAGCACCAGACGATGGTCGCTTCTAAGGAAAATCGCATTATTATTGCAAAAGGGCCTAAGTCGAAATCCGTACGGTTAGGTCCTCGGGAACTTTGAGACGGTAAGAAGAAAGAACGGTTCAGCTGTTGAAGTCTTGAAGGAGACGGAAGATGGCTGGCGGAGTTCCGGTAAAGCAGTTGGTGACAGTATTGTTGCTTTATGGTTTTCCAGAGGGCGAGGAATAGAGGTTCGGGAATGATCTAGTGAGGATCCGAATAAAACCTCATTTCAGCCGTAGCTATTGTAGAAGCTGATATTAGTTATCTGTGGCAGATTTGAGGGCAGAATGTAACACGTGACCAGTATGAGAATTGTAGAAAAAAGACTGGGGGGGTTGGACCTTGATTCATGTGGAGTTTGGGTGTGAAATGAAGACTTTAGTATGGGGTCCTAAGAAAGACTAGGGGGTTGAACTCCCCCAACTCCCCTGACAATTCTCACCCTGCACGTGACTGATGGTCACGTGCAGGGGCGGATCCAGAAGGTCTATCGGGGGGGGGGGGCAAAAAATTATAGGCCTACATACCAACCATCTTCTGGGAGAGAGGAATCAGTTTACACCGATAAACTTTTTGGGAATTTATCTCCCAAAAAAGTTGATGACCTTTTTTTAGTCATTAACCTTTTTAATGTCTTCAGTCTACATCTACTAGGCCTACATCTAGGGACCCACGTCCTGTGTACAACATTTGACTCATCCACACCTACGGGGGTGGCCACGCCTGTGTAAACATCATAAAACGCCCATAAAACGCCTGTGTAAATAAATAAAAATTTCAAATGGGGGCCATGGCCGGATTGGCCCCCTGGATCCGCCCCTGGTCACGTGCGCGTTTATAAGCGCGCTCAAGGCGTCGACGGAACGATTTTAAAGCCTGGCGATTGGAATTATACGAAGGGTTGTTAGATTAAGAGCATGATTAATTTTGATAATAAAGGAGCGTGTTTGTTAAGCAGTATGGAGAGAGTGATGTTGTTGAACGACATATCTCGATCATAACTAGGGCTGTAATGGTAAAACTAGAGGTGAGTACACGCTACCAGTTAGTTTTCCGAAACAAATTAAAGGTGAGTATACACGCTTCAGAGTTGTGTGAGTAGGCCTATACGCTACAGTATTTTAGTATAAATAAATATAAATATTTTGTGAGGTGAGTATACGGTCTCTAGAGGTGGGCACTGGGTACACGCAGTGGCGGCGATCATGTTTGACAGGTGGGGGGAACATTTTTGAACTGATCTGATCAAAAAAGAGTTTTGAACTGATCTGGTCGAAAAATGAGGTCAAAAATATTTTGTTGATGACCTTTTTGGTGTTTCTTCAAAATTTCTAGGGTCCAATGTATGGCGTGTCCCCCACTCTTAAAGGTGGGGGTCTTGTCCCCCTCGACCCCCCCCCCCCCGGGATCGCCGCCCATGCTTGCATCTGATGTGAGTGAAGATTGACAGAAGCAGGCCGTGTATCACAGTGTATGACGTAGCTAAGTGTAGAATAATAATGATAAAAAATCTCTACACAGGAATTGCGTTTGGCTGCTGCACAGCTCCTCCGATTCCATGTTCACTGACTGCTGCTCAGGAACCAGACGAAATAAGTAAGTAAGTAAGTATATTCTTTATTTTTACCAGCTGCAAGACGCACTCCGGTGTACATGCAACATATAAACAACTGTCATCAAGTCAATATGAATAGAGCATTCTACATATAAAAGTTTTTTTCATGTTGTTATCAGCTATTGGTAAAACTCGGTCATGAGAATGGGGCCGGAGACAATATGCCAAAAGAATGGACCTTCAGCAGCAGCAACTACAGCATCGTCGCCAGAGGATCAAGAGTTAACTATTCATCTGCCAGATGGCAGCACTGCTCTGAAACTGTGTTCTAGGTAGGTGGCTTTTAAGTAATTTGTTTTGTTTCTTTGTTTCTCATTTCATTTTTCCCTTCACACAACAGGTGCAGTTGCAGTGGTAATGATAGCAGATAACACGTAGTCAAAAGAGTTCCAATCTTATTGGGAAATTTTAAGGGAATCTCTTAAGTTTTCAATTACTACCAAAGGATGATTAACTTTAAAATATCCCGAGGAATAGCTGCCAATATGCTAAACTTGATGAAGTGCACCATGTTAAGTTTGTATTAAATTTACATTTGAATTTACATTTGCCTTACCTTACCTGTTTGCAGATTAACTTGCCTGTATAATTATGACCCTCAGCTGAACTGAGATTAGAAATTAACTGATCGGGTGACAGACTGATGTTGAATTAATCTTCAGTCGACTGTCTAAATTTTATAATGTTAATTTAAAATTGGTGAATTGATGGCATTTGTGATGGTATTATTGTGGTGTGATTTTGTTGATGGTAGGAGCCTGCAACATCTGTTCAGATCTGAGAGCATACAATGCAAAGCAGATGAACACAGAACCTCTGCCATTGACAATCATACAAGGGTTTCTGTAGAAGTTCCAGCCATCGGTCATGAGCCACTTCTATTATGCCAAAGAGGCAGAAGAAACGACCAAAAGCGAGAAAAAAAAAATTAAAAAAAGACATGGATTTCAGATCTGCTCAGATCTGAAAGCATACAGTGCAAAGCAGACGAACACAGAATCTTTGCCGCTGACAATCACACAAAGAAAGTCCAGTCAGCGATCATGCTCCCAAAGATCCAGCCACTAGTTCATATGGTGCTTCAAATGATCCAAACATAATTCTAACAATAGATCTTACTCCAAAAGATCCACCAACCTCAAATTCAGCCAAAAGTCATGCTTCAAAGGATCAAGCTTCAAAGGATCCGACTGCAAGTACAACAAAAGATCCTCCAACAGCCCAGCTCAAAGTTCAACCAAAATCTTCCTTCGGTCCAATCAAACGACTGACTCTTTAAGTCTCATTTCAAGTCCGGAAAAGCGAAAAAAAAATAAAAAAGGGATCTTTCAGATCTCCATGCAACGCAAAGCAGATGAACACAAAACCTCCGCCGCTAACAATCGCATAAAGGTTTCTATAGAAAGTTCAGCCAAAAGTCATGCTTAAAAGATCGAGCCTCAAAGGATCCAACTGCAAGTGCAACAAAAGATCCTTCCTCCAACAGACCAGCTCAAAGTTCAACCAAAAAGCTTGCCTCAGACAGTCCAATCAAACAGACCGATTCTTTAAGTCCCATTCCAAGTCCGGAGAATGAACTCCACGGAGGTAAACTGTTCTCTTCTCCTGTCGTTTGTTTAAGATATTCTTTTATTAAAATTTTTAAGATCTTGGAATGTCACGGTCTTTTGATTTGGCCAGGCTGTGCGATAAGTTGTGTTTAGATTCACAAGAATTTAAACTACTGGACGGACTGATGAAAAGCCAGAGTGTTAGTAATCATTGTAAATTTTGAACTGAACAGTGTTATCAGTGCTCCTGAGTAGATTACCTTGAAGGAGCGCTATATAAGACCTCTGTAATAAATAAATATTAATTTTTTTAATTACTGGTTTTACGGATGTGCTTTTATATGCCTATGTAACATACAATGAAAGCTTAGAAATAATTTTGACTGAGAAATACCAGTGATCATGTAACTTCTGCCATTTCTGTAGCACGAAGTTAAAACTAAGCATTAAAGTTCATGTAGGATAAACCACATTATGCTGTAACTATTACTTTCCATTATCTCATATTTATGTTTACATGACAAATGTAAACAGCTAAAACTCCAGTGAACACACATTTACTTCACTGCCCATCAACATCACTTGTCATTTGGTAAAATAATGTAGAGTGAGAATATGACATCAGTCACATCACATGTATTTCTATATGGGGCTCATAATGTCCTACATAAAGGTTTTGATGTCCCATCGGTTGATGCCTTGTGCATTACATACCGGTGCGACAGAAGTTACTAATTAATAATAATAATAATAATAATAATAATAATAATAACAATAATAATATAGGCCCTTAGAAACGATGCTATATAAATTTTCAATTATAATTATATCAGTACTTAACAGAATTGCTTGTATATATGTATGTGTGTATTTATGTATGTATGTTTGTTTTCTTGTATCAAGCCACTTAATATAGCACCTTTTAAGTCGGCTACTTCACAAAGGCGCTGCACGAATGACTATCTTACTCATCTAGATTTTTAAGTGCATTTTAATACATTTTTAATTGTTTACTGGACAGAGCTAAATGCAAGAGCACGTATGTAAAGCTGAAGACTGTTCCTAGAGGAAGATCCTAGTCATGATAAGAAACAATAAGCTTGAGTTTACATATGGATGCGAGGCACCTGCATATATATCTCCCCATGCAGATGAGCGCAACGATCGCAGACCTGGACGACTTAAGACTGGAACATAAAACTTCTTGATGTATGTCAGTGTGATGCCGACCAACAAGGCGCACCCCAGAAAAAAGACTTGAATTTTTCTTTCATTTCATGTTACTATTTTGTCATAACATGTAATAATAATAATCTTCATTATTTTACTGTGTTTCGATAGGTCGTGCCTTCGGATTTTCTGGCCGCAAGATTCCTGCTTGAGAAAGATGGGTGTTAGGATGGTTGCTCTGTATTGTCGGGATTGGTGTTCGATATGTGTTTGGTTTTAGTTTTTTTATTTGTCTTTAGTTTTTTTGTAGTGTATTTGTATATTTTTTATAAGTATTTAGATTTTTGTATTTGTGTTTAGTTTAGTGACAAAATAAGCAACAACTCAAACAACAAATGACAAAGTAAACGCAAAAGTAAATGACAAAACAGACACGAAAGCAAACAACAAACGACAAAGTAACAAAATAGACAACAAAACAATCAAGACAAAATAATCAAAAACTACACCCCTGCTGAGCCTCTGGCGTGGCTTAATCTCCCGTAAGCTCGTGAAGGCAGGGGGGCCCCTGGCGCGGCTTAGAATCCCGTAAGCCCTTTGTGTAGTTTTTTGTGTTTTTGTCTTGTTTGTTTTGTTTATTTTGTTACTTTGTCGTTTGTTGTTTGCTTTCGTGTCTGTTTTGTTGTTTACTTTTATGTTTACTTTGTTGTTTGTTGTTTGAGTTGTTGCTTGTTTTGTTGTTAAACTGAATACAAATGCAAAATCTAAATGCTTTGTAGTGTTAGTTTGTTTTTATTTGTCGTGTGTTTGTGTTTTTTTTGGTGTCATGTGCTTTTATTTTGTCGTGGGTTGTTGGTTTTGTTGTGTATTTTGTCGTGGGTTTTGCCGAGGGATTAGAAGGAGGCTCATAGAACAGTAGGTCAGACGGGAAGAGTTAGTGTGGAATCCAAGGACGTTTTATATAAAGGACAGGAAACTCCTTATGTAACGCCGTCGGACAAGTTATCTCGTCCATGGAGCGACAAAGGCGTATAACATCGTGTTTACATAACAAATGCATTGCGGGTTCTATGAAGACAATCAACGAATAATTATTTTTTGAGCAATAAACAATTACTTGTTTATAATAAAACATCATATTTAATATGTACTGTAGTGTCTTACAATTTATATACATTTTATTTAATTTTAAAGGTAATTTTGCATAACTTTGCAGTGCACAACCATGCTGCATTGGACCACATTATGTCAACAAATCTTTCGACATTACCGAGATGGATGAGAATTAAAGTTATAAGAAAGCGTAAGAGCAGATCATACGTGTGTGTGTGTGTGTGTGTGTGTGTGTGTGTGTGTGTGTGTGTGTGTGTGTGTGTGTGTGTGTGTGTGTGTGTGTGTGTGTGTGTGTGTGTGTGTGTGTGTGTGTGTGTGTGTGTGTGTGTGTGTGTGTGTGTGTGTGTGTGCCGGATGTTGATTACTGTTACCATCTGATGGCAAGTGTTCCGACTTCTTAGTCAGGGCTAATAGGCCTAGTCAGTTATTAACTCTGCTGCCAGCCTGATCTAGAGGCTTTGCCACGTGAATGTATTAATCTGTGATATCCATAGCCTGATCTAGAGGCTATGGAGAACTTTTAGAGTTCGTAAACTGCCCATTTGCATGTCATCATACACTGCACTGACTGGCCTTCTCATTATGAGACTATAGATATAACAGATTACTAGTATCCATTCAAGTGGAATATAACAAAACCAGTGTTGATATCAGCTACAGTCCTCGTAATAGGAGTCAATAGCATGTCCCATAGTCCTCCACAAGGTTTGGCAAATGTTTTTGTAGTCTCTGGGTGACTGCTTGGAACAGTTTTCCTGACCACTGAAGAACGCAACATCTTTTGAGAGTTTCAGATCATGTGTCAAGTGTCAACAAATATTTAGGTAAAATTAACTTCATTATTACATGTCTTTATGGCCTTTCCTCAAAAACCTGTCTTGGGGTTGAAGTACCTTATGGCTGAAGTGCAAGCACTATAAGTGTAAACCAAACCAACAACATGGAATACATTTTAACCATCCCAAAGTGCTTGTTAGTAATTTAATGACCCAGATAGATGAAGAGCCAAGTGGCCCATATGGGGTGGCATTCTGTGTATAGTTGCCATCCAAGTAATCATAATCTTCAAACTTCTATAGCGCCACTCAAAGGCCAAGCGCAGGGCACCAGCCTATTCACGCCATAATAGCCATGTTAAGTGTTGTTCAACTTCCCTGCACTTAACCAGCATCAGTGTCTAAATATACGATGGTTTTTGAGATCGTGTGGTAATGACTGATAACTAATGATAACTTTATTTTCTTCTTCACTCAACTAAGAATTTTAGTTTCCTTATTCAACTAAGTACATTTAATTAAATAAACACAGGCACATTAGTTATTAACATTTCATATAATTTATACCTGGAACACATAAAAATCAGTATGAAAAAAGTTGTCTAGACTCTAGAGCTCTCACTGACTGAATCATAAATACTTACAGAATAATGTTCAGGGTCAATGCTGAAGTGTACATGTGGGCGTGGTGGCTCAGTGGTAAGTTCGGCGCCTTGTGACCGGAGGGTTGCAGGTTTGAATCCCACTCTAGCTGCTGCGTACGGACCTTGGGCAAGTCCTTTACTCGCAATTGCTCGTGGCGCTTCGGCGTGAAAATTCCAGCACAGTATCAAATGCTGTAGTCGGGAGCGCCTCTGAGTAGTAGTAGATTTCGAGAGGCGCTATAGAAATATCCGGAATAAATAAAATAAATAAATAATGTAGATGTAACATACATGTACATGCAATAAATTTAAATCTTCTGTTTTTAAACAGTTAATAAAATGAAAATGACCTATTAAAGAAATGTCACAGAATCTGCCGTGTTTTAAGAAAAAAAACAGGTTCCATATTCATTCCTTGAAGTCATAATTGTAACAATCATTCATTTGGTAAATAAAAGCATTGACAAAGGAATCTAAGCAGTAGATGATGTGTGGTAGATAGACTGCCCTGCGCCTGTCTCCATTCATCCCCCGCACCTCTTGCCTTCTTGAGGGATGAAATTTCTAGCCCAAGCCCACCTAATTTTTACATGGGCTTGATATGGGCATGCTGGCAGGGTAGGCCTATCCTACATGCTCTGTCTCTCTGGACTTATAATGGAAGGCAAAAGATTTCAAGGTAAATAAAAATACACACACGCTATTCAAACACATAAATAATATAGCTACAGCGCATAGAAGAGTAGCCGCTATATCTACAAGTAGGCTATAATAATGACGCATGGGCGGCATGGAGATTAATATTTTGGAGCATATTGGATCATTTTATGGTGTTTGCGCCTCGGCCACTGCTTTTACTGATATGAACCAACAGTTACGAATTTTGCACTTTGGTAACTGAAATTCTTTAAATCTAAGCTTATAGGATATAAGTATAGCTACAAGACTGTGTTTAATTCTTTATACAATTCTCGTGTGGGCATCTTTTGAAGTTGCGTACATGTATGCTGCGTTAGGTACGTTACGTACGTTAAGAACGCACCTAACCAAAGCGTTTGAAGAAGTAAAGATGGCGGCCACCATGGAAAATGGTGGTATTTCGTTAATTTTATTAAACTGCGATGGCGAACCGATTTCATCAGGAGATGACAACGCACAGCGAATTGTCGTCGGTTAGTATTTAATTGGGAGTATGTTTTTCCGTGTATGGTGCTGCGAGAAACTTCGCAACGATGTCAGCCGCTGAGTGACTAAGTCAGCCCTAGCGAAGACGGTACGCTGTGCATAGCCAGCAGACTGGAGCGAGGTGTCGCAGGATGTCAGACAGTTGGCGCTGAATCTGTCCAGCTGTGAGGGTTGTGGGGATGTGTGAGCCTAGGGTTACCATATTTCCGCAGAGGAAAAAGAGGACAAAAAATCAAAATCGTATCGGCGTATACGGTGTACGCTACCTGGCTATGATTTATTTTATACTGT
The DNA here is from genome assembly GCA_963556255.1 of Allolobophora icterica. NCBI lineage: Eukaryota > Metazoa > Annelida > Clitellata > Crassiclitellata > Lumbricidae > Allolobophora > Allolobophora icterica. The sequence goes on from OY744606.1 coordinate 60,903,055, forward strand.
CTAAATTTGAACTGCAGAAAAGTAATGTAAATGGCTTAAGACTTTTAGTCAATGAGCACGCATACAACACAAAACAGACTTACAGTAGGTGGTTTTTCTTGAGACAAGAAGAAATACTTCAAGACTGGAAACATCTGAAGCAACCTCAAAATACCAGGAAATAGAGACAGCCATCGAGTTTTGCTGTGATAAAGTAGCTTACGATAGGCCTACTCAACTGCAACAAATTCGCAGGAGGGCCTACTCCTTCAGGTGTTCAATTCTAACCGTGTAAATTGAGAAATAGTTGTAAATTTTCAATGTAATTTACTCAATGTCAAGATCAAGTGTGTCAACGCCATGGTGTAGGGCGTTATTCAAAACATGAGCTGGTCAACCAATACCCAACAAAGCTCCACTGCTTTGCCTTTTCATCTTCTTTAATTTAGCAAACACATTATTGCCATCAGCTCTACGTTGAACACCTCCGAAAAATAGTATTGCAATTGTCTCTGGCAAAGGCTAGCCTATACACTTCTGAAATAAGTGATGCCTGTCCAGTGTCCAAGCTTTCCTTTATGCATCTCGAAATGGTGTCTGCAGTTTCATCTGGAGTGCTGTGCACGTCAATGTTTTTCGACCGTAAACCACCATTCTTCCAATCAAAGTATTGAATTAGAATAGATAGGAAATAACTTCACAGACCCACGATTGCTACCGTCTGTAGCAGCAGCACAGTAACGTTGCCTTCTGTACATGACTTATTGCTTCTACAACCATCTGAACGCAATGCGGTACTGGATTCAGTGGCTTAGAGCTAACAAATACAAGTTGGCGCGTTTCTGGTTATGTCGCTGTTCTAGGCTGCAAGTAAGTCAGTAAGAAAGTATGGGTGCACCGTCCAGGGTTCCATGTAAGAAATTGTAGAGTGGAAAACCCGGACAAATGCCCGACTTCTGGAAAACCGCCCGGACGCCCGGACAGGGGCCTAAAAAGAGGACATGTCCGGGGAAACCCGGACGTATGGTAACCCTATGTGAGCCGCATGCGGAAGCTGCTGCTTGGTTACACGAACGCTTCCAAATCCAGTTTAAAGATCCATTATAGCGCACAGTTTGGAACTTGGTTGTACATAAGGGTAATAAGTAAGTGGGAAAACAGGGCAGACCAGATACCCTACAAGTTTTAAAGCATAGTACAAAATTGCAGAGAAAGTCGGAGAAACAGTGTGATATTACCCAATGAAGGCATCAGTGATTATGGAATCAGTACACTCAAAAGATATGGTGGAAGAGATGCTAAGGGATAAGTCTGAGAACTTCTGGATATTGAACATACTGCAGTTAGGGGTAATTTGGGATAGTGGCTGGAAAGGTGAACTGAAAAATTATGTCACAATGGAATTGGGGAAGAAAACTACTTGTTGGTGCTGTCGTCAAAAAAAAGTTAAAGAAGTCATTGGAGTTTAGATTTAGTGATCCTTTGCATTTCTGAAGTCAAACCCGTGAAGTTTGAACCCAATTAAAATGTTCAGAATGTCTTCAGAAGAAAGCGAAGACAAGTATCTTAGTTGCTTATCTGTGTGGGAGTTGAAAACATAGCTATGCAAGATCGACACAAGATTCACAGAAAGATAATGACAAACTTGCATTTGTGTTAGTGAGAATGACTGACTGTAAAAGCTGAAGAAATATATATGCACTCCAATATGTATGTATCTTGACATTTTAAATATCCTTTTAAGAAGCCTTTAAAACCTGAGCATGGATGTCTAACAGTCTATGTGAGCAAGGAACCAGCAGATATCTAGAAACAGTAAGCATGGCAGTTAACATTCCTGCTGGGTTGAAACTGGTGCCAACTAATTTTTATGTGTCAGGACAGAAACAACCAAAAGTGCCTGACCCATACGCTGTATCTTGAACTACAAACTTGCATTAGATTATGAAGATTTCATTGATATGCCAGATTTTTATGGGGGTAAAGGTGTTTGATAAAAATGGCATTAGCTGAAATGAAAGTAAAGGTAGAAGAGAGTCATTTGATTGGAGAAATGCATGCGAATGTTAGGAGGACGTGTTATTCAGAAAGCTTCAGAGGCAGAAGCGTGATAAGCAAATACATTATTGGGTAGGTACATTATGTTGTGCACACTATGTGTTTCTTTTCAGTTTAGGTCAGTAGTTCCCAAACATTTTCTATATAGGGCCAAAACAAGCTATTGTGTAACTCTCTGCAGGCCACACATCTCTACTACAAAAGTGTTTTCCATAAAATAGATAAAATTAGGTTAAACTCTTCAAATATCAGGACAAAATGATGTTGTTTCTGAAACATTTCAATTTAAAGGAAAAATTCATGTGGATTAGAAAAAACTAGTGTAGACCATTCATAATTCAATACATGACACTCAAATGCTCGAGAATTATTGATGTGTAGACACCAGGCTGTCAATTATCGTTTATTTTTCTTAGCGAGAAGTAGAGCCACCTTGTATGATGCCACCAGAGTGCTTTGTTCTGGTTTTTTTATTTTGGTAAAAAATGACTGTTGGCCACTCAATGAACTTTTTTGCTATGAAATTCTTTCTTAGATCTGATCCAGCTGGATATTGTAGCTACGGTCTGAGTGGGTACTCATGTAATATCGTTCCAATTTGTATTTTTTTTATCACAAGCCACACACTAAGCAAACCAACTTACTATCAATGCCTGTGAATGTTGAGGAGTTTCAATTATCATCACCAGGGTGATCAGACTACACCACTTGTAGAATAAAGCCACCAAATTCTTATAATATTTGCAATGTCAGATACAGAAACTGGGCATCATGGTATCCAATTGAATACAGCGCAATGCTGTATTTAACTGCAATTTTGATTGTTATGTGATATTTCAATAGCTTGCATCAAAAGTTGTAACTTGTTAAGGATGAAGCTGCATTCAGTTGGTTTCAATAAAGGATATACTTACTAACTTATATATGATAACCATGCACCACTTTTGGAGCTGTGTTTTTCTTAAGGAACTGTAATTTTAAAAATTTATTTGATCAGAAATATAGTGTTTAGGTGGTCATTTGTGCAGCTTGTTAGGTTTTTGAACATACTGAGATAAAAGTTGGTAAATATGTCCCAATTACATCAACAAACTCAGGCTGTATATAATCCTGAAACCATAGATTTTGTACATCAGATTACATACACATTTATATTTTATAATTATGATGTGGTGACTCTGTGCTGCACATGCTAAACTGGATACTGCGACAAAGCTAACTAGTACTAGTATTTGGAGGACAGCCATCTTAGCAGTCTTGTTGTCAAGACCTTAAACTTCAAGACCAAGACCTTGAACCTCAAGACGAAGACCTTGAACTTCAAGACCAAGACCAAGACCAAGACTTTGAAACTCAAGACCAAAACCGAGAAAAATACCCAAAAAAGCACAACCATATCCAGACTTCTATTCCTTACTAAAAAATTGTCAAGTCGGACTACTCGCTATTTTAATTAAAACATGAATCTTTTATTTTATTCAAACAAAACAACTCCAAATGCAGCCTGCAGAGAATTCCGAATTTGTATTTACAAAAGTCCTTCATGCGTAATGTTATTCCAAATGCCTGTTGCATTGTATAAAAACCAATTCGCTCAGAATTTTCTGACCAAGACGTGGCCTGTGGGGCCTCATAAAAATTCTGCCATGTGAAAATACGTTCTACAGTGCTGACTTCACTGGCACAAAGAGCAGCTTTTCAAGTAGGCCTACCGGATGTAAATGTACAAATTGTATTGTCAAATTGTCAAAAGTCTTGGTCTTGGTCTTGCAAAACCAGGACCAAGACTTTGAACCTCAAGACCAAGACCAAGACTTTTGGTCTCAAGACCAAGACTTTTAAAAACGAACTCGAGTGCACTCGAGACCAAGACCTTGGTCTCGAGGACAACAAGACTGCATCTTAGCACATTATCTGTCCAGGGTTTAAAAAGTGAGTACCAACAGAAGGTCAGAGGTTAAAGTTGTGTCCTGTTGAATTGCGGTAGTTGTGTTTGCACTCAACTTAAAATCTTTTTCCTGGTACAATACCATAGTTCTTGTGAGTTTCCATAAGGGTATGCAAAAAGTGCTACGTTTACCATTGCCATATCTCATCTGGTTTAGGAAGTTTTGTCTAGACACGTGGAATAAATGTCACAAAAAATCTTTAGAATTAATTACTGGAACACTAATTATGTGTGTGGGACATTGTAGCCGATTGGTTAGAGCCTTTGACTAGTAAGACGGAGAGTACGGTTCGAGCCTTGCCTAAGACATTTACTGTATCGAGACCTTGAGCAAGTCCTTTACTTTCAACTGCTTCATGTCATGGATTCAGATTGACTGACTGCATGCTTATCAAATGCAATATAATAATAATAACAATAATAATTTTAATTTTAATACAATGCCACAATCAAATTTTGAATGTATGGTAAAAGTTGTAAATGGCAGTAAGCGTGTTCTTGTAAACCTGTGTCACACGAGTCCTAATATTGATCTGCATTCACTGTATCTAAATTGTTTGTTTATTTATTCAACAGGAAGTATTTTATTTGTCATTTCTTAATTAGAAATCAGTCTATCTGTCACTTTCGTTAAGTTCTTGGAATTGCTATAAATCAGTTTTTTATAAATCTGCCTTTCTCTTGCAGATCGGATGACTTTACCACCTGAATTGCACCATGTGCCAGAAAATGAACTGGCATTACAACAGATAATTGGTATGCCAGAGGGAAGTTTTGCTGTCATCCAGTGGCCGGGAACAGGCCGTGAAGGTAATAATTCCTATCCTGCAATCATGAAAATGTTAATTTTCGGTGAAGCAATTTTAGCAATGTTTTCTCCTTTTTGTGATAAATAATGTTATCACTGCTTGATTTGCTTAATTTCACAGGGTTTTGTACAGCTTGATGACATATTGGAAGATACTGGTGGAGTAATCACTAATCACTAGACTTACATGTTTTACACAAGTATGCACAATCCTTACAGTTATCAGAAGGAATGTAGGAACGTTAGAACATTGTCATATTATGTAATCGTAATGGTAATCTTTACTCGCTCCTGAGTAGACAACCTTGATGGGGTGCTTTATAAAACCTTTGTAATAATAAGTTTGAAATGATAGAGCCTGTTGTTTACACAGGTTTCATATAGCATTGTTAACTATCATGCAAACTGTAAGAGACTGTGAACACATAGGTTGGTGACAGTAAGGCTTCCAGTTTTAAACTAGTAGTACTAGTCACTTAAAAACAACAAACTGACTGCTATGAAAGTGAAAAAGTTTTCCTGGTTTCATTTGTGTATATGCTTATTTGTTTTATGTATTGCTATTTGATTGTCATCCATTTTGGTGCTTGGTTGTGCATGAGACTGTTCAATAAAAAAAAATACTACAAAAGCTGTATCAGATGTTTGCAATGTACTTATGGTAATGGTTTCTTTTAAAATGTGAGCACTGTGATAGAGCATAATTATGATGCTTGAACTTCTGGTGTAATGATTTCAATGAAAATTTGCTAAGTTCTGAATCTATGATTGAAGTCTCATTCTTTTTACCATGCTTTGATCAATCTATGCTTTCATTCTTTGGCTGATCCTGTTTGTCAAACACTCCTTCTTCTGCTTAAATCTGCAGACTGATTAGGTTCTATAGGACATGCTGTATAAGCCTTATCGCTTTCCTGCTTTGACATTATATTTAATTGCTCAGTCCATTACAGTTCATTACACTGTGCACCAAAACATTAAATCTCTTGACTTCTGTGTTTTGTAGTAGTGTCCATAAACACTGATGCAGAAGACATTGCTGAAGAATTGCCTGAGAAGTCAGAGGAGCTAAGAGATGACAAGAACATCATTTCCTCTGTCGAATGGTCTCATAAAATGACGCTGCTGCTGCTGGAACTCTACCGAATTCATCTTGATGAGTTCAAAAATACTAAGATACGTAAGAAGACAATTTGGGGACAGATAGCATTGGGCCTTGAGCAAGCTGGCTACGGGAGTTTGACGTGGAGAGCATGTGCGAAGAAGTTCTACAATCTGAGAAGCACCTACCAGGGCATGATTGACAGCAAGAGAAAGACAGGATGCAAGAAATGGCCATACTATGATCTGTTCTACAACATGTTCGGGCTTTCAACATCGCCTCAGGGTGGTGATGACGACGATTCGACATCACCGAGAACAGTCAAAAGACGAAGGAGATCTGGGCTTGGAGTTGAATCTGGTGATGCTGACCAGCTGGCAAAGATGCCAAATAAAAGGAGTCGAGGAGAGATTCAACAAGTTTCGTGGCTGACTGACATTATTACAGGAGAGACAACAGCTATAGGTATAGAGAATCAGCTGAAGTTGATGGAGAACACTAACGATGAAATACCTGGCCAAATGCAAGAGACTGAAGTTGCGGAAGACAGGAGCAGCGGTCCGACAGTTGAATGGACTCACAATTTGACAATGATTCTGCTTGAACTGTACCAGGCTCACATCGACGACTTCAGAAACGACAAGATTCGCAAGAAGTCTGTGTGGGCAAGAATAGCATCAGGTATTCAGTCTGCTGGCTATGCAAATATGACGTGGGAGGTGTGTGAGAAGAAATTCAGGAACCTTAAATGTACTTACCGGACTATTGTCGAAAACAAGAAAACAGAGCGAGGACGTACAAAGTGGCCTTATTACGAAATCTTTCATGAATTATTTGGTAACACACAGTCGCTGGATGCCGGAGGAGTTGAGCCGGCCGACATTCGAAATGAATCAGGATTGGAAATGGAATGCAGTTCTGTATCGGCAACTTTTGGTAGCAGTGAAGTTGATAAAGACTACCTGGAAAAAACGTCAGCAGGCCTTCGAAAACGTAAAGTCATGCAGACCCGATCTTGGATTACGGACTTTATGTCGGAGACGCCAAAATTAGAAGAGACAAAATCAATGGATGATATGAATGAGGAACTGCTGCAAAAAGCTCGGGATGCTGAACTCGTTGACGATGAGAATGTTGGTTCAACCGTGGAGTGGACTCGCAATGTGACGTTGCTGCTTCTGGAGCTGTACCAAAATCACTTTCATGACTTTGAAAATCCTAAGATAATGAAGAAAACAGTTTGGGGCGAAATTGCGTCTGGCATTCAGGCAGCAGGCTTTGGTAACATGACGTGGGATGTCTGTGAAAAGAAATTTCGAAACCTTAAAAGCACGTACCGAACCATCATGGAAAACGGCCGAAGCACAGGTCAAGTTCGAACGAAATGGCCGTATTTTGAATACTTCCACAACCTTTTTGGTAACCAGCAGCCTATTAGTGTGATAGAAATTGGGGGTGATTCCGTGATCCTAAAGTCGGACGTCTGTCAGAACGAATCTGTCTTGCAAATTGAATGCAGTTCCACTGCAGAGAATGGCAAAGAAATGGTCAAGACCTCAGGAGTGCCTAAACATAAAAGTGCTGATACAACGCTTACGTGGCTTGCTGATTACATGACAGAAACTCAGAAAGCCATGGATGCAAGACTAAAATTACTAGAAAATAGAAACGACGACTCACTTTCAAAGTCGCAAGACATTGAACTTGTTGAAAGCAGAAATGCCAAGTCGGCATTTGAATGGACTCACAATATGACGTTAGCTCTGCTTGAACTGTATCGAGTACACCTTGATGACTTTAAAAACGGTAACGTGCGAAAGAAAAATGTCTGGGGTAGAATAGCATCAGGACTTCAGTCGGCCGGGTTTGGGAATAATATCACGTGGGATGTGTGTGAGAAGAAGTTCAGAAATCTCAAATGCACTTACTGGACAATTGTTGAAAACAACAGGAGAACAGGACGCGTGCGTAAAAAGTGGCCGTACTACGAACACTTCCACGAGTTGTTTGGTGGTTCACCAGCCGCGCACATGCACCGCTTTGAAAGCGGAGATGATTCAGATTCGCCTAAACGCAAATGTCTTTCACCGCCTTTGTGGCTTACTGATTTCATGACAGAAATGCAGAAAGCAGAGGACAGCCGGATGAAGTTCCTTGAGCAGATGCATGCGGAACAGAAGCAACAGGCCGCGGAACACGTGTCCGCACTGAACGAACTTAGTAATAACATTCGGCTGCTCATAGATAAACTGAACACAGGTTAAGAGATTCAGATAAGGTTAGATTTTTTACATACCCTCAGTAATAAGCTCTGTAAATTAAGAAAGGTATTGCTGGAAATGTAATAATGCTTTAGCTGACAAAGCCACTATACTACAATGTAGCTACTATTTTGCACCTCTACTGTAGACCTTCGGGGCGGCGATCCTGGGTGGTCGAGGGGACAAGTCCCCCCACCTTTAAACAGTGAGGGGGATACAGTATACATTGGTCCCCTCCAAAGTTTGAAGAAACTTTGCTTGCTATTTTTGTTAAATAATTGCCAAGTGGAAACTTGACCACTGACATGTCAACACATTGCCACCAACAACTTGCAGAAATTAATGAGTTTTGTTTATTATTATTCTGTTTATATTGTTTCACACTATGTTATTAACTAATAAAACTCAATTAACTTTGGATTTGAATTAATTTGCACATGATAATACAATTTTATGAAAATATAATATCTACATGCTGTTACAAAGTTTTTCGTGCACAAAAAGAGGTCAAAATTTTTTTTCTATCAGCACGAAAATTCTTTGACTCGGTTCAAAAGTGTCCCCCCACCTGTTTAACAAGATCGCCGCCTCTGTGTATCATTTCTGTTAATATGGAAGACTGACTATAATATAAAACATCTTTGCAACATCAGTAGAGGAAGAAATGGATAATATTGACTACCATACATTGGACAGATAATGTAGAATGTTAATTTAGGCAGCAGAACTTTCCTGTCAAAAGACAACTGTTACAGCAAATAAATAAATGTGTATTGTTTATTAAAAAAGTTCAAAGAGAACACTTAAAACCCGTTGAACGTACAATGCCGTACATGTATGCCTTTCATATCTGTATGGGACTACATACGTGTAGTCCTATCATGTATCATAAATGCATATACATGTAGGCCAGGACTACATGTATGCCAGCATACAAATACCATTATGCATGTGCATACAGAACAGACATTCACGTTATAGTCTTGTTTAACGACGTCTTCATCTGAAGAACATTCGGTTGTGGCACCTGCTGCTTCAACCTACAGCTCTCTGTATGTGAAAGTGTTTGGAATCACACCAGTTGACATAAGCAATCGTTCGATCGTTTCAGACGAGACAGTGTAAGTGGATCTGTTTACAGAATCCTTGATTAAGTCCAGAGCGACGCTATAATGAGTAGGTCTACACCAATAGGCCTGTGTGTGCCAAGGGTACGATTAGTGAACTCATTTAGACTAGTAGTCAAGTTCGTCCGGACGCAAATGGAGCAGAAATCATTAAACAATTCTGCCCTGACAGGAATTTTGACAGTCCAGTAGGCCCAGGGTGAGAAACAGAATTGTGGGATTGGGGTTCAACTCCCTAGTCTTTCCTAAGACTTCATTGCATGGGGCTGGGGGTCGTTTCCAACACCCTCAGTTGTGTCAGTGTGCTTATATTGTGCTTATATTTTAGCATTTTCTTTCACAATTCACTTTGTGGGTTACTAATAAAGTAATGCTCTGTTTTATTGTGAGATTTGTGACCATGTGAATTGTATACTAATAAATTTGGTGCTGTCATCACTTTAAAGAGTTTAAACTTTCTATTGCATTTGTGAACTTTCTCAGTTTGCAAAATACGGATAAAGTATTTAAATTTACATGGATCAAACTCATCAAAGTCTACCCCCCACCCCAGTTTTTTTCCTACAGTTCTCACACACTGAATAGGCCTACGCTGTAACGCCCACCACGAGACTTTTGTGCACAGCCCAGCAAGACGATTGAATGTTGGTGTTATTTTTTATGGCAAAAGTAAGCGCTGACCTGCAGCGTCGTAGCGCAGCCCTTATACATTTACATGACGACTTCCACAGATTTAAAAAACCATCGTTCATTTTGACGTGCAACCTATAGGCCTATATATATCTATAGGGCCTACGCTCGTTGAGCTGGGACAGGAACGTTGATGTCCTAGGTCCTGACGATAACTCTACGCCGAGAAACGTGGTCGGCCGGCCGATATCCGACTGCCCCACACCTTGAAACCGGTGGGAAGGTTGGGCACAGGCCTGCGATTTAGCCCTTCCTCGCTAAAGTAAAAATGGTAAAGCTCGATTTTACCAAAGAATTGTGTGGCCTTCAAGCCTCGGACACGGTCACTTGATGACCAGTGTTTAATCTAGTCCCCAAGGTTTGTCGGGGGGGGGGACCAACAAGGGCGACCTTTTTTGGGAAATTTCTTCCGTGGTTCCAACGTCCAAACGTTAACGTTTTTGGGAAATTTCAAATTTCATCTTAAAAAAGTTGATGACCTTTTTGTTTTAGTCCATCATCCCGCTTTCTTGACTTCCCGGAACAGAAAACTTTGACGACCTTTTTTAGGAATTCATCTCTCAAAAACTTTCATTAGGCCTATATAGTTTCATATATCTTATTCTGTTATTTTATTCTTCTATTATTCGTTTACTCGTCTCTGAGGGGAGCGAAACATGTATCCTGGGGGAATTCCCCCAAAAGGTATCTAGATTAAACACTGGATGATGACGTTAATTAACGCTGTTTTTATTGGTATCTGGGATAACGACGCCACGTGTGTGCAATTTGCTTAGGCTTGGGCCTGCATGCAGTCAAGACGTCAAACCAATGAAATATGCACTTAACGGTTTTAGCAGAACTTTAAAACACGCCGTTAAAAGTTTATTTTTTTACACATTTAACAAGGAACAAGGAGACCAAATTAAAATGTTCATTTCAAATCCTGCGACCTACTAACGCCGATAAACTTTCATGGTATTTTCATCTAGGGCCTAATGAATAAGCATTCCTGGCCGACAGCCAGGCCGCAAGCATATATCCGATGTGAAGCTTTTTCTCCACTTAGGAGTTGATTAGTCTCTACAGAGAGTAATCCAAAGGAAGTCAGAGTTCGGTTCCATGGTGGCCAGATCAAGAGAGGAGGCATGCAGAGCGGGTGTCGTTTAGGGCGAGAAGAATTGGAAGGCGGAGGATCAGATGAGTCAGAGTAGGAATAGGCCTATCGGTACTTGAAAAGGTGAGACTTCAGTTTTCAGTGGAAAGCCCGGGGGTGACAGATAGAGGAACAGGAGGAGGAGGAGGAGGAGGAGGAGGAGGATGGAGAACGGGTTGCAATGACGATGGATGAACTGAGAATCTGCGGAATTTTCGAAATAATGTATGTACGTACTTCTATATAGCTTACATATACATATTTATATTAGGCCTAGGGCCTACATGTATATAGACGTAAATACACACATCCATATAAGCGTACATACATACATGTGTACATTATATATGCATACAGCCAGTGCTTTTTTTCTAGAAAAAAAGGTTCCGGAACGGAACAATAGGTGCCGGAACGCAACAATTATGGGCGGGCTAAAATCACGAGAAAAACGGGATTGGGGGTTGGTAGGGGTTTCAATAAACACTGAAAACAGTTCAAAAACACTGAAACTAAATTAAAATACCTAAATTATTGTTTAAATTATTAAAATAAATAAATTATTTTTTAGTAGCTGAAAAAGGTGCCGGAACGCCGTACCGGCGCGTTCCGGCTGAAAAAAAGCCCTGCATACAGCATAGGCTATATATACAGCATACATAAATGCATAATTGCATATTATATGAATACATGCATTACATACATGCACTGTTATTTTATTAGGCCTATTACACTACCAAATGATTGAATATAGGCCCTACAAATGATCAATACTGTATTCCGTTATGTATATATGGGTGCCTATGTGTGCATGTACCATGTATTCATGCATACATATATGTATATATATATATATATCCACATTATATGGAAATAAATGACGTCGTAAATGACGTCGTAAATGACGATATATACGTCTAGCACTGTGTAATAGCCTACGTTGCGCGTGTGCGAGTGTCTGGAGAAAATGCTTTTAAGCAGGCGACGTCTTTTTCTGTCGGTCGTCTGCGCTTTGGTCTGAGACCTCGAACGCAGCCCATCGATCTTTCAGAAAAATCGGCCATCGACTCTAAGAAAATCGGTCAGCCGCTAGTCATTTGTGGTTTGTTCCACGGCCAACGACCTCGCTAGGTGGCTCCACGGTCCACGACATGGTCGATGCAGCTGTGGTTCAGCCTTATAAATGATTCATGTTCTAGGCTAATCCACAGCAGCTCGTGGACCTTAGTACAACTGCTTAGGCCTAACAGCTTTGATGGCGCAGTTAAGTTATATAGACAGTAATTTACTAAACGCAGGGTGGGAATTGTCGGGGGTTTGGGGGCTCAACTCCCTAGTATTTCTTTGGACCCCCAGTTAAACCTTCATTGCACACCCCAGGGGTCGTTTCCAACCCCTCAGTTGTGTTAGGGTGATTTAGCATTATTTCACTCTGAGTCTCTGACAAAGAGAAGAAATTTTCATCGTGTACCATGTAAGGGGCCTATGCATTTTTGAATTTTCTCAACAAAGAAATTGATTTTGATTCGAGTCTGACTTGCAAAACTGCTAGCGTTGAAATCAGCTGCTTTCAAATTTCGTTGACATCAGTTTGCAAAGTACGGATAAAATGTTCAACCCCAGTCTTTTTCCTACAATTCCCACACTGGCTAAACGGATGAATGAATGTGTGTAGGCTTATACCTAATTCGTTTTACCGTTGCAAATTACTGTATCTCTTACATAAACAATAATATTGATGTGTCGCGAGGCTGTATCTAAGACTGTGGTTTAGCCTACTGGAAAATAATAAAGGTACGGTAGGCCTAATGACAAAACTGAACAGGTAGAAATATAAAAAAAAAAACAGAGTGATAAGAACCTCATCCGAAAAGTCAAGCCTCGAGGCTTTTGCACCTGGTATAATATTTAGACCCAAAGTCACAATTAGGCCTATATTTAGCCTATGCCCAACGTAAGTCCTAATTAGATCGAACATGGACGTTAATGACTAATGTAATGATTAATCCTTTGCAAAATTAACCCTCTAGGCCCAACAAAAAGTCCAACATTGACGTTTAAGTAGGCCCTAAAACCGCATTTGCCGCGGTCAATAAATTAATTACAATTTCTTTTTCAATAAAAAATAAATAAAAACGTCACTTCGATTTTCGTTTTTACATTTCTTTAAAAAAATTAGCCTTAGCTTAATAAAACTCAAAGCCTTAAACCTGAAAGACTGCAGGCCTCTTGCGCCATTGATAGTAACGCGTATGAGTAAGTAAGTAAGTAAGTAAGTAAGTAGCCTTTATTTGTATCTGACAAGCGCACATGTATACGACGATTATAAGTTACATATTTAAAATAGATCATGACATTAATGAATTAACCAACGGAAGATGACTCATTCGCAGGCGTGCAACTGCACTGCCTGAACATGCAGATGCAGATGAGCAATGCACTTGAGCTGCAGTGCATCGGTCGGTCGGTCGGTCGGTCGGTCGGTCGGTCGGTCGGTCGGTCGGTCGGTCGGTCGGTCGGTCGGTCGGTAGTCGTAGGAACGGGGGTCTGTGTGTCTGAAACTGCGTCTGCTATTATTAGGCCTATGCTTCTAAAGGGTCAGTTGCTCGTCGGACTCTGTGTGCGTGCTTCGTGGACGACCTGGAACCAGACGAAAGCAATCCTTGCAACCAATCTATCACCATTAAATTGCGACGCCTGGAAGCTTATAACGCTATAAAACACGCACACATACACACACATGCACACACACAGACACACAAACACACACAGACACACAAACACACACACATATTATACATAGCTATTAGCTATGGTCAACGCTTGTTAAACTATAACAGTATACTGTTATAATCTTCCAAGCGTTGACTATGGCTTGGCTTCGTTTCATTTGATCTTCCATGCACGACATATATATATATATATATATATATATATACATATATATATATATATATATATATATAGAGAGAGAGAGAGAGAGAGAGAGAGAGAGAGAGAGAGAGAGAGAGAGAGAGAGAGAGAGAGAGAGAGAGAGAGAGAGAGAGAGAGAGAGAGAGAGAGAGAGAGAGAGAGAGAAGAATATATGGGCGCTATTTATACCCAACATAGGCTCATGCGGCCAGCATCAGTAACCCGCTAGGATTTAGGATGGGTACAGTTATGGTTTGTGTAGTTTTTACTGTCGTTGTAAGATACCGCTTTAGGCGAAAGGTCGTTCCATCTTCTCAGAAACGACGGGTTATTGTTTTGCCATCTCTTAAGCGTCTTGATGTCAATGACTTTGCCTTTTATCGACCTATTTCCAACTTATCTTTTTTTATAAAAGATAGCTGAGAAATATATCCCTCAGTGCAGCTTATTGAATATCTTGAGGCATATTCCCTCCTACCCATACAACAGTCGGGGTTGAGAAATTTAACACCACAGTCTGTTCTCACCCGTATTCCTGTGGTCATCTTTTTTGGCTATTGATCTGTTAAGACTCCATGGGACAATTCTCGCTCCTTATGAAGATTGAAGCCTTTGACGCTGCGAACCATGATATTCTTATGGAGCGCCTTGAAAGGTTGTTGATATCATGGGTCAAGCTATGTCATGTCTGCATTCGTTATGCACGTCTCTGCATGGGCGGATTATGCAGTGGTGTTTGCTTCCATAAGGTCTGGTTGGACCATGTTCTCACTTAGCCTAAGTATATAGGGCCTATAGACTCCAACAGGGTTCCGTCTTAGGGCTTCTACTCATTACCCTCTAAAGTCTACACCGCTGGTTTAAACCAGTGTGATTCTCGTTAACGTTAACGATAACGAAAATGTTCGTTAACGAACAAAAAATGATTTCGTTAACGATAACTATAACTGTAACTAGGAAATATCATTAACTATAACTATAACTATAACGAAAATAACACTAACGAAAGTTCATCGCTATTTTCGTTAATGCAAAAAATGCAATACTGATAAACATGACTACCTGAAATGCGCTACAACAGCCTATGTACTGGGGGTGGGGTAATTTTCTTTGACATAATTTTGTTAGGGTGTCCTTGAATGTTTGACAGTTGTTGACAAGCGGGAGGAGATCAAAAACTGCCTAAATTTGTTGGCATAATTAATTGATGACCCCAAATGGACCAGGTGGAGCGCCATTTTGGCCAATTGTAACAATGTACTAACTAAAATTAACTAAAATAACAGTCCAGTAACTATAACTATAACTATAACTAAAAATAATACTAACTATAACTGTAACTATAACTAAAATGAAAAACCATTAACTATAACTGTAACTATAACTAAAAAATAATACTAACTATAACTGTAACTATAACTAAAATGAAAAACCAGTAACTATAACTGTAACTATAACTAAAATAAAATCTGTAAGGAGAATCACATTGGTTTAAACCTATTGTCCTTTCTTCTCTGAGGTTGTGAACTCAGACATCTGTCAATGGCCTAATGGAGCAAATGTCTCTCGCATCGGATATTATTATTATTAAAGCAGTTTCATATAATATAGCGCCACTTCAAGATGCCTACTCAGGAGCAGTCCCAGTCCAATCACGGTCGAACAACGCAGTTTTGAGGACAGTAAGAAACGAGGTGAAATCACCAGTCGTGGCAGTCGGTATATGGCGGAGTGTGTTAGGGAGCTCATTCCAGGTCATGCATGGGCCAGCCTCATTGGTAACCAGTGCAATTTATATGCTTTGTGCCTGGATGTCGTCCAACCGCTGAACCCTGGGAAACCAAGCTCACCTGGACAAGTTCGCCGTGGACATTTTTTAAAATCGACTTTACTAATCTGTATAAAGCATTACTTCCTTCGGCATGTATCCAGTTTCACATGTGAGGAATTGGACTGGGTATACCAATCAAAACGCACTGAATTTAATGGCAAGATTACGATCTTAAGATCATTAAGATCTTAATGCTTATGCTTAATTGTTTTGCAGGTCCATCGTATCTTAACGGGTTGTGCATTTCGCCATCATCCATCCATGGCCGCTGATTTCTTTGCTCTGCTGCGCAAGGTGATCTAGTGGTTCTGCCAACCCGAACTTTCACAGTCCCACATAGAAGTTTTGCAGTAATTGTTGGTCCATATTTCTGGATGAGTTGTCTACAAATCTGTGAAGAGAGCTTCTCGGCCTTTTTTATACCTGCCTCTGTTGCTTCTATATGGCTTTGAAACCATTCTGTTCGATCGTGGTGTTTGTTGTCAGGGCGGAAGCACGTCTCTGATGAGCTGCTCTGAAGTGGCGCTGTATAAATTAGTAATTACAATTACAATCGTGGGTGTAGCCTATAATAACATATGCGTTTTCTACAAAACACATAATATGTATATTACAAATATATTTATAGCTTACATTTGTATATATGCATTCTATATTAATATATTATATATATATATATAAATATGTAGAATGCAGGTATACTCTATAGGCCTATCGATTGTAATTGTTATTACAATTTGTACAGCGCCACTTCAGAAGAAACTATATATATTCATATATATATATATATATATTTACATATATATGTATATAGGCCTATGTAACAGATTACGTGGCTACAAAATTCGGTCAATGTCTCCCACAGCCATCGAATATCATTTCCATTAAATTTTTGTTTCTCCTCCATTCCTCCCGTGCGCTGTAAATGTGGCGCCGAATGGCCTGTAATTGAAAGGAATTGAAGAGTAGGTCAGGCGTCATTCACGCGTGTAGGCCTATACAGTTGCAATATGTAACAATCGTCGGAAGCGATGGGAGACCAACGCACAGAGGCCTCAGAGCAGCAGCACTGGAGGGGAGGGAGTCGAGGGGAAGGGAGAGGAGTGGGTCGAGGTCCTGGTATACACCGGGCGCATGTTACTAGAGTTGTCGGCCGATTTTCTCCTTGGCCACGAGGAGGTCATTTCTGCGGCAAATTGGGAGGCAATTGGCGTGCCTTGCCTAGCGTTGCCAGTTGGTGCTTTGCAGGGCATCGATCGCCTCAACTGCAAATTCTAGGCCATTCGGACACAGGGCTAAACGGCGCCAGCATTTCCATCCATGCATCCATCCGTCCGTCCATCCATCCATCCATCTATCCATCTATCCGTCCGTCCATCCATCCATTATCCATCCATGCATCCATCCATCCATGCATCCATCCATCCATGCATCCATCCATCCATCCATCCATCCATCCATCCATCCATCCATCCATCCATCCATCCATCCATCCATCCATCCATCCATCCATCCATCCATCTATTATCTCTCCATCCATACATCCATCTATTATCCATCTATCCGTCCATCCATCCATCCATCCATCCATCCATCCATCCATCCATCCATCCATCCATCCATCCATCCATCCATCCATCCATCCATCCATCCATCCATCCATCCACCTAGCTGGAAGTAAGTAGTTAAAAATAACATGAAAATGAATTTCTATTTTAGCTTACTGAAACTAGGCTTAGAATTACAAATTTTGGGAAATTCTGGAAAACAGAGGAAAAGGCAAAATACAGATAGGACTTTTTGTTGTGCAATGTTTCAATGTTGTTTACATATATTTTCAGAGTTACATGTACTTGCTGCAACACTATGCAGCAACTGGTTATTTATTTGCAATTACATAGTAATATAAGATTTACGTTAACGTGCTAAAATTTAAACCAATGCAATAGGCAAATTTAAAATCTGAAAACTTTGAACTTTCAACATTTAGTAGCATAAAAATTAAATTTCAGATCGCAAGACAAGAGACATAAGCTAAGATATCATATAGATATTATCTTGTCATCAGAATTAGTACATTTAGTTTGTCCATCTCCTGGATGTACTAGCACAATCTGCAGCATTAATTGAATAGTTACTTAGTACAGCAGTTGAGATGATAGGCCTACCAAGCTGAGCTCGCGAAGACTCAACTTCCCTGATGGTATACGCATATTAGCAGTTGGTGGAATGCCAATGGAGTCAAGTCAATTGATGAAATGATTGGGGAGTCACGCTGGTCAATAGTAGACATACTAGCAATTGGTGGAATGCCTGGGGAGTCAAGTTGTTCAATGGTAGAAATATTAGCGATTTGTAGAATGCCTGAGGGGTCAAGTTGGTCAATGGTAGGCATACTAGCAATTGGCAGAATGCCTGAGGAGTCGGTTAGGCCAGTAGTAGGCATAGCAGCAATTGGTGGATTACCGGTACGTCCTTGAGTTGATGTGCCTTTAGTCGTCACAGTGCGTGCAGCTACTGAAGTGTTGGACGTTTTGGCTTGGTCACTATAGTAGGTAAAGTAGCAACTGAGGCGAAGTAGGAAGATTTAATTTAGCTTAGTTTTTTCGAATATGAATTCGACCGCAGAAACCTGTCCTGAGTGAGCTAATATCGACATAATCCAGCTTTACTGCTCAACAAGAAATGAAACTGAAATATATAATTTGATTTTTTTGCAAATGTGCGATCTATTGAAAGCACCATTTCACAAAATTACACATTGCAGTAGGCCTAATGATATTATTAGATATATGAACATTGTATTATTCATGCATTGCATCGCAATTAAATTTATTTTATTTGGTTAATGTTGTTGCAAACGACCAGAAAAGTACAAGATTATACAAAGAAATAATAGTAAATACATATACTTGGTTTTGCATCTTTTCATGTTAATAAAATGAAAAAGAACTGCAAAAATAAGTAAGTATGAAGATAATGAGATTTTGATGATCGATAATAATAGCCAAGGATTACCTGTACTCGGAATAGTATCATAAATGCGCTGATTAGGGTCTTTGCATTTGTCAAATAAATATGAGCTCATACAAATAACACACACAACGATGCAAGCAATTTTTTGATGCAATAAAATGCACTTAGCAGAAAATGATACTAACAAGATTTTTGACAGCCCACCGACAACATGTATTAAACGTATATATTGTTGGGAGTTGGTCTTCAGCCATCCCGCCATTATCATCCTCACGTGCACTTACTAACCTTAGTTAAGACGCACCTCGTTTGAAGCTAGAAGTAGGATGGTCTCGTTGACTATATATAGCATGGTTCTTGTGTCTACAGGGAGACCGGTTTTAGTTAAGTAAGGCGTAAGACGTGCACTGGTTGTGTCACGCATTGTAAGTACCCTTTGTGGTCGTTTTCAGAGAGTGTACCCTGCGTGGTCGCTACTCATGTTTAATTGCCGGTTCTCCAGTTGTATCTTCCTTTGTGGAGTTTGTGCAGGCGTCTTCTCGGAGAGTCTGTCTTTTGACGTTTCGTTTGTCTTGTATGTGTGAGTATCGTTTCAATTATGTACATAGTGTAAATATACGTTTTATCAATATTGCGAAAGTCTTTGTTTTTCTTGTCATTTCTCATATCATTCTAACTCACATTTCACCTCTAGACTAACAAGCTAACATATGGGGGCTCGTCCTTAAGAATTTACCGTTTTCAGTTTTGTAAAATTGGAAATTGGAATTGCGTATTTGACGGTCTAACATTTGACGTCGTCCGAAGCTATTTGAAGTTTTAAAAGCTGAATTTTGAAATTGAATTTTGAGAGTGAAGTTTAAAGTACGGAAATTGGGTATTTTGAATAGAAGAATTTTGAATTGTTATAGTCGTTTTGTTTGAATTGAGTGGCATAAGTTTCTAAAATGGAGAATTCGCTATCGTTTAAGCCTTTGGAATGTGCAGATATTTTCGATATGTCTGTCGAAGAGATGAGGGAAAGATTAAAAATTTTAGGACTAGAAATTGGAACTTTCGATGAGGAAAAGCTGCGGAAAATGGTCTGGCTATTTCTTGACGAGTTAAACACGAAAATTTTTGAAATTTGGGCACAGAAGGATGGGCCGACTAAAATGGTCGACGCTGGCTACTTGTCATTCTGTTCGTCTGGCCATGTGTATACGCCCACTGGATTTTCTCGCAATATTGTTGTGTTAAGAGATACTGGTTCTTTGCAAAGCTTGGCTAGCAAGGAATTATTGCATGCTAATGAGTTCTGTAACACTGGTGAGGTACGACTTATTAGGGGTATTTCGGGAGTCACGCTTCGAGTTCCTTTGGTCGAAATTCGAGTTGAGTCTAAATTTGCTAACGGCACTATCTTATGTGGGTTGGTGGACCATTTGCCACCTGGCATTCATGTTCTGATTGGTAACGACTTGGATAGTCCACAAGATGAGATAAATGTGGGAGTGACGACCCGCGCTCAAGTTAAATTGACCGATTCTGGCTCTTTACCTGTGTCGCATACTCAATCTGTAGAAGATAAGTCTGCTGATGTAAATGTGCAGTTAGACGTAGACTTGAGTGCCTTATTCAAAGAGTCTACTGCAGTGCATGCTGATTTAACCAATGTAGAGTCGCGTGTTGATTGTACGCCTACACTTGATGTGGGTTTGGTTGTGCCTGCAAGTGTGAATGTGTCTGAGTCGCCTAAATTAGAAGAGGTGGTCGCAAAGAGTCCTTTGGATTTTATGCAACGGGATGAATTGCTGGGTATGCCTAGTACGTTTAAGGGTGTGTTTAGCGATGTACCTGGCAAGACTTCACTTATTGCACACCGTATTGAGTTGATACCTGATGCACGACCAGTACGGCAGACAGCCTATCGGTTGCATCCTGAACGTATGGCACAGGTAGACAAAGAGATTAAAGGCCTAATTGAAGAAGGCATTGTAGAGGAATCCGAAAGTGCGTGGGCTTCGCCTATTGTACTTTTACCTAAATCGGATGGGTCTCTGCGGTTGTGCACAGACTTTCGTAAGTTGAATGCGCTTACGGTAGCCGATCCTTTTCCGATGCCACGGGTAGAATCTTTAATTGACAAGGTTGGACAAGCCAAATTTCTGACTTTCTTTGCACCTGCCTCATCTTCGCGTTTGGTTGCGAAACTGTTGCATGGTTTAGATGAGTTTTATGATGGATATTTGGATGACTTGATAATTTTCAGTGGTTCTTGGAATGATCATTTATCTCACTTGGAAAGAGTGTTAACACGCATTGCTAACGCTAAACTTACATTGAATTTGAAGAAGTGTGTCTTTGCTAATGCAGAGATAGATTTTCTGGGTCACCATATTGGTTTGAACTCTATTCAGCCACGCATGCAGAAGGTCGAGTCTTTGCTAAGATTTCCGCGTCCTGAAAATAAGAAGCAGGTTCAATCTTTTCTGGGTTTGGCTGGTTATTACCGCAAGTTCCTGCCGCATTACTCTCAGTTAACGTTACCTCTTACTTTGTTACTTAAGAAAGGTCACAGGTTTACTTGGTCTCCTGAGGCTGAGAATGCATTCATTGATTTGAAGTTTAGGATGGCTTCGCGGCCTATACTTAAACCGCCAGATTTTGACAAACCCTTTTATTTGGCTGTAGATGCTTCGTACTTTTGTTTGGGAGGTTGTCTATTTCAGATAACTGACGAGATTGAACACCCGGTCTGCTACCTGAGTCGGAAGTTGAGTTCGGCGGAAGTACGCTATTCGACAATTGAGAAGGAGGCACTTGCGCTGGTGGTCGGTGTACGCGCGTTCAGCGTGTACTTTGGTTCCGCTCCAGTGGTCGTCTATACGGACCATAGTCCACTCCAGTTCATAAATCGCATGGCTCCTACGAATGCGAAACTTTTGCGATGGAGTCTGGAACTCCAACAATACTCCTTGAACATTAAGCATCGGCGTGGTCGAGACAATATATTACCAGACATTTTAAGTCGTCCCTAAGTTTAAATCTACGGACTTTTCATAGGCTTTTACGGATTGTCCGTCTATTTCATTAAGTGATTCTCTTTTGCTGTTGTAAACGTTTGAACTGTTATGTTGATGAACTTTTCGAGATAGTTTATATTCATGTATATTTGTAGTTTCTGCATGGTCGGAAACACTTTAAATGTTTCCTCTTTTTCGTAGTGGGGGGGTCTGTTGGGAGTTGGCCTTCAGCCATCCCGCCATTATCATCCTCACGTGCACTTACTAACCTTAGTTAAGACGCACCTCGTTTGAAGCTAGAAGTAGGATGGTCTCGTTGACTATATATAGCATGGTTCTTGTGTCTACAGGGAGACCGGTTTTAGTTAAGTAAGGCGTAAGACGTGCACTGGTTGTGTCACGCATTGTAAGTACCCTTTGTGGTCGTTTTCAGAGAGTGTACCCTGCGTGGTCGCTACTCATGTTTAATTGCCGGTTCTCCAGTTGTATCTTCCTTTGTGGAGTTTGTGCAGGCGTCTTCTCGGAGAGTCTGTCTTTTGACGTTTCGTTTGTCTTGTATGTGTGAGTATCGTTTCAATTATGTACATAGTGTAAATATACGTTTTATCAATATTGCGAAAGTCTTTGTTTTTCTTGTCATTTCTCATATCATTCTAACTCACATTTCACCTCTAGACTAACAAGCTAACAATATATATATATATATATATATATATATATATATATATATATATATATATATATATACGTATACATAAACGTATATATATATACGTTTAATATAAATAATATATATATGCAGTCTAAATGCATAGAAAACTGAACGTGGATTTGTTTACTATTTTTGCTGTGCCTATAGAAACATATTAATAGTAAATCCTAAAGTATATATATGTATACTATGTATATATATGTAGCAAGACACGCAATATCACATGTTTTAAGTAAGCTTAGGCCTACTTCACAAAGGCAATGTGCCTTTGTAAGTACGTAGGCCTACATGTGGACGTTAAGTATACGATCTGGACTGAACCTGATGAAAATACCTGCCTAATCGATTTGGTTTTCAATGAGCACTGGTTCTCATGACCTTCTTTGGTTGCAAATGAAATACCGACATAAGAGCTTCGATCACGATACATGTGTGCAGGTATACTCTGCATAGGCCAACGTTGATTGGTTTATTTTTGTAGGCCACGGAATCGGCAAAGACGGAATAGAAATCCAACCCACTCGAGATCCTGGTTCTTGTAGACGTCTCACGTCAAAGATAAAAATGCTTAGCGCGTAAATTTCCACAAGAGCTATGATCTCGGGATGTTTGCCACTGCCAGCAAGTCATTTACATCTTAAGAAATAAAGTAATACTGGACTGGATAATTAGAATACTGAAAGCCTTGAGTGTAAACAAGAAAGCAACTGAAAAGTTTCGAACTGAAGTTATCAAGGAATGTTAAACAGGACAGTCCGAATTTTTACATCCATGTTAGAAGCAAGCAGTAAAGGAAAGAAAGGCCCATTGAAAAAGGAAGGGGTTTGGGAGAAGTCATTTAAGATGATGTAGAAGCGGCTGAAGTGTTAAGTAAATATTTAAACTAAATGTTTACGTTGGAAGAACTAGGAAACATCCCTGGGATCAACAAAAGATCCGCAGGCAGAAGTGGGAAGGGATTGTCGCAGGTACTGTTTCCTTGGAAAAATGTGGCGAAACAGCTGAAAAGGTTAATAACTGACAAAAGTTCACCTATAGATGAATGACATCCTAAAGTTTTAGAAGAGGTGAGGGAAAAATCGGAGAGGCCTTACACAACAAATTCTTCAATGAATCAATGCAGACTGGAGAATGCCATGAGAATGAAGAGATTCACTCAGAGTTTTAAAAAAGAAATAGAAGTGAACCACATAACTATAAAGCAATCTGTTTAACTAGTGTTGAATGCAAGGTCATGAAAAAATCTGTGAAAGACATAGACAGCAAAGCATTTGATTGAGTATGTTATAGTAAAGGCAGTCAACATAGATTTAGGTTCCATGTGATCGGTCATGTTTTTAAAATCTGTTACAGTTCTTTGAGTAGGTGCGTGAAAAGAGAGATGAGAGAAATCTGTGGGTAGTTTTCATAGCCAACGCCCCTGTATGTATACACAGACAATATGTTTACATTATAAGTGTGCGTTCGTTCGAACGTGTCTTATTTTCCTGCGATTGTCCAGATGAACATCCATTGAGCCATCATTGATTCAGCACCATCGAACGTTGAAACACTGTAGGCTATTTGGTTATCAACATAACCTAGAAATCGCGAATATACCCAATTTCGTTCATTCACGTGTCAGTCGTCTGAAGAGGGTAAGTAGACGCACATGCGGGTTTCATCGGCAGAGGACTTCTTCGAGCTTTACAGGAATTCTGACCGAATCGAATCTCAGTAGTTGTAAAAAGTATTAATTTCACCAAGGCTGAATCTGAAATCCGGGTAGGTGTAGGCCTATGTATGAGCAGGTATACGCAAGGTAACCGCTAATTTACTACACGGGTCTTTTAACATATATATAGGCCCTAATTATTAGCATTAGTTGCCAGACATGAAGGAACTTACGGTAGCCCTATAATGTCTATCCATCAACCTTGTCCTTAATCCTTTCCGAAATAAGGCCTAGGCCTACATATTTGAACACAGATTTTCCATCTACAAAGAATAGCATGATGATTAATGTGCCCCATTACAACAGTTCCGCGATGCACATTAATTGAGGTGCTCTGTCAAAAATGTAGATCAATTTGTCTACACCTTTTCTTGGGCTGAAGATAGTCTCGGTAATAGAGTAACGAAAACGAGTTGGTAAAGACCTCCAAAATGATGGAACCATGCAGCGACTCTGAACGAATGCCGGCCAATTATAAAAACGTGTTGATGGAAGCACAAACTTTCAGTAGGTGCTGGACTGCTGGTCGAAGGCAGGAACGCCTTTCAAAAGACCTACAGAGCAGTGGCGGCGCCAGACATTTTTGTAACCAGGGCATAACCAGGGCAATCATACAAGAAACCAGTGCAGGGGCGATTTATGCCCCGAACAAATTGTGGACAGGGCAAAAATTCTGGCAGGGCAATGACCAGGGCAAAGGCTTTTTTACCAGGGCATTTGCCCTGGCTCACCCTGGTGTAGCGCCGCCTCT
This sequence comes from Allolobophora icterica, assembly GCA_963556255.1. NCBI lineage: Eukaryota > Metazoa > Annelida > Clitellata > Crassiclitellata > Lumbricidae > Allolobophora > Allolobophora icterica. Next base: position 60,928,062 of record OY744606.1, read on the forward strand.
GCTACAGAGTACAGCCAGAGTATAGGTAGGATGGCAAATGATTTGCATGTGCCAACTTGAGGTGGATAAACAGAAGCGAAAAGGAACGCAGTTCGCATTTTCATTATCATTTTCATTATCATTATTATTATTTTTTCGGAAAATCAGGCCTCGTCCTCTGCTAAGTCATTAAACGTGCCGCGAAAAGCGATGACATTATTATAGCGCTGAATACAGATGAAACATCCTACCTATACTCTGGCTCTATTCTGGATTATTTTTATTATTTTTATTATTATTATTATTGTTGTTGTTGTTGTTGTCGTCGTTGATGATGATGATTACGATGATGTTGTTGTTGCTATTATTATTATTATTATTATTATTATTATTATTATTATTATTATTATTATTATTATTATTATTATTATTATTATTATTATTATTATTATTATTATTATTATTATGATGCATTTATTAAGTGCAGCTATCTAATGACAAGCATCGATCGATGGCTCTGAACAACTGTGAGTTAAGGAGTTGCTCAAGGTCCTTACACAGTAACCGTCTGAGAGGAAGTTCGAACCCCGTACTCTCCGCGTTACAAGGCGAACGATCTAACCAATCGGCCGCCATGTGTCCCAATAGCAATTGAACCAGTTGCGCTTTTGTCCATGTACTATTGGTACAGTTTTCCCATGGATGCAGACCGTCATGTGTGTCCTATCATCTGGTGAGGACCACATGAGAAGTATTGGGCCCCAGATGGGGCACAGCTTTTACGTTACATTAAATGAAGACAGGTGGACGGATGGGCGTGCAGACGGACACACGGACAGATGGACGAATGTGCGAACGGACACACAGGCAGACAGACGGACACGCGGACGGACACACAGGCAGACAGACGAATGTGCGGACGGACACACACGGAGACAGACGGACGTACGTAGATACACACGGGCAGACAGACGAATGTGCGGACGAACACACAGGGAGATAGACGGACGTACGTAGATACACACGGGCAGACAGACGAATGTGCGGACGAACACACAGGGAGATAGACGGACACGCGGACGGACACACGGACAGACAGACGAATGTGCGGACGGACACACAGGCAGACAGACGGACACGCGGACGGACACACAGGCAGACAGACGAATGTGCGGACGGACACACACGGAGACAGACGGACGTACGTAGATACACACGGGCAGACAGACGAATGTGCGGACGAACACACAGGGAGATAGACGGACGTACGTAGATACACACGGGCAGACAGACGAATGTGCGGACGAACACACAGGGAGATAGACGGACACGCGGACGGACACACGGACAGACAGACGAATGTGCGGACGGACACACAGGGAGACAGACGGACACGCGGACGGACACACGGACAGACAGACGAATGTGCGGACGGACACACAGGGAGACAGACGGACACGCGGACGGACACACGAACAGACAGACGAATGTGCGGACGGACACACAGGGAGACAGACGGACGTACGTAGATACACACGGGCAAACAGACGAATGTGCGGACGAACACACAGGGAGATAGACGGACGTACGTAGATACACACGGGCAAACAGACGAATGTGCGGACACACACGGAGACAGACGGACGTACGGAGATACAGGTCATCGGTGGTCGGTCAGAGAAGGAAGAGTCGTGCATACAAGCACACATCGTAATCTCAGAATATCTAAAGCGCGGTACGCAAAAAGCTATGCACCAGCTTATTCACGAGCGCTTCGTCAAGTCAGAGAGGTTGTCCAAAGACAGTGCCGTCTTAAGGCATGGGCACGCTGGGCAGTCGCCAGGGGCCCACAATTCTAGGGGCCCCCAAATTCAAAAGACCAAAAGAAAAATTAATGTGTGCGTGACCTCCACGCGCGGCTATGCATTGCTTTGCCCAGGGCCTACAATGGTGTTAAGACGGCATTGTCCAAAGATACGAAGAACAGTGCGGTTGCAAGAAGTTTACAGAGAGAAGGAGACGGAGAAGTTGTTACGGTCGGCTGATATGAACGCGAAGGTGGTGGAATGAATGGATCAGGACAACATATTTTGAATACGGGGGGGGGGGGTTATAATTTGTTTTGAATGTAAAGCCTGAGGAGTGGTAGATAGAGGAGCTGGAGGCAAAATTAATGACGATGGTTAAGCGACGAGATTGCTACAGGAACGGAGAATTTTCGGAATTCAGAAAGGCGATCGTTCCAGAGTCGAGGTGCAGTGTGGTTTAATAGGCCTAATATATATAGGCCTATATAAAAATAGGCCTATATATATATGGATTGGTTTGAGAATTTTAAGACGAGTAATTGCAGAGGGTGGGGAAGAATGAGGCAGGATGGTCAGGTATAGCGGGGTGATTGGCTGGTAGAGTTTACGAAGATAGGTGGGCTGGGAATTGATCTATTGCACAATGTACATAGGTCCAATTGCAGAGAGTTAGGCCTATGTAAAAGAATTCTCACAACGCAAATGTCTTTCGAAGAACTGACAAATGTCCGATGCTTTGGTCATGGGCTGCTTTTATAATTAGCTTAACCATATATTATAGTCGTTCTGTGGGTCTGTTTAAATGTGACTGCCTCTCTGGCTGTCTGTGCGTAGATAGGCCTATGTTAGTCTGTATGTCTGCCTGCTCTTGCTGTGCTTGCGTTTGTTTTCACTGAATTTCACTTAGCGCATTAAGCCAATCCTGCTTTCGTCTGGTTAAACGCGGGCCTAGATTCTAATGGGATGTCAGTCTCGCATTGATTAATAACAGTTGGAGGAGACCACAGACATATCGAGGCGGAAGGGTGGACTGCAGTGCGGGTGGTGGACTGGTCGTTGCTACGGTCGCCCCCCCCCCCAACCCCATCTATCGCGCTTCGTCCCGTGACCTCTCTTCGATCCCGCGTTGATGGGGACGGTGAGTGGAGGGTGGGAGTGGTAAAGTGTGTGGGGAATGTTGTTGTGGTAATGAAGTACGGATTATGGCCGTCATTTGATATTATGCGTTGTATTCGTACTCCAACAGTTTGCTAATCTTGTTTTCCAGCGACTCGGTTTCCATGAACGCAACCTAACGCTGTTTGTTATATTATAGACACTCAGAACTTCCGTGTAAAGATTCGCTCTTTATTTCCGCTAGTTAGCAGAAACTAGGCCTGTTGCACTAGATCGCGCAACGCGTTTAAATACAAAATGTCTATCGAAGAAGTGTTCCATGACAATGGACGCCTTAGCAACAAGCCGAGCTACCTCAGCCTTGACTAAGCGCCTGCGAATAAGCTGGTTCTACCGATTTCACTTTTTTGGACGCTGTAGAAGTCTCGAGATTACGATCACGATCCTACGGTTCCTACCATACATACGAATGTACGCATACATGTATGTATGTATATATGTATCTAAGTAGGCCTATATATGTATGTATGTATGTAGGCCTACACATATATTTAACTACCCGGTATGTATGTAGGTATGCATGCATGTAACTGCCATGGTGGAAATTACGATGATGTTGTTAGCGATGATGGTTTCGTTGAGATTTATAACAATTTTTTGCTCTTTAAGATTTACTAGCATGGTTGTTGATGATGATGACGACGACGATGACAACGACGACGTCAGCAAATTTCTTTTCTCTTTCATTTACCACCAATACCCAACGCTTGATGCCGAAAGGAAACTATAAACGGCCACAGCAGATGAAATGAGCTATATAAAAAAGCACGATCCTGGGCGCCAAGACCGATACTTGGCCTATAATTGATCCTCACTGATTGCGTTGGTCGCCGAGAGCCACATAGACCCTACGAACCACGTCCGATAAGGCCGCGTAGGGGCGCTGGCAGCGTGACGCACTGGACGCACGTGCGTCCTCCCACCAAATCAAATCCACAAAAGGATTAGGCATCGCATCGATATTTTTGACAATTTCACTGTGTAATTTGGTTTACCATACATTATGTATACCTAATTGCATGTGATATCATATGCATGTGTTATACTCTACTTTATGAGTCACTCTGAGTCATTTTCAGTGTATGACTAAGAGTGGCAGAGAGATGACGGGGGGGGGGGTCATTTTTAAGCCTGGCGGCGCCTCTGAGGCCGCCTGCATTCCGGACCGCCCATGACGTCGTAACTCTGCGTTTTATAGGCTCGCATAATCGGGTTAATCCCTTAACTTTTGATTTGACAAACGCTGATCATACATTCTTCGGGGTGATTTCGACGCCAAAAAGACCCAACGCCATTCCTTTGCCGCAGACGAAAAGTGAAAAAAAGGCTTTTGTGCATACAGAGGAGTCGAAGACATAAACTCCTTCCACTTATCTATAAATCAGCGAATGTGGGACCTTAACCTGACGACATACAGACGCAGCTTCCCATATAAACGCAAACTGCCGTTAACAGCAGCGACCAAGCGAAAGACTTTTGCTGCTAAGCGATATATAATCCGTGGTTATAGAGCTTTGCTCCTTCGACGGTTTCACTGGACTGAGCGCCATCTTTCGACGCTACGTGTCTTTATCGCCCTGGCACATCCCGATTAGAAATGAAAACGATGCAAGACGAAGAGAAATAAGACACGAAAAAAGAAACTGGGTCGAATCCATTGGCTCCATGATCCACCGTCCGGTGCTTAATAATTTATAGAACGTCGATTCTGGACCGGTCCACGAAAAGAGGTAGAGGAGGGGAGGGAGGACTGGTAGCTGGTAACGGCCTTTGTGATGCAGTTGCTCCTTATTGATGATTATGCAAATATATGCGGCGTTTACGAATAATCGAGACGCCCGAGAAGACGCGATTGGCCAGAGCTCTTGTTGGTCTGATAATATTACATATTATTATGTTACGTTGGTGCGACCCTGCAGCCCTACTCATGCAGACCTACACGAAGGTAGATAGACGGACAGACACTAAGACAGACAAAGGCGGACAGGAACAAGAAGGCCGACAAGCAGTGGTGCAGATACGAAGGGAAAGGCAAACAGGCGGATGGTCAGCAGAGGCGGATGTCTGTATGGGAGGTTGGCGGTAGGTGTATAAAGCCCGGCTGCGGAAGCATAAGTACGAGCAGAGGCGATGGCAGCCGGGAAGGGAAGGATAGCATCGCAAATCTCAGGCCTTATATTCCGAAGCGCAGCGACTTCGAACAGTTAACAGAATGCTATCGTCTGGTCGAGGGGTTAAGAGGGCACGAACAGCCGACGTTGAGCGATGGCTACGGAGTCTGATGTACTACTGGCTCATGTGAAGAGACTTGCGTATGCCAAAGTCGGTCAGAAGAGTCTAAGTAGGATGTAGAGCAGTTTACGATCGATTACCATGGCTACCGTTCTTGCGCAAGGTAAAGCAGGCCATCTATTTCATCTTGGCTGTTGTTGGGGTTGTTATTTTGGTTGATTTGTTTGTGGTTGTTATTCTGGCTGATTTGGTTGTGGTTGTGGTTGTTCAGTTAGGCTGATGTATTGAATATTGTATAGTTTCTGTAGGCATCGATCATTTGGCTGTTGAAGAGCGAATTGGCTTGACCTTGACGTCATATAGGAACAGGTTTACGAGCTCACAGAAAGCAGGTCATGGAAAAATATGTCAACCAGAAAGGGAGACATTAAGCACTAACGCAGTTACGTGATGAATACATGTTGTGATCAATAGATCTAAATGTTATTTAATTCGGTTGTGGCGCTTGACATGAAGCAAGGAATGTTCAGAAGACGCCTGAAAACTGAATTTAGGCCTAAATTAGTCTACGTTGCCAGGATGAGTAAGAAGCAGATTAGTCATGACTTGCCGTAGGTTCTGACTCTAAGAAAGAGAGCGCAAGAGCAGATAATGGCTCATTGAATGAATTAAATTGTGGATCGGGGATCTCATATGATGATGATGATGACGACGACGACGACGACGATGATGATGATGATGATGATGAGGATGATGATGATGATGATGATGATGATGATGATGATAATAATAATAATAATTAATCTATCCAGGTGATAACATCTGCATGCTAGTTGTGCTGCTTTGCAACTGTTCTTTTTGGCGAAAGTCCCGTTGCTCCTCATTTCTCCCAACTACCCTCCCTCTTCCACTGTCTACCTCCAGCTACCTTTCCTCTTCCCCTCTCGTTCCTCCCCTCTCTATCTATCACTAGCCCCGGGGTAATCCAACTGCTCAAATGTCATCATGTCAAGTTTAGAAAGGGGCCATTCATTTCCCACCCCATCGCTGAGACAAGTGACGGGTGAAACGCAAGGGAGAGACATAGGCGAAAACATTAATTTAAAATTGATCGATTATATTCTTGCATATATATTATATTAAAACAACACAATAAACTATATTAGAAATTAGAATAATAAAATAGGTGGAAACTTCAAGGATGGGCATCATTTAATGGATTGGTCTATTACGTCTTTCTGCCAAAGCCACCACGGTAACTTTTGTTTAATTATTTAAGTTTTTTCCAAAATGAAACTGAAACGCGAAAGTCTACTGCATCTAGTTTCAATACCAGCAGATTATTTGTTAGGTGGCGCGGTTGATGTTCGTCCTTGTAACTCGCCAGACCGTCGTAAACTGCCCCAATTTCGTGCTTACAAAAGAGCAATATCGACGTTCCAGGTGTCGACCTTGAGATGCTGTGTTTATGCGATGAAAGAACTATATCAGGAGGAGGAGGAATTTGATTGATTCAAATGATAAGTGATTGCAATAATGAGTTAATTATCTGTAACCTAAGGAAGTCTCTTCAGGACGGCTTCTGCTTGAATACTAATTGGCGACTGGGGAGATCATTTTGTTTCTTCTAATCACAAACTTCCTACAAATCTTATTAATGTCTCTTTTGGTGAATGCTATTCGAACAATGCAACTATAATCATAGAAAACAATTTATTAGTGGATAACAAAGTTAAGGCCTATTTATAGCTAGTGGTGTATATATAGACTTTGCTCTCATTACTCGCATTGCCGAACCCCTTGCAACCCCTGCAGTGTGCGTATGATACCCTCTGTATAAATTGCGTCTGTTATCGCTATATTCCAACATCAACACTCACCATAATCTATACTGATCGCACGTTTTGCATTCTTCCTACTTTACCCATCACGCAGGCTAATCTACCCTCGCCAAGTAGCCTACTGCATTCACCATGCATATAGCGCTATTCAGACGTATTCAAAAGAAGGCACCGTGCTAAGTGTGCTGACACACACACACACACCTACACACACACACACACACACACACACACACGCACACACACACAGACGCACACACACACACACAGTCACACACACAGTCACACACACAGTCACACACACACACACACACACACACACACACACACACACACACACACACACACACACACACACACAGAGGCACATACTTACGCACATGCATAGCCTGGATGTTCTTTTGACCGTAATCTACTGTGTGCACCGTATGTCGTCTTCCGTCCGTGTACTGGACTGATAATGTTCTAAACTCAGCCTCCATATCCACAGCAGCGGAACACTTCAGCCGCTGTTTGGAATAGAAAAGCTTTCGGCTCAAGAAGGTCAAACATCATCAGATCGCAGTTGCTTTACAATACATAAATTTACAGTGAGTGTCCTTGATGATGATGATGATGATGATGATGATGATGATGATGATGATGATGATGATGATGATGATGATGATGATGATGATGATGATGATGATGATGATGATGATGATGATGATGATGATGATGATGATGATGATGATGATGATGATGATGATGATGATGATGATGATGATGATGATGATGATGATGACCTCAATGATGATGATGATCATGACCTTACTGATGATGGTGACCTCGATGATGATGATGATGATGATGATGATGCCGATAATAATAATGATGATGATGATAATGATGATGATGATGATGATGACCTCAATGATGATGATGATGATGACCTCAATGATGATAATGATGATGACCTCAATGATGATGATGATGATGATGATGATGTTGGTGATGATGATGATTGTGATGGTGATGATGATCGTAATGATGCTGCTGCTGCTGATGATGATGTTGACATAATTTTCATTTGACTGGAATTATTTAGTAAAGACCAGAAGAGAACAACAAACCGGACCCGAACAAGTGTGACAGAGGAAGCGACATTTAAACTGACCAAGAAATGGATTCTAGAAAGCCCCGCCAGAGAGTGAACCACAGAAACGAATCTGTCCAGCATCTCCACCCCAGACCCTCCCATACCACCTCAGCGGAACGCCCCTTAAACTCTGGACTGCGGGTATTCGGGTCTTCGATGGTCAGTCCCGAATCGCGAACGCCATATTCTGACGCGACCCGGACGAGGGCGGAAGTGACGTCATCGCAGCGCCGAGGTCACATCCGTCGCCCGATGAATGCCTTCATGGTCTGGTCTCAGATTGAGCGGCGCCAAGTCCTTCGGCTGCAACCGGAACTACACAACGCCGACATCAGTCGTCGCCTGGGCGCCAGGTGGCAGCAGCTGACAAGCGCCGAACGACGGCCGTTCGTCGAAGAAGCGGCTCAGCTGCGCAAGCTGCACACCATCGAGTTCCCCGACTACAAGTATCGGCCGCGCAAGAAGACGATGCCCTCGCAGAAGCAGCCACGGTGCCAGAGGCCATCGCTTCCGTATCCGAAGCATCCGGTAGTCATGGAGAGGATCAACGTCAGGCGCAGCAACAGCTCCGGCCAATCGACATCCAACCAACTGCTTCCCATCACTCCCGCGCCCCTTTCCCCTACAGACTGCCTTCGCAGGCGATACTGTCTGCGTCCATCGAAGAAGAAGAAAAAGTCGACGGTAGGGAAACTGGAAGAGAAGGAAGAAGAGGAGGAAGCGGAGACGGAGGAAGAGGAGGAGGAGGGCATCCGAAGCAACTGCTCCTCATCCTCTTTGCCTTCGTCTAGTGCTGCTGCTGCTGATAATCTTGGTGGCAAGGCACTTAGCCGCCGCCGCAGCCAGACTCTGACGCCGGCGTTTGTCGGTCGAAGCCGGCGCCTGACCGGCGGCGGGGTGCAGCGTTCTCTGTCTGCGATCACCTGCAGTAGCAGCGCCACCGATGGCGTCACGGCGCCGCCGAGCCACAATCTGCCGCCGACGCCAGATAGCATCGGCTTCTACGCAGACAACGCCTTCCGAAGCATAGTCAACGACGACGATGATGACGACGACGACGACGACGCAGAGTCGAATTCCCCACCCTCTGCTCAGAGGGATACGACGATTAGACCAGTGGCCACTGCCAGGCTCCACGAGATCTCGTTCAGGGGATTCTACTTCTCGCCACAATCAGCAACTGCAACGTTGTCGCCGATGGCCGATAACACAAGACAATGCCAAGCCCCTGACACGGAATCGAACCCTGTCCATCTGCTTAGGAACGACAGCCGAATATGGCGGATGGCGTCGGACGAGAACCACGTTCCGCCATTTGGTTGCTCGACATCTTCCGGCGACCTAGCTTCCGGTCTAGAGCCATGCGCCGACTATCTGACGCCGGAAGTTGCGGCGATGGTTAAGGATGACTGGCTTCAGACGAATCTCGCGAACTTCGGCGAAGTGGGTTTCTATGGCTGAAGCGCTGAGGAGTCGGCTAACTATCGAATGAACGAACGAATGAACGATTGAATCAAACCATACTGCCATTTGTTTTCTTGCTATTAGGAATGCCTAAAACGTTTACTCGGGGTTGCTATGAGACCCCTGTTACGTGTATGCCACGGTGAAGACCAACAAAACTCTGAAGGTTCTATTGATCCAGATTGGATTGACTCAGGTGTTGTGTAACAATGTGTTTAGCGCTGAGACTGCCACAGTTGTGTCTATGTAAATATTGTGCTGTTAAGCGGAACTACCTTTATAAGGCCGTTAAGTACCAAACAATGAATGGAATGGAACCTTCATGTCACTCAGGAGATCGACTCCCATCTGACGCTTATATTTCTATAAGATGTTTTCTCTGTATATCTTACTCTATCGCTTAGGTAGTCACGGTAGCATCCCTATTACGATGTTAGTACAGTTTTTTTAAACTGCGTCAGTGATGTATATAGTTTGATCAAGCAGTGTGGAGGATTGATGCTATCTGTCTAAGACTGACTCGCAGGTGCGGCGAAGTCAAGTGCTCTCTGAGCGAGGTTAGTACTTTGCCGTCCATAAAGGGTTACACCATCTGGTGCCACTCGGCCATTCATCGAAATCGGTGTTAGGAATTGCAAGTTGTAAACTTATACAACATGTGTGGCCTACTATCGTTCTATATCTGTGCATGGCGGCCATGGCCGTATATATATATATATATATATATACATATATATATGTATGTATGTGTGCATGTATGTATGCCTGCATGCATGTACGTATGTATGTATTTATGTATGTATGCATGTATATTTGTATACATGTATGTATGTATGTATGTATGTATGTAAGTGTGTATGTATGCCTGCATGTATGTATGTATGTATTTATGTATGCATGTATATTTGTATTCATGTATGTATGTATTTGTGTGTGCATGTATGTATGTATGCCTGCATGCATGTATGTATATATGTATTTATGTATGCATGCATGTATATTTGTATGTATGTATGCATGTATGTATGCATGTATGTGTGTATGTATGTATGTTTGTATGTATGTATGCATGTATGTATGTATACAACTATACATATAGTCATATACGTATCTGGGCTTTTATAGAGCTCTCAAAAGTGCTGTTCACGTGGCTATCTAAAGAGATGTTGGCACCTTGGCTTAATTATCGTTCACACTGGTTAAGATTGTCTACAGGGAACTGTTTATGGAGACGCGTAAACAGATGTCTAACCTTTTGCTTTAAATGAAGCGCAAAAGCACTTCTACAGTTGAGGGCCACTAAGGGGGGGGAGGGTGGCGTGGAATGACGTCAGATGCGTTACAAAAATTTGAGGGAAAGGAGAAAGAGGGAAACTTGATTGTAAGGGGAAAGAAAAGTGGAGGCAGCGTTTCACAAACAGAAATAAAAATCAAATTTAGGTGAATAAAAATTTGAAAGGAACCTTTAGAACCGCCTCGATGAATGCGTCATTTGTCCTGTGGATTGCGCCCCGTGGTCATTTAGCAATCCAAAATGAAGACACTTAAAACTCCAGACTGAATGTTGGTAATCATATACCTAATCATGATGAATGGCTGGAAAGAAGTAAGGTAAGGTTAGGTAAGGTGGTATGGTAAAATTAGGTAAGGTCAGCTAAGATAAGGTGATGCAGCCACACAATACGGTAAACATTGGAAACTACTGCTACAACTACTACTACTACGAGGGATGGCCTGATAAGGATAAGTCATCAGTCATTTGTCGAAATGAAAAAAGAAAGAGGAGGGGTTGTGGCAGTAGTATTGTAGTATTAGTACTGTTGTTGTAGTAGGCCTATTATTGTGTTTCAATTTAGTAACGTGCTTTAAGCTAGCCACAGCGAAATGGCAGTGCTGTTTAAGGTAATTTTTTTTTATCGGATATCAATTCTGGTACTAGTTAAATAAAGCCAACAGTTGTATAGCTGAATATTTGACATTTCTTGCATCTACATGCTTGAATGCACTAAATGCATGATTAAACCCACGCATGCGCAGGTAAGATTATCACAGGAGTTGAATTTAAATGTTCTCATTGCCCGGAAGGGGCATTTGGCTAGATTCATACGCATCTTATCTCCATCCAGATCGTTTGAAATGCATGCTGACTGAAGGATTAACAGCGATGTTGATTTTCTCAATGCAACATGTATTGTACCAGCATCAGACTCTCTTTCATTTACATTTACGGTAGCTAATCTCTTCCAACCTGACTGCAGCTCTGTTAAATGCTGAGTGTGCAACGATTTAGAGCATGCATGTTACCTGTTGTAAGTTTTAATCGGTACTGTCTTAGTAACGTACATGTAATAGGCCGCTGAGGTGTGTAGTTGGCATACTCAAAAACAGCTTGGCTTATCTTTCATCGACTGGGTGTAGGGTCCGATGGTGTACTCAACAGTTGGCTTGCACCCAAGGCAGCAGAGTTAGCTCAGCGGCTGAAACACGAGACTCTGGTGAAAAATCTAGTCAGCACTGATATCCCGATACATTCAAGGTCAATAAGTGCTTATTCAAGACGCTGGAAGACGGTTGCAAAACATGGACCCTATTGTGATGTAGGTTGTGAATAGCATAGGCGTAATTTTCTGGAGGTACGAGGGGTACCAGCACCCCACTTTTTAACTGGAGGGTGCCGTACCCCACTTTCCAAACCTAGTAAAACAATGTTCATTATTATTTTCACGAAAGAGGGCCATCAAGAGTATACTCAAAACAATAACCGAACATCATCTACATCGTCATCACCATCATCATCGTCATTTGTACTCTTATTATTACTACCCCACCACCCCACCTCCACCACCACCACCACCACCACCACTACTGCTACTACTACTACTGCTACTACTGCTACTACTTTTTCTACTACCACATAGGCATGGCGCACAAACGGTACCGTTATAATTAGGCGAGTCTAACTATGTCTTCTCACATGACAAAACTTCTTTAGCAGACATAACCTTAATATAAAATGTGGGACGAACAAAGGCGATGGTCCTTTAGTTAGGCACGTAGTTTTATTGATAAAGATTGCTTGCTTTTTGCAATATTAACGCGCAGACGCGATCTTAAAGAAGCCTGAAACAGCCTAAAGTCGTTTTTAATCACTGAACAGAAAGAAACAGTATAGGCCTAATGATTGTTGCTTGACTATCGACTTTCTTTAATAAAAATCAAGTGCCTATATATAGTTTCAGTCATCGCAAATTTGTGGATCATGCAGATTCCATCTTTCGTTTCCCAGTATATGTATAGGACATAATATTATATAGGCTACATATGGTCTAAGCGCAATGTAGTTTAAGCTTATTCAACACTTCAAGGTTTTCTTGTGGGCTTAATGCACCACTGTAGCCTAATACGACATTTTATTTCCTACGTGTGATCCAGGAAGTCCTGAGGGGCAATTGAACTGCTTTGATTACTATACCGTGTGAAATCTGCTGGACATAATTATCCATTCTGAGCATTTATTTAACGCCTTTTCATGATATCTATTCTGTGAGCCAACAGATGACATGTCTTTTGGTTGAGCCTCGATGTGGCGCTGTCGTGGATCTCCTGCATTTCGTGTTGCTTCTCCTCAGGAATAGAATCGGCAACTACCGATGTTTGTCCGATGCTTTAACTGTGTTTCTTCCTTTAAGAAACGCCACAAAACTCACTTTTTCTCGTTGGCTTTCAAACATTTGGATACCTAACAGTTCCTCACCTGGCGACTGACCAACCGCGCCTCAGATTCGCGTTTCTCTGTGACCCTGCGCGCGTTAAAAATGTTTCAAATAACAATATTTATTTATTTTATTTATTTATTTCGGATATTTCTATAGCGCCTCCTCAAGTCTACTACTACTCAGAGGCGCTCCCGACTACAGCATTTGATACTGTGCCGGAATTTTCACGCCGAAGCGCCACGAGCAATCGCGAGTGAAGGACTTGTCCAAGGTCCGTACGCAGCGGCTAGAGTGGGATTCGAACCTGCAACCCTCTGGTCACAAGGCGCCGAACTTACCACTGAGCCACCACGCCCCAATAATGACATAATAATGGCTAGTCTGCTGGAACCAAACATTACTCAACTTGAAAGATCTGGGAGTGAAAGAAACGCTCAGATTACGTTGACGACCACGATTAGATATACGATACGATTCAAGATACGAAAACGATTACGATTACGATAACGAGTATATATGACTATACAATTACTCTATACAATTACTCTTACGAATACGATCTGAACGCTTGAAGAATGAAACCAGGGAAATGGAGCACGAACTGCTGACAACGAAATGTGAGATGAGAGCTTTGATTTTCACCTATACGGCAAAGTGCAGGATTAGAATCTTTTGCGCTGTTAAAACTAGCTTAGCTGATGCATACGTGAGGGAGCTGTACTGAAACATGTTTTTCAGACGATAGTTGCTTTTTTTGCGAAAACAGTATAACCATAAAATGCATTATCTGCACAGAAAGGTCGAAGTCACAAGAGGTTTTATAACCGGTCATAAACGACCGATAACAGCCGACATGTTTACGTGTTTGTCTGTCTACATATGCCTGCATACCTGTTTGTCCAGCCTTCTGGACTCTCGGCTGCTTTACTGTCCCCAGGACTACCTTCTTGGCTGGCCGGCTGCTTCTTTACTGCTGGCCTAAAGCCTGGCTGCTTCATACGGATGCTATGAACTAGTCACCGATGGTATCGGCAGATGGCGAGGGAGGGAGGCAGGCATGAAAACGCAGGTGCAGCTGGTGGACTTTATTAGCGACAGCTAAGATCAAAGTCTGAGAATCGATGATTGAGAATCATTGTCAAGCAAAAGCAATCTGCATATTAATTATTATATTAATTAATAATTAATATCGACTGAATAGACTATAGTCATGTATTTGCATTCGATTCACTGTGGAAATCATTGCCGAGTCTTTGACATCATTAGCATGCGCTCTACTGCTCGTAGAGATATGCAGGTGCTGCCCTGCATCAGCTCGAGCCAGTCGCGCCTTATCATGGCCTGGATGGACCTTCCTCTTGGAACAGTTTCCGTTGGACATGTTCAGCAAATATTTGCAAACGCTCATAAAACGACGCACTTATATAGATTAGGTGGCCACGAGTGCAACGCCTTTTCGAGGTACTTAAAAGGTGCAATATGAAGTGTCTTGATATATGCATACATGCATAGACAGATAGTCAGACAGACAGACAGATAGATAGATAGTTAGATAAATAGATACATGCATACATGCAATGTCATACATGCATACATACATACATACATACAATACAATACATACATACATACATACATACATACATACATATATACATACATACATACATACATACATACTTACATACATACATACATACATACATACATACATACATACATACATACATACATACATACATACATACATACATACATACATACATACATACATACATACATGCATTCAATGATTCACGCTTATTTACCTTTCACACATCTCTTTGTTTGACCTGGATGCAAAAATCATTAATTTTTCAATAAATTTTAGCATAGTTCGTGCATCAGAAATTGAGGAATTCCGTCATTTCAATAAGTTAAACGCTTACCAAGTCGTTTCCATATTTATAAAAAGTTTCTTACTTGGAAGGGAGCACATACCCCTCAGTGTTTTGGAAAAATTGGCATGCAGCGTATTCTCGTCTCTAATTTTACCACTACAGCTCTGCTATAGGCCTACATAGGCTACATTAAGGGAGGGTTAAAAAAGCAAGAAAACACGCACATACCTGTAATACATAACATGATGCACCGTTAAATCTGCCTCCATAGTATTCGCTCGATGGCGACACCAGTTAAATATGTGTGTGTGTGTGTGTGTGTGTGTGTGTGTGTGTGTGTGTGTGTGTGTGTGTGTGTGCAACAGTTCTCTCTGTGTGTGTGTGTGTGTGTGTGTGTGTGTGTATAGGTGTGTATAGGTGTGTGTGTGTGTGTGTGTGTGTGTGTGTGTGTGTGTGCGTGTAGGTTTGTGTGTGTATAGGTGTGTGTGTGACTCTGATATTTAGATATCTTATCGTGATCGTTATCACAACATATCTACAGCGCCCCAAAATAGCTAAGCAGCGAGAACAAGTGTAATTAATTAATACAATTAGGTAGGTGAAGGCCAGTTCGGTACCTAGCCTAGAGCCAAGGTCCCTGAATTTCGCAGGTTCTCCGCTCCTCCATCATCATTGCCCCTGTCCTTCATCCTCTTCCTCCTGTTCCTCTATCTATCATACCCTGGCTTTCCACTCAAAACTCTCTTTTTCAAGAACTTCTACTCTGATCCTCCGCCTACCAATTCTTCTCGCCCTAAACGACACCCGCCTTAACAGCTGCTCTCGATCCCTTCTCTCTTGATCTGCCCTAATGGTAACCGGACTCGGAACTCCTTTGGACTAGTCCTTGGAAAACCCCTCTGATTTGACTCAGCGCTCGTGAATGAACTGGTGCCCTGTGCGAGTGGTGCTGGAGATTACAATCACGATTACGAGCCATGTAGACGGTCAGACTGCTACGATGGACTGAGATTGCAAGAGATGCAGTGTTGGGGATGCTGGTAGCTGCCGTAATCGCAAACTCTAAACCTTTAAGGCGCTAATAAACAACAAAGCTTAGGTCTGCTCGTGAGCGATGTTTACCAGAAGGGTTGTCATGAAGTGCCGTTGCCAGGCAACCAAGGAGTGAGGTAGATAAGCCGTTACGGTAGGTTCAGAGAAGTGGGAAGGTGGGAACTGTATGAATCACGATAAGACTTACGAAAGAGGCTTGCTTCCTAGTTTCCAATGAAACCTGAGGAATGACGGATAAAGGAACTTTATGAGACTGCGCTGTAGCAACGCAGTAACGACTGTTCACTGTTCTATTCGATCGCTGAAGATATTCGAATTGGCAAATAGAAACCGGCGGATAAAAGTACTCAGTCACTTGCCTGTGTATTTTATGTTACCTGTATACCAATGACTTACGCACCAACATTTGTATATTAAGAGACCTACTTAGGCCTACTCTGAGCCTCTGTTCAGAGCGCTTCACTGACTCTCGATGGAAACACGTTTA
>OY744606.1:60945035-61025035 GCA_963556255.1 Allolobophora icterica
TTCCTTTGTGCTTATTTATAACTTTTGCCGCTGTGTTATCTTCGCAAGTGTAATCAAATATTCATGTTATGTTAGGTATTTATTCTTCCTTCTAAGATATCGATGTGAGTGGGTGTATGTGTGCGCGTACGAGTGAGCGCTTTTGTGTGTGCAGGTGAAATTTACTACTAAACTGTGATGATTATGCACACGCTTCCAGGAACAACAAGTCGTAATTATTATTGTTGTTTTTGCGAGAGAAGCTAAGGCGGTTGCCTAAACCGTCGATTGATCTATTGGTCATTTGGCTCGTGTAGTCTCTTACATTCCGCGTTGGTCTCTTTCATCAGTTCTTTTAATGACGCCAGCGAATGAAAGACATTTATGAACGCATCTTGGAATCGGTTAATGCCTGAAGCCAGCAAACAGCACCAGCTGCACCACCATCATTTGTAGCAGCAGTAACCAGTAGCCAGCAGCCAGCAGCAGTACCACTGACCGATGAACGGTTCCATGTCTCCCATCAGACTGGCCAGAGGAGGCTACAGCTGGAGGGCAGAACTTGACCTGGAATTCGTCTGGCCTTCTTGGAGATCTAGTGTCCGTTCCAATATCTATAGATGTCTTCCTACCTGTTCGCTTACCTACCTGTCTGTTAGCCTTTATATCTTACAGCCTCTCCTTTCGTGTGTCTACTGACCTATCTGCCCCGTTGCCTACCTACCTGGCAGCTTGGTTACCTTTTGTCTGCATATATGCAATTAACCGTCGTCTAACCACCCTTTAGTTTGCTTGCTATCTGCTTGCCTACCCGCTTGCCTACTTGCCGGCTTGGGTGTTTACCTGCCTATCCGCTTGTCCGTCTGCTTGGCTGGGCACCTACCCCGTGGCAAATCTCTCGGCATAGTGCTCCCCCGCTGATAGCCTGCGATGCCTCGTCGCTGGCGTTCTCGTTCGGCCCTCCTGTTTACTCGACTCATTTTGTCGAACTTTCGCTGTTATAGTATGTATACGCCGAGTCGTAGGAGTAAACACGACGAAGAGTTTGAGGCAACGAAGGTAAGAGGGAAAGAAGGATGCGAGGTAGGGAGTTAAGGAGGAAGGCTCGTCATTAGTGATGGCTCGATACAACGATCACGCAACGCCGGCTTACAGTAGCTCCACCTATCGATGGACATTAAGATCTCTCTTGCTCGACTAGTAGTCAATCATTGGATTTGACTTTCGTCTGACGCCAGGAACCTCGTTCATTCATTCAACACTACGTTCAGTCTTTGTAAACTATAGAAGAGACTGATAGAACCGTCGAAGTGGAACGATGGCTTTGCCTGTTTAGGTCACTAGGAAAATGTGAAATGGTGGAAAGCGATGAGGACTTACTGACTGAATTCCGAGTGGAATAATTATGATTTCTGGATGATATCGTCTGTCTGTGTCCTCTGGCGAGGGAAGTGAGTTGTACATCGAAACTGGACGATGGGTCGTCTGTGTGGAATACCGATGTCCTCGTTCCTTCTTCTTGTCATCTCTTACGGTCAGTGCTCAGTCTTTAACATTTACAGTCTACACTATTCTTATTCGTTGTTAAAATCGTTCTTCTGCATCAACAAATTCACACCTCAGTGTGTCTTTAAGATCAATGCCTCAGTAGATCGTTAAGATCAATGCCTTAGTAGATCGTTAAAGATCAATGCCCCCAATAGATCGTTAAAGATCGATGCCTCAATGGATCGTAAAAGATCAGTGCCTCAATAGATCGTAATAGATCAATGCCTCAATACATCGTAAAAGATCAATACCTCAATAGATCGTAACAGGTCAATGGCTCAATAGGTCGTTAAAGATCAATGCCTCAATAGGTCGTTAAAGATCAGTGCCTCAATAGATCGTAAAAGATCAGTGCCTCAATAGATCGTAATAGATCAATGCCTCAATACATCGTAAAAGATCAATACCTCAATAGATCGTAACAGGTCAATGGCTCATTATGTCGTTAAAGATCAATACCTCAATAGATCACAATGCCTGAATATGCCGTTAAAGAATAAAGCATCAATAGGTCGTCGAATATCCTGCTTGAACACGTCCGCAGATTCAAAGCTTCTGAAATGATGTCTGGCTCTGTGTTGTCTATTTCCGTCTATTTCCTAAACGAGTAAGCTACGCAATCATTCATTAAACACTCTACGTCATTATGTAGCCCTCTTTCTCCCACCACCTGCTCCTTCTTACTATCGCCACCTTCTCCGTCACAATCCCACATCACTCCAACCATCCATGCATCTACTAGTAACTGCTTCCACTAGCTTCTTCTCATTCTCTTACTCCTCATACTACCTACTCATCCGCTTCCAGTACCACTACCGCTAAACCCTCATCAACCAACAACCACCTTTCCCCTTTCCTACTGATCCATCACATCACCATCTACTCCACGATCTACTCCTCGATCTATATCCATCACCACAAATTCCGCCTCCTTCTCCAAGTTACATCCTCCTATTCAACCAGAACCTCGTCTTTCTTCTCATCCACGTTTTCTCATCCACTTCAACTGCCATCACCATGTCCTATTCAGCCACCTCGTGCAACCACCACCACCACCACCACCACCACCACCACCACCACCACCACCACCACCACCACCACCACCACCACCACCACCACCACCACCACCACCACCACCACCACCACCACCACAACCACCACCACCACCACCACCACCACCACCACCACCACCACCACCACCGTCATTGTTCTTTGGACCCAGAGTGGGACCACAAACCATCACATCACTTTCACCTTCACCCCAGACGACCATGTTCATTGAACTCAGAGTGGGCCCAACGACGACGCTGATATTCATGGCGGTAATAATTTTATGATGACGATAATATCGATAACAATAGTGATTTCAACGATGATGATGAAGACGACGATGATGAGGACGACGAGGGTGATAGGTTGATAACACCAAGGGCTGCGACTCAAGGGCCGGGTTTCCGAAAGGAAATGAAACAGATATAGTTCGAGTATTTCGTGACTTTCGGTTTTAATATTCGGAAAAATTCGTGAATTTTTGACCTATTTTAAAATTCGTAAAACTTCGTAAAAATTCATTGGGCCATTGTTTGGTTTTTTTTACATTGACAGTGGCGTTTTGCAAAGAGCAGCGTAAGCAACAACAACAAATGTGATGACGTCATGATTTGTTGATTAAGCTTCTAATTAGAATTTAATGTAAAATTCAATATAGGCCCTAACTGTTTATGACGTATCGAGTTAATTTAGTTAAAATCTAATTTCTCAAAGATGAAAGAACATGGACCGGAGTGGAAGTATGTAGTACTTTTGGAGGAGAAGGAAAAAGGTAATCCGAAGATACAGTGTTGTTTTTGTGACAAGGAATTTGTTGGTTGGTTTCTGGCTTTCTGCCCGAATTCGGTAGCATTGCATGGCGAAAATATAGAAACCACAGTCGAGTGGGAGTAGAGTTGGCTGTTCCTGACTCAGAATCACAGGACGGTGAAGAAGAAGAAGAAGACACAGCTCAGAGAACGTTGCCAACGGTCCTTAACCAAGTTTGGTTGCAAGTTGTGTCAGTGACTGACTTGAATGTGTATTTCTTTACGAACTTCTCTGCATCGTATCTGCTGCCGATCGTATCCTTAAGCGCGGTATTAGGACGAGACCTTCGATACTGTCTGTATCCCACTGCAATGTGATGTTGATCACATCGGGTACAAAGAAGTCAAACGCGGAGGTGTAGTGAGGGATATCTCGTCGTATAAAATTAGTGTAAGATGATATGCATGGATACACGGTCGCCATAGCAACCATCACAATACAACTATGAATGAATACTCGTTTATTGAAACATCATAGCTGACATAACGCCACTAGAACAAGAACAACGCAACTAGTAAATGCGCTGTTTTCGAATAATCTCTTCGATCTCCATGGCAACCATCATAATACAATCAGAAATTGAATTGTTTTCGATTAAGCCGTTCGGTCGTCATAGCAACCTTAACAGTACACTCAGAAATTGCATAGTTTTCGATAATTCTATTCGAGTTGGATTATATAGGGCTTCCACTGGTTCCATAAACACAGTAGCGGTAGGTATACTCAGGCAGAGTCACATTACGTGTAAACGTTGTCTTAGTCTGACGTGCACAACATTTCAGGGCCAATGTAAATTCATATCGATCAGAAACATGGATCCACTTCAAAACTTCAAACGTCAACGGAGCTCTATGCTTCGTCGTCATTATCGTCATCTGAACTTCATCATTATGATCATCGTCATCTGAACTTCATCATTATGATCATCGTCATCTGAACTTTATCATTATTATCATCGCCATCGTCATCTTTTATAAATAAAAGATGATGACGACGACGATGATAAAAACGATGATCTGCCTTCTTTGTCGTCGTTTGAAATTTATTATTATGTTCCTCGCTATCGTCATCTTTATTCTTGTTTTCAACACTATTCAGAACGCAACAGAGATTTTTATGAATTTGATACCCCAATACAGTTTAGAGCAGGGGTGGCGAACCTTTTTTAACGTGCGTGCCAAAATGCTGCTAAATCATTTTGCAAAATACCGTCGCGTGTCCCCTCGGAATTTTCCACAGTATATAATTATTTTTCTCATTTAGGTTTTAGTTAACAGAGCGTAACAAAAGCGAATTAGACATTATTTCAAAGATCGTTTTTGAATGGCACTAAAATAAAGTCCTTTAACAAAGAAAATGTGGATTCGTACAGGGCTTTGGTATTTCTAAGTTTGAAATTTTGGGGGACGCTCTGAATTCCGCGTGCCCAAAAAATTTCTACGCGTGCCACTTTGAGCACGCGTGCCATAGGTTCGCCATCCCTGGTTAGAGGTTCGCGTAGGAAACGTTAGGAAATGACCATGATCGTTAGCACCATAAATAGCCTAATTGCTGATTTTGCAATTGTCATTATCAGCACTTTAGCATAAATAGCCACAAATTCAGCCATCAAACCGACCGTTGGTTGGCCCCTGCCCACTACTAGTCACAGCTCTAGTTACCTGAGCACTGTTTGCTTATTGTTTATTTTGGTGGTGAACGGTCTCACCTGAACAACTGATTGGAAACTCATGAGCAGGGTCGAGGCTATTATAAACACAGCGCCTCTAGTTAGTTTTTCTTGAAGCGTCGCAGTCTATAAATATGTGAATACAATTACTGTATAAGATGGTCCCTCGCTCACGGACTGCAATTATAATGCAGCGCCCTCCTTCTCTGTTGCTGACCCTACGACCTGGAATGGGCTCCTGCAGTGGAGCTCCGTCTGGGTCCTGTGGGTCACTCTACTACCTTGTAAGCTAATTTCAAGACTACTCTTTTTTGCCGTGGCTTGACTGGGAGCGCTCCTGAGTAGACTGCCTTGAAGCGGCGCTATATAAATGTTCCATAATAATGATAATTTTCACAGTCAAGTAGGGATGGTTCTGTTCTGGAAGAAAAGAGCAAAAATGAAAGAAGGAAAGAAAGAGGAAAGAATAATGTTGAATGCATTAATCCATCCATCCATCCATCCAGCCCGATGGATGGATGGATGGATGGTGGATAAATGGATAGAAGACAGACAGACAGGCATAAAGATAGGCAAGTAAGTAAATAGGTAGGTAGGGTGAGTAAATATGTAGGTAGGTAGGTAGGTAAGTAAGTAAATAGGTAGGTGGGTAGGTATGTACGTAAGTAAGTAAATGGGTAGGTAGTTAGATATGTAGGTAGAGACAGACAGAGTCTGACGTGGCCATGCCTGAACACAAATCTTTCCTCGAAGGTTTTCCCATCGATTTTTTCTCTGACATTCCAGTCTCTGTCGACGGCATCTTCCACGAACTCTCTTCTCCATAATTGTTTTCATTAGTGTAGCTTAAGAAAAGTTCATGAGCGGGACGAGTTTTCAACCATCAGACTATGCAGAACTGCTATTTAAATAATTTCCAAATAATTGTTGTCAAAACGACTAAATTCTCTGAGTGACTGTTTGTCATTCCTTTGAATATTTCGCATAGACAATAAACCGTTTATCTCCTAACATGCAGCTGCTCTCTTTTAACACTTTAGCGACGAGCTGCATTGGTTGCCAGTCGCTGTTAGTCATGGCCGACCTTAGGCATAGGAAAAGCAGGCAGTTGCCTAGGGCGCCAAAATCTAGGGGCGCCATTTGCACAAAGAAATGTGTGTTAACAGTTTTATGTTTTTCACTTTTTTAAAAACCAAATGTATGCTTTGCCTGGGTCGCCATTTGGGCTAGGGCCGGCCTTGCTGTTAGTACACTCTCGTCTTTAAAGTGTTAAACATTTTCACAAATAAGAAATAAAAGTTCCTTTAATCGTCCTCATTCTTCTTATGTCTGTGCTCATAATGGATTTATTCAGAGTCCTACATTGGGAACACTTCATTCTTCATTTTGACGATATCTTGACATAATGGTGATTCACTGTACAGTAGCAATGTTACACATCAGTCATGTACTGTATAGGCCCCTATCCAAAGATGCAGAGAGTGGCACGTGGCTGCATTGCTGCATTGGTGCAGATATTCAAGCATCTGAGGCGGAGATCATAAATAATCAAACAGACGAAGACTTTCCTCACAACTTCAGCAGATCTTTTTGTTCTTCGATTTCCTTATTTGTGTTTCTTTACTCTAAACGAGAGAACGAAATTCACAGAGTGTTGGCAAGTGCAGGACATACAGCGTGTTTGTAAATGCAGACAGACAGACAGACAGACAGACAGACAGACAGACAGACAGACAGACAGACAGACAGACAGACAGACAGACAGACAGACAGACAGACAGACAGACAGACATGCATATATACAGATATACAGATAAACAGACAGTGTTTGAAAGAGTAAGACGCCTAGACAGACAGAGAGGCAGATGGACAGACACAGGAACATACATCTAGAGAGACCGCATGTTTCGCTTCCACTGAAGTCATTGTCGTGTTTTCATAAGATTGCGCCCAATCATTTGAAAGCGACATTTATATAAACCAATTCCAAAGTTCCTAGATCTCTTCTGAAATATGTGTTTCATCTTACTTATTTATTTCCTTAGACCATTTGATAGAAAGACTGATAATGGAACGAACAAACCTAGTCAAATATTTGCCCGGAAGTTCACAGTCGTCTAAAGAGCATATATCAGGGAAACACGGACTCACCCTGCTTATCACTGGCAGATAAACGCATGTTGGTGTTATTCACATATCCATTTAGCTCCTTTACCTGCAGAAATCTATAAAGTGATGTTGTTCTATTTCATTGGTTTCTTGCGGAGTCTTTAGAACGAATGCAAGTCAACAGACGAAATTGCTTCGCTGTAATCTCGCTTGTACAAAGATAAGCGCTACATAAATGTCAAGAAAAGGAAAATATAAAGTAATTTAACCGAATGTCTTCTGTTGCGCCGCCATCTTATGCACAAGCATCAACCGCTGGCGCGCCAGGGTTCGCTAAGGATTACAAGGTCGAGAACCAGAACAAACAGATGAAAAATTAGGAAAATAAAGAGTGTTTGCTTGTAAGTCTGAAATTGGTAGGAAACGGACGCACGATTAGGCGCAGCAGCAGTAGCTGTAGCAGCAGCAGCAGCTGTAGCAGCAGTATTAGCGGCAGGTTCTAGATATGTATGTGCATTAGCGTATCAAGAGAACGGTATTACGTACTATTTGGCCACTTGACAGTCTCAGTCTGCATGGGGCGCTTACATTATAGCCCTCTCGAGATTAGCGTTCTCAGCCACCAGTATCCTTCCGTTTTCCCCCTCTTCCTCTTCTTTTCCTATTTTCTCTCTCTAATCTTCCTGCATATATAATATATACACATACGTATGTATATATATATATATATATATATATATATTATTCTGTTTTTCTACAACCGTTTCCTTTACAAACCGATTGTATGTAGTGGTGAAGAGCGACATTCAGTTTTAGAACAGAAGCAGTTACACAAACATTGAAACTCTGCAGTTTCTCTGTATGTTCTTATGTTTCTATGTTTCTCTGTACGTCTGTCTGTCCTTCGTTTGGTGTATCAGTCTTCGTATGTCTTTGCCTCTGTTATCAACTGTCTCTCTTCTTGTCTGTCTGTCTGTCTGTCTCTTAACATGTTCCAGTCTATCTATATCAGTCTTTATCTGTCTCTATATTTGTCTGTCCGTTTGTCACGCTCTGTGTTGCTCGAGTGTTTCTGTGGTTTCTTCCCTTCCCCCGTCTTCCCCATCCTTTCGTCATGGCGGCGGAGGCGGCGGAGGCCTGTATCCGACTTGAGCAGACACGTGCGCTGGCGCGCAGTGGCCCGGCGTAGTTGCGTTCGGTTGCTGCAGCAGAAGAGAAGAGTGAGAGGAGGCACGAAGGAGGGATGGAACGGCGCGATGCCACATGGTATTTTAAGCGGCCTATTCCCTCGAACCAACGCTCCTACTTCAATCAACAGATAACGATAATCGGTTCGACTTCTGCACACACACACACACACACACACACACACACACACACACACACACACACACACACACACACACACACACACACACACACACACACACACACACACACACACACACACACACACACACACACACACACACACACACACACACACACACACACACACACACACACACACACACACACACACACACACACACACACACACACACACACACACACACACTCTCTCTCTCTCTCTCTCCTCTCTTTCGTCTTCCCTGTCTATCTTTCTCCCTGTGTCCCTGTGTACCTCTGCCTCTGTCTTTCTGTCTCTCCCTTCCTCTCTGCTATCTATTCAGGGAGTCAGAGAGATACTGCATGTGCTGTAGAACGACGACATACCTACAACCTCCCCCGCTGCGCTCTCGAGGCCTTTCTGTAAAGCGTTTCGTTATAATTATTTACGAAAGTGTCTGGGTCGGAAGCTGTGGTCAATATGCGTCAAGTGGAAAGGTCTTCACCTGTCAGACGCACATCCCGTGTTCGATGACTTGATACATGTCTTGCCGGATGTAGGCCCAATTTATGTCATGAATTTTATTACATAAATACATCCGGCAC
Organism: Allolobophora icterica; assembly: GCA_963556255.1. Classification (NCBI taxonomy): domain Eukaryota; kingdom Metazoa; phylum Annelida; class Clitellata; order Crassiclitellata; family Lumbricidae; genus Allolobophora; species Allolobophora icterica. The sequence continues at coordinate 60,954,136 of OY744606.1, forward strand.
ATATCCTTGTCACACACGTCGACCTCTCCAGTGTTTTAGTTTCTGGGGTTGGGCTCAACTCTCTACCGCTTCTTCTAACCCCATCAACTATGTAACTGAAAAGATACCAGGGGCCATAAAACTAAATAACTCGCGAGTCGCCAGTTGTTTCATGTGCAAAATATAAACATTAGACTTTGACCTGAATGCGTTCGCGTTCCTTGGGAATCTGTACAATTATCGACCTCCAGCTCTTTTCAGATAACTAGAACACTGGGCTACTCTATATACGTGTAGATAAGCCTAAACCACTTCTACCTAAACCTATCGTTGGTGGACTAATCTCTTTACTACTAGGGGTCACTTTGAACTTGTCTGACTACTCAAATCCCGCCTTTATCGAAATGGGATTTGCTGACCAACGCAGACTACTGGATCGAATGTTAGTGCCACGTGCCAGCTGCACCTTTTTTGCCTGTATCTAATAGTTCTCAGTAAGTCCTGAAGCAGGCGAACTGACAAGACAAAGAGTTCGTGAATTCTGGTCTAGCAGCCGAAGAAGCAAACGCATTCCACGACAGGTGAACGGAATGGTGAAAGTTTCAATGCCTACGGGTTCCGGCTTCTTGTCCGCCGAAAGTCAGCGTTAGCTGAAGACAGGAAGGTTGTCTATGTAGAAGCCAGTGTTTTGTATATGATGAAGTATGATATGCACATGCGCGTGTGCTCAGTATATGCATGGACTTTATGAGGAACCAGCGTAAGATTACATTTTAGGAGATGTGTGCTGTATCACTGCAGAGTTTCTGCGACCAGGCGTGTTGAAAGAAGTATGAACCTTTTGTAATGTTAGAATGATAACTCTTTGCAAGCCAGGCTTCATTTGTATGTCTTTTTCAGTTGCGCCGAACCAGCTTAAAAACAAATAAAAAAACTGAAAACACAAAACCGATTAGACTATCTGAGTCTGTTATTTGTCATTTCTGATGCATCGCAGTAGATTTGATTCTTCGCAAAGCAGACTAATGCGCAACATGGTTCATCTATTAGACAGATTTAGGACAACAACATGGGCGTCCGCAGGAATGTTTCGTAGGGTGGAGGAAATTTTAATGGGGCAAAATTTTCTAGAGGGGCAAAATTTTCTAGAGGGGCAAAATTTTCGTAGGGGGTGCAAAATGACGTTTTTTGCATGGCTGACTTACCTTAATAATTGTGTGTTTTAGCATTGAAAATCGTGTTGGGACTGTTGGAATAATCATAATAATCAAAAGATTTCATTTTTGTAAAATATTTTCAAAATCAAAAGGGCAAATGCTCCCCTTACCCGCTCCGTAATCCCATGAACAGCGATGCAAACAAAAGCATACAAGCTAAACTGCATGAAGTTGTTGTGTAGGCTATATTATAAGCAGTCGTGCTGAAAGAAGTGCTGAAAGAAGTTATGAACCTTTTGTAATGTTAGAAATGCAAACAAAAGCATACAAGCTAAACTGCATGAAGTTGTTGTGTATATTATACGCAGATACCTTGAAATTTGTCTCAAATTTAATATGACTAATTAAGCCAGAAATTGACATCACAAGATAAACGCTGCCTGCAATTAGAACACAACAGCAAAAAGCTTAAACAACAACTTCGGTACACTGACTGAACTTCGAGTTTCCAACAGTGCAACTCGGAGTTTACACTGAATATGAAATTGAGGAGTTGGAAATTGATATAACTGAAGAAGAGTGTGAAAAAAGAAAAGGCTCCGGGAAACGACGGAGTAAGAGCCGAACTGATTAAATATGGAGGTGAGGTGATGTCGAAGATAGCAGACGATGCTGTAGAACAACATATGGGTAACGGGTAAAGTACCGAAAGCATGGAGTGGTGGGTTCATCATCCCGATTCCGAAAGAAGGGAGATCTGGGGAACGCACACATTCGCATTTCTCTACCTGAAAAGATCATGAAAACGGTAATGCTGAATGGTATGAGGATTGCTGTGGATCTTAGTAAAAGCTGAGACAGGAGACGGCGGGATTTAGGACGTGGCACATTTAGACAGATAACTGAGTGTAAATGTGGGAAATTCCTGTATTGATAAACTTCATTGAGTTTCTAGAGGCCTTCGATAGTGTGCACAGATAGTCACTGTGGAAGGTATCGATCAGGAGCCATGGAATTCAAACAAATGTAGTTTATGTCACCAGCAGCTTTTGTGATGGCAGTGAATTTCCAAAGGTTAAAGCGCTATTTAAAAAAATAAGGATAGTGCATCAGCTTTTTCACAAGCGCTGCGTCGTGTGAAAGGGATTGTCCAGCGACACCAGATGAGGAGGAAGCAGATGAACTGGTAAAGCGGGTCTTGTTTAGGACGAGAAAGACTGGAAGGCGAAGGCTTGGATGGACCAAGGAGGAATTCTTGAAGACACTTTAATTTCGAGTAGAAAATCTGGGAACTGATCGACAGGAAAGCCTGAGGTAGATGATGGTGGGCAAGCCGCGATATTTGTGGAAGAACTGAGAGTTTGTGGAAATCGGAAGAGGAATCGTTCCAGTCGAGGTGCACCGTGGTATGTGGATCATTGAGATGACATTGACTGGGAACGGGAGAGAGTGAGACAAGAGGATGATTGAGGATAATCGGGTAGAACGGGGTGGCTGGATGGTGAAGAGTTTGCGAAGGCACGGGAGAGAGTGAGACAAGAGGATGATTGAGGATAATCGGGTAGAACGGGGTGGCTGGATGGTGAAGAGTTTGCGAAGGCACGGGAGAGAGTGAGACAAGAGGATGATTGAGGATAATCGGGTAGAACGGGGAAGAGTTTGCGAAGGCACTTTGGCTTGGAGTGTTTTCGGTAGTTGTAGGTTAGTGATAGCATTTTGAAGCGGATGTACTCAGCCAACGGAGTGATTTAAGGATGGGATTAATATGGCATTGCTTGAATGTCCTGGTGAGAGCTCTAACGAGTGAGTGGGGTGAATGGTTGCAGATTGAAACAAGAGTACGACAGAGTTGTGTTCTGGCATCGATGATTTTTGTCTTGGTTCTGAATTCTGTAATGGCGAGAGGGACGGTAGGCAGTAACACTGGACTAAAGTAGATAAACAGTGATAGTTTGAGACGTGCACTTTGTAAATGATGTCATGCTGGACAGTATATAGCGTCCGTTCTGTACATGGAAAGGCCCGAAAGAACTAATACAAAAATCATACGGGAGGCAACGAAGGTGGGACTCACTATCGATCCAAAAAAGATCAGGATCATGAAAGTGAGAAAATGCCTGAGGAGAATTATGCACGTTCCATGGCTGGTAAATATCGAATAGAGTTTTAAAAGAACGGACAAGATAAGGAGGATAGACCTCTTTAGAGGATATTATCGGAAAGAAAAGACTGCTATAAATAGACCACCAAGGTGGGACAAGTATGAACAAAGATGGAAGAGACAAAAAGCGCTGATCTGGAGTCCTGGTGGAAAAGAGGTGGGAAGATCAAAAAAGAATTGGCCAGAGACAATCACAGACGATCTGAACTGTTTGGGAATGCGGTGGGACGAGGCAGGAAGACTAGCGATGGACGGACACAATGCAGAGGCAGAACGTTGTTCGATGTGCAGCTCTGAACAAGAAGGACTAAACACTAAATAAAATTTTTATATACACTGATTATGTTATGTTCATTGCGTTGCAGTATAATGCAATTTGGAATTTTTTTTATAGCGCTTAGTGCATTCCTCCACTACATGTACGCTTTCTTTTCCACTGAACGGATGATTCAGCATCTTTTCGATCATAACAAGGGTTTTAAGTGGTTCAGAAGACGTGTAGTCTGCGAATGTACATCTGACATCAGAGCACTGGAACTGGTTAGCTGTGAATTGATGTCGACAACAGTTGTTTACACCAGCTAATTGAAAAGCACAATCAGTTTTCTTATAATATATCTATACAGTCGTATTAAATTGATATCTTTTGTCATTTCGGTAAATTTCCTATGATATGCTTCTGTTATTGTGTTCTGTCGTTTCCCGTTCATGGATATGGACATTTGTTGATCGAATAAGATATTCGATATTTTCAGCCACGAAGCGCATTAATTGATGGCCCTATGATCAGGATCTGAGTTTGAGTTTTGTGGTAATCAGAACTTCACTAGACAAACTTCCTAGTTATCAGCCACGGTCTTCACATTTCTACAGGCAGATTGAAGTTCTGGCCACGCAGATTGAAGGCTCTTACACGTAGGTAGGTCCTATAGCCAAATAGCTCAGCAAGAGCAACTAAGCCACGAGTATAGTAGAATATCATTTAAGTATGGAATGGGTATATCATGTAGGTATGTGAGTGTGGGTGATAATGCAGATGATCAAGGGTTAACTTTTGGTTAGTCATCGAGCAGAGCAAATACGGGCAACTGTTGCCTTGGAGATCTGCTAGCGTCTGTTCTCTGTTACTCGGCGCAGGCTTCGTTCGCTTGAAATGAAATTGCAACCGCCAACCGACGTCCATGCAGGTCCAGATACAAGATCTTAATTGGACATAGATTGAAATATTCTCGTTAGGTCGATGTAAAGCCTTTAAACTTAACTAGCTCCAGACCACTGTGAATCATGCATTCGCTTGCTGCTTGCAAACACGCCAAAGGCAAATATAATATACACCGCCACACGATAATACATCTTTAGCAATCTATATATGTGTATTATCTGGTTGTGTATATCAGCGAAAGATATAGATAACAAAGACTGTAAGCGCTGTTATATACAGGGTATGCTCTTCTGAAAATCGACCTTGCTATAGATCAAATCAAAATCAAACCATTTTATTTCTGCAACCACAAGAACAAAAGAAAGGAAACAAAATTAATCAACAACTACTGGTTACACGAGGGGCCCAGAAGGGATCAAAGATCCAGCTAAACAGGGAAACATTAATAAATACCGTACAACATGATGTAATGAAGGCAGCCAACCGATTCTTAATTATAAGTAAATCCACAGCATCTAGCTCAAAGAAAGGAAAATGGAAAAATAAGAAAGGAACGAAATAATGAAAAACGTGATGCCCAGGTATGCATGCATGTAGCTGGCATTTTATTTATATGTGAATTTTTCCATTGCCACGGGGCATACAAAGAAATAATAACCAACTTGCAGTCTACGGACATGTTCATCTGTTTTCTATAACTCGACATTTGGACCAAATAAACATTGAATTGCTTGCTGAAATTTTTCCTCGAAGCCTTTTTGCCGCAAGAGTAAGATTGCTGCTTCTCGGATCGTATGGCTGTAGGTTACCGTAAACAGCAGTAGGGCTGGAGACTGAGGAAGGTAACATGTATTACGGAAGCCCATAACGGCATTCCTACGGCGCTGAATATTCGAGGATAATGTAATGTAAATCTCCGAAATTTCTCAGTGCCACACAAAAGCCAAGTCAGGGAGACCAGCTTAATCACCGGCGCTATATCAAATCAAGTCCGCAATAGCCATGTCCGCCTTATCCGTTCCTGTGCCAGGTCAGAGTCCGGGGAGGTCAAGCCGAGGAGACAGCAGGGTGCTACGGTGGTAATCGGTGATGATGGCGGTTGTGTGGTGGCGTAGGAATGGAATCAGGATAGGATAGCTTGAAGAGTTCGGTTTTCAGTGTTGAGTGGAAAGCAGCGGAGGACAGTGCGAGCGGAGGAGAGGTGATGTCAACAGGCGATATGGGAGGATGAGCAAACTGCCGGAGATCTTTTGGGAGATTGTTCCAAAGACCCGGTGCAGCATAGACTAAGGAGCGGTTGCAGAATTTCAGAGATGAGGAGACTGAAGGCCGAGATAAAGAAAGATATGATGATGAGCGAGTAGACCCGGGCGGTTGGATGGTAAATAGCTGGCGAATGTAAGAAGGTTGAGAGGTTTGAAGGGCGTTGTACGTAGGAGATATGATTTTGTAATGGATGCGTTGACGGACTTTCAGCCAATGAAGTGATTTCAAAACAGGAGTTATGTGATGGTGTTTGGGTGTTTTGGTGACTGCGCGGGCGAGGGTATTCTGAATTGTTTGCATGCGTTTTATTTGGGAAGAGTCGATGTTGTAGAAAAGGGAATTGCAGTAGTCAAGTTTGGAATGTACAATGGAGGTGGCTATTGTGCATGCAGTTTTGTAATCGAGTACTGGGGGCAGTCGACGAAGGTTACGGATGTGCATGTAGCAGGTGCGAGATAGCTGAGTGATGTGGTCGGCAAAGGTAAGGTTTTTATCAAAGATTATTCCAAGATTGTGGACAGGAGAAGAGTAAGGTACGGGAGAAGAGAGATCTGTTGGCGAAAGGTCGGAAGGATAGGTTACTTTGCTTAGTTGCTCGCGGAGGCCAATAATGAGAATAGAATTAAATGCGTGCATTTCTTTTTTAATTAATTCTTCATACTTCATTTGAACTTGCGATTGAAGTGAAACCACACACACTGACAGCAGACCTTACGTATGCCGTTGTGTAATTTACAAATGTTGCACCACAGACTCTTTTTTATAATAGGTGTTAGGTCGAAACAGGAGGGCTGCTGGGGAAGTCCCGTAACAGTCTTGAACCACCCAAAAAATTCCTCTCGGATGCTTTGGAGATTCTACCTAAATTAAGAGAATCATCTCATTAATAATTAATCTAGTCTAAGTTGAACCAGCGTCCCTCAGTTGGCTGAATTAGAGGTGCGGTGTTTAATCTAGTCTCCCTCTTCTGAGGGGAAAAAAGGTTTATTGGCGGGGGAACCAACAAGGGCGACCTTTTTTGGGAAATTTCATCCGTGTTCCAACGTCCAACGACGTTTTTTGGGAATTTCATCTTTTTTTAGTAATTCCTCCCACTTTCCTGACTTTCATGACTTTATTCGGAAACTGAAAACATTGACGACCTTTTTTTAGGAATTTATCTCTCAAAAACTTTCATGTCTCTTATTCTTTCATTTTATTCTTATATTACTCGTTTACTCGTCTCTGGGGAGAGCGCAACATGTATCCTACCTAAATTAAGAGAGCGCAACATGTATCCTCCCCTCCCCCCCCCCAATGGAGTCTACATTAAGATATTGCTGGCCTCTGGCGGGGAGACATAAATCCTGGGGGAACTTCCCCCCTCCAAAGGTGTCTAGATTAAACACTGTTAGAGGTGCTAAATTAATTGCTCACATGCGGTCACCCTAGCATTGGGAGACCAGTCTGTAGAGAGGTCTGGCTATTCGTCCTCCCATAAGTCTAGCTTAAGAAAGTGAAGTCGGTAAAACCCTTGACCATAGGCGTATAGGCCTACATTACATCTACGTGCTAATCGTAAACTCCAAATTTCTAAAGCGCTAGATTCTTTTGTGTTTGCTTCTTCAGCAACATTTTGTCGAGATAGTTTAAAGAGATTGAACAGAAGGAAGTCAGTGTGTATCGTAGGCCTACAACATACACACCGTTTAAATGACGACAGAAAGGTGGGTTTAGAGGTTTGCAGACACGACAGCTGGCAAGTCAAGCTTTGATTGCAGACACATGCTTATCCAACGGCCATGGGACGCACGCCAGCTCCTCTACGCGAGGCTTTTTACTGCAGGAACTATCAACCCCATGCTGGCTTACCACCAGCTCCTGAAAAGAAGGCTCTCCTGACGGTCTTCCGATAAGCCGGTCTTCGAAAATTAAAATATGTATAGATTGTAAGCGTTTGAAATGGAAATTTCAACACGGAAACTGTTACGGCGCTGTCGACAGATACATGCATGCATCGACCGTAACATGGGCTTTTAACTGGACTTTTTGAAGTTGTTTGCCAATATGAGACTGCTCTATCATTTATACTGTTTCACATCTCTGCGAGCAAGCTGTAGGCTCCAGTAGCCTACTGTCATTGGCTACTGTAACAATAGGCAATTAATCGCCATGGCAATGAAATGGATTCGAAATTCGCGTTCAGTAGAGTAAAAACAATAGTTGTTGCTATGGCAAACGCTCTCATTCTGTTAAATTAGATATTGATGACAATCGAATGACGTCATGTTTTTTCGAATGTAAAGAAATCCAGTCTATCATTTACACTCTCTTTTCCAAATGTTATTTTCTTCTAATTACATCTATGTTTTATATCATTTCTCCACTTGTTCACCAATGTGCGGTTCGCTTTTGGTTTTTCAAGAAAGAATATTAATAAAAATAATCTTATCTATTTTAAAACTTATATGGCGCCGTTATAGCAATCAGCAAGACATCAATCGATGTTTACTTCAAGTAGTAAATGCATTGTTTGCAACTGTAGTAAATGCATTGTTTGCAACTGTAGTAAATGCATTGTTAGCAACTGTAGTAAATGCATTGTTAGCAACTGTAGTAAATGCATTGTTTGGCTCCGATAGACAAATCTTTAGCAAGATTTTAGCAGACTGTTTTCGATGTCATAGCGATGGTTTAAGCAAAGGATGACATTTGACCATTTTGAACGACGTGCGTCTACAAAACCTCGTCCTAGGTGAGACTAAGGTTTCCTAGTTTGAATAATTCAGACAGGTTTATATCTGTGCATCCGTCCTTCAGACCGTATCGATCCACTTGCCTCTCTATAAGTTCATCCTTGCGTTCGTCTGTCTGTCGACCGTTGTGCTAATACTCGCATTGACAGACACAATGTGCATTGACTGCACAATGTGCCATGGTGATAGAATGAGTCTGAGTGACCTTTTTCTTGACCCGCAATGTATATCTATCTGATTTCAGTCCATGTCCACCTTCTGTTCTGCGTCTGTCTCTGAGTTCAGTCTCTGATCCCATCTGTTCTCCTTCCTTCGGTGCTGATCCGTGCACGCCTTCTTCGCTTTCGCATTAATGCTGATGATATGCGGAAATTTATTTCGTTCGATAATTCTTCAAACTTCCCTTGAACTGACGGTGGTTGGCCCTGAAAACACGACATGTGCAGCCCAAGGAATGTTATGGGTCAAGCATAAAGGACGTCCGCAATGAGGGGAGGGAGAGGTCAGCCAAATGCGGACAAGGGGTAGGGGTTATGATCAGTGCAGACATTCGCATATAGAATCTAGAAAATGCCTAAATGAAGACTAAAAACTAAGTATGATTACTAAAAGAGAACGAAATAGCCATAAAAAACTAAATCTAGAAAGTTAGTCTCATTTGGGGGCTTTATGTGTAATTACTGGCTTAACAACATCTAGTACTTGTTGTTGATTTGGTCAATAACGTAAGCTCTTGAACGAGGACTTCGTGTCGGAGATTGCTATAATACGCTGGAACTTGCCTGGAAGAGCTGGCTTTTCAATTGAATTCGACGGAAGAGTTAGTCTCCACAGAGTAAGAGTGTTTAAACAGGCTCTTTGAAAATATGAATTAAAGTTTGAGTTTTTATTTGAAGATTTGAATGAGAGTATGATGGAACGAATTTGGGCAGAATTGAACCAAGACGGCAAAAAGAAATAGAGATAGACAAAACAAGGACAGACGGACTGAAACACAGAGGAACAGAGAAGTTTCTGAGCACGACAGCTACACCAGTAGTGGATTCTAAATGTAGCCTATGCTGGATGAACGAAGAGGCACCAGTTTTGACAGTTGTTTGGTCGGTCGGCGGAGGGATATGTTGGTTTGATAAAGTAGTTCGTGCTTTTGCACAGCGCCGACACAATTCCGGTGTTACGCTTTCCTATCTCCATGCCAACCACAGTTGTTGCTCAGTATTCTATAAACAAGGTACAGAGACGAGCTCAGATGAAGGAGAACGTAGCCTCTCAAATGGCATCCAGTTACAGATAAGATTGGTTGGTATTCACTCGATGGATCGATGATGGCAGGTTAATGGACGAACGGATAAAAGAATAAAAGGATAGCTGGATGGATGAGTGAATGGAGGCATAGATGGCTGGATGGAAGAAAGGCATGGATGGATGGATGGATGGATGGATGGATGGATGGATAGGAATGGATGGACGGATATATGGAAGGATAGATGAGCAGATGAGTCTATGGATGGATGGATCGAGGGATAAATGAATTTATTAATGGATTTATATTCGGACGGATGGGTAAATGGATGGATCTATGGATGGATGAATGAATAGATGGATGGATAGATAGATCTATGCTTAGATGGATTGGTATTGATGGACGGATGTGTGAATGAATGAAGTGATGAACGGATGAGCATGCAGATGAATATTGTATTGTATTGTATTTAAACATTTATAAAGCGCCTCTAGTAGGGTGAACCGTTCAGAGGCGCTCCCAGTGCGCAAGGCCGAGAGAAAAGAAATAAGTCTTGAGGAAAGTAAAAGAAGATGAGGGGTTACTTATTAAAATTAAAGAGCGAGTAGAAGGAGACAGTGTATTCCAGAGAGAGGGACCAATTGAGGCAAAAGATCGGGACTGAGCCATAGCTGTTCTAGTACGAGGAACTGAGAGATCAAATCTGTTTGAGGAGCGAAGTGGACGATGCGAAGAGACAGAAAGAGGCCGGTGAATTACATCAATTAAATATTTGGGGGCGAGACCCCGCTGTGTCTTTGACACCAGAATAAGGATTTTAAACTTAATACGTGCAGAGAGAGGAAGCCAGTGCAGTTTCTCAAACATGAAGGATGAAATGCGTGAGTAGCGTGGCAGACGGGCAATTAATCTTTATATTAATTAATTAATTAATATTAATTAATCAATTAATTAATAGATGATTAGATGACTGGATGTACGGACGAAAGCAAGATAAACAACAATACGGTTGAATAATTAGTTGGGTGGAGAGGTAAAGAAATAGATAAATTAAGTACGAATAGTTGAGCGGTTGGATACATGGAATAATGTATGATGGAACTGATGGATGAATGGAAGAAGAGACAGGTTAAGCTATAGATCAGTTGACAGATGAATAGCTGTGTACTGTAGGCCAACAGACCTCCGGGAGATTCGCTGGGTCAAAGAATTGACAGATTTATTATAAGTGCCTCTGTTCTAATCTGGCATGATCTAAAGTAGGATTTTGTGATCTGATGTGATCTGATTTCTGGATAGAATCCGATGCAAAGCAATAATCTTACAATTCACTCAAATTCAATGTTAAAGGAGAAAATCAAAAGACAACGAACGACTATTTTTAAAAGGAGCACAATCACAAATGCTAATAGCAAAGACACCAAAGCTTTTACCGCACGAAAATATTAATTTTAATTGGTTTATGTTGAATTTATTCTATTCATCTATACAGCCTGCTAAGTTCGTTGCTCTTCATTCATCAAAACACTAAAAAATAAAATTTATTTTAAATAAATGTAATTAATTCTAGAAGCTTTCACTCACCGAAATTTATAGAAAAAGAATTAAAAACTTACTTTAAAATGTCCAAAGCAGTAAAACTGAAAGTCTGCCGGTCGAGAATAATTGTAGTTTAAAAACAGAAAACCTAATGATGCAAAAGTCTCGCTGTTCTGCAAAGAGCGAGTAAATAATCCAAACGGATCCGACAGGATTTCAGCAATTCATTAATTCGTTGAACCACAAGATTTTATGGCCTAGTCACTTGAATCATTAAAGAAGGAGGTGAATCTTTAATAAGTTCTTAAGAGTTTTGATGGTGACATTCATGGTTGGTGGCATACTGCAAACTTTCCGTTACAGACCTAGAAACAGAATATCATGTAAAATAAAGGCTTTTATGTCAAACAATAATTACCATTTAATGATTGTATGAGGCTAAAAGATTTCTACCACGGTGTAGGCCCTACTTAGACTTAAAATATTTATTCCTATACTTTTGCACTTTTGAAGTTCGCTCTGCTTGCATTTCTTTATCAAGAAGTCCATTTTGTTTGGTTGAACCTGCAATGTAAAATATGACGATGGTCCAATTTAGATATGGGCAGAAATCTTTAATTATAATTGAATTTAGAAGAAAGAAAAAAAGTTAGTATTATGCTTACATAAAATAAGTTAGTATTATGCTTACATAAAATAAGTTAGTATTATGCTTACATAAAATAAGTTAGTATTATGCTTACATAGCCACAGCTAACTAATGATGACTAATGTTAGGTTGTTAATTAATATTATATAACTAACATTACATCATTCAACTAACATTACATTGCTGCTTTAGCTATCCATATTATTTTTTTCGCTATGATTCCCATGTTAATGTTCCTGGGTGCGGTGTGCCATCCAGTTTTTTTCAATAAACGAACATATATATATAGTCCCTATCATATACTTAATAAATAAAAATAAACCTTGAAGATTGTAATAAAAGTGATTTCAGATCAAAATAAATTAAGTTAATATTAAAAATAAAATAAGTTAGTATTAAGGTTGGGCTAACTAACTGGTATTATTAGCCTTTTTATCTATTATTTTAATATATTACCTGTTGATTTTCCCGAATTTCACCTGCTGAAATTCCCGCATGATTTAACTCAAATTTTGCAACCATAGCTTGCGAGCTCTAACAATATTATGTTTAATCACAAGTCCCTGTCCTATAGGGCCTACCTAATAAATAAAAATATACCTGGAAGATTGTATTTTGGATCCAGAGTTGCGCAGAATTTCCGGAATTTATCGTCGTCCACCAGTCTAATCGGAAGTCCAGTTGAAACTAGGAATTCTGTCAGCGCCTGATCACGTTTGATGGCCTCATTGGAATTAACAGCCCACCGAACTGGCTGTTTCATCATAGAAATTACAGACTGAGTAGCCCTTTCGGGCCTTTCGGCTGACTCACCCAACTCCTCGTCAATTTTTCTTTTATTCGTAGAAGCTGTGGGCTTTCCGGATTCCTTGTCTATTCGTGTGCATGAGTTAAACTCAGCCACGTGATTTGTTCGCAAGTGCACCTTCAGATTTGTGGCGTTTTTACCTGATAATAGCTTGTTGCAATGTTCGCCTACATCGTTCTTACAAACACAACGACTTTTGTTCAAAACCGCATTGTATTCGAAAAAATTCCACACATCACTATCTTGCCGCCGGCCACAACCGACCTTGATCGTTGACTGCATTTTAGAAATATAGCCTACTGACCGCTAACTAATCGAGAATAAAAGCTGAAAGGACTGAAACGGAAGTTTGCTTGACCGATACAGCATTCAGATATGTGCGCCAATCAGTACGTGCACCGCTAATCTTTGCAGACATGTCCGCCACTCGGTTTGTGCGCCACACAAGAAAAAATTAATTCAGTTTTCAACTTTCAAGTTTAGTTTTAGTTGTAGTTTTTTTCAGTTTAGTTTTAGTTTCAGTTTTCAGAATGTCGTGGTCTACGCGGGTGCATGCATCAAGGGAAGAAAACCGACGCGTCAACAAGCTTGTTTACAACGCACGGAAAATTCTGCAGCAAGCTGTCAACATTAATTCGGTGCATGCAACAAGGATATACGTGTTCAGTAGGACTTTCCAGGGAAAAGTACAGTGACGTCACAGAACGTTCTGGAATCCGGGAGAACTCTATATAAGATAGACCTGATGTACATTAAGGGCCTTTTGACGAAGATTTGTAAACGTTGAAACATTGATCGTATAACGTTCAATCGAGACCAGCCAACCTGTGTGCTGTCTACGATTGTGATATTTGATAGACGAGTTGACTTACTCTACACTTAATCGACTTTATTTTTAAATAAAGATCTTTTAATAGTTCCTTCGTTGGTTCGTCGTTGCGATCGAAGGAGTCGACCGCGACATTATTGGTGTCAGAAGCGGGATCATCGGTGTTGGATCCGGTGAAGAAGACGCGAGCCGACGGAGGAAGGAGTCAACCCGGAGGATCAAGAGACGGTCTGTTCCAGGCAGCGAGCGGATCGAGACGCCTTTCTACCGTGGGAGACGGGTGAATCGGCATACGACAGTCGGACGGACGAAGTGCGTCGTTCGGCTGAGACAGCAGAAGACAGCAGTCAACATACGGGTAAGATCCTAGGTGTTGTCGTGGCTGAGAAGGAGAAAAGAGAGTGGAGTTGCAGCCGAGTGGGAGGCAGCCATTATTTCTCTTTCAATATCTGCTGATTATTTTTTTGAAATTTGATCCATTGTTGTGATCGAGGCCAGACTTGCGTGAGCTTGTATAGTTTTTGCGTACTTGGCGAGTGTACTTCTTTGGATACTGCATAGTTGCACTTTGGGTTGTGGAATTTTCCTTTTGTGTGGCGGGTTTGCCGCGTGGTGTCTGTTTCTTTTTGTTGATTGTTGTTGACTGACTGTTTGTAAAAATGGAAGCGTTGACAACAGAGATGCAAGCGAATATTCGCAAAATGTCGTCTGAGCGCCTTAGGGTGTATCTTATGAAGGCAGGAAGGGACGAAGATGATGTTATGTCATGGGATCGAAATCAATTAATGGAAGAATGGGCCATGGAGATTGGAAAAGAAGAAGAGGAATTTAAGGGTAGTCCAATATCTCCAACAGGAGTGGATTACGAGCTGCAGAAGCGCCGTCTGGAGTTCGAAATCCGTAAATATGAAGAACAAAGGGAGAAGGAAGAAAGAGAAAGGGAGGAACGGAAGGAGAAGGAAGAAAGAGAGAGGGAGGAACGGAAGGAGAAGGAAGAAAGAGAGAGGGAGGAACGGAAGGAGAAGGAAGAAAGAGAGAGGGAGGAACGGAAGGAGAAGGAAGAAAGGGAGGAAAAGAGGAGAGAGGAAGAAAAGAAAGAACAAAGGGAGAAGGAAGAAAGAGAAAGGGAGGAACGGAAGGAGAAGGAAGAAAGAGAGAGGGAGGAACGGAAGGAGAAGGAAGAAAGAGAGAGGGAGGAACGGAAGGAGAAGGAAGAAAGGGAGGAAAAGAGGAGAGAGGAAGAAAAGAAGGAACGGAAAGAGAAAGAAGAAAGAGAAAAGAAGGAACGGAAAGAGAAAGAAGAAAGGGAGAGGAAGGAAAAGCAGGAAGAACGAAATGTTAGAGATTCTTTAGCAAGTCGTACTAAGCGTTATAGTGATGCCCTCAAGAATATTCTTTGGAAATTTCCTTCCGACCCTATAGAAATTCCAGGTTTCTTTGATCACTTGGATGGTTTGTTTAATGTGTATGAGGTGGATGAAGATGTTAGAGCAAAATTATTGCTAGCCATTTTAAGTGAAAGAGCTAAGGCATTAACCATGCGCCTTACTGAGGCACAGCTCCATGACTACAAATTCCTGAAGGAGTTTTTGCTAAGGGAGTTTAAGATAAGCCCTTCAAATCTTAGAGCCCGATTTTGGTCGTTGCACAAAGCATCGGACGAATCATTTACGATCTATTCATCCAAATTGCGTGTGGCTCTTATGTATTATTTGAAAAGTAGAAAGATAACTGATGAGTTTGATAAACTTGTAAGTTTATTGGTTGCGGATCGGCTTAAGGAGTCCTTGTCGAAGGCTTGTTTAGATTATATCTTGGCCCAAGAAAAAGAGGAGTGGTTGAGCTGTGAAGACATAGCTAATGCGGCTGACATTTATGTAGCGTCGCATGATGGTGGGAATGACTTAGTATGCCGTAGTCATCCGACACCGAAGTATAACAATTGGACGAGAGGTCAACCACATGTTCAAGTCAATAACCAGACAGCTCAACCCAAGTCTCCCAAACCGGAAATAAGGGGTGAAGCCAAGATAGGTGCGAGGGTGTCTCAGGAGGAGGCCAAGGTAAAGGGTCTCTGTTTCCTATGTCATCAGAAGGGTCATATGGCAAGGGAGTGCCAGACCAAACCAAGTTCTAAAAAGGTGAGTACTTGTATATTTGGGAACCCAACTGAAGAAGTGATCGACTTATTTGTTGAGAAGGTCAACGTGTTGCATGAGATACCTGAACAGGTAAAGCAAGGGAATTTATTGGATAATTCTAAACCAATAGGGTTGGAAACTGCTGTAAGGGTATACGAGAATAGTATTGATGGATTACACGAGAGGTCGTATATCAATGTACAGATTGAAGATCTCCCTTCTCAGCCAGCATTATCTGATTCAGGAGCAGAAATTTGTTGTATTGATAAGAAATTAATTGAGTCACTAAACTTACCCGTGATTAAACGGATTAATATAATTGGTTTTCAGGGAGAAGGATGTAAGGCAGATGTAGTATACCTACAAATGAAATTAGCTAATTCAATGGAAGGAACGACAAACATTGCGCCATCTTTGTGCGTCATGTTCGCTGCAGTCCCTGAACTAAATGAACGGGTTATTCTGACACCCCATGTTGTGGACCTATTAGGGGATAGTTCGCAATATGTAGTGATGGTAGCTGGCGTAGATCGATGTGTACAAATAAATAAAGGGGCAGAAGAAGATAACTTAGGAGTTAATATCGAGAAAAGTAACAGCAACGAATCCTTGCCGTCAGAAGTGAATGAATATTCTCAGGAGCAACTAGTTGATGATTCAGATAATTTTCTTGATGTTGAGTCAACAGAGTTCAAGTCTGATGAGGGAGTAGCGAATAATGATACTTTATTGCGTGAGCAACAGAATTGTCACAATCTTATATCTTGCTGGCAACAAGCGAGACAGAATAAAAATAATTTCTTTATAGATAATAACCTCCTGTACCACAAAGGGGAAATTATGGGACATAAGGTTAATCAATTATGTTTACCGGAAGATAGAATCGAGGTTGTCTTGCGAGTAGCACACGATGCCCCATGTGCTGGGCACATGGCTTTTAAGGCAACGAGAGCCAGGATCAAATTAAACTTTTGGTTTCCAAGAATGGATGAGAGGATTCGCGAATATTGTGCGTCTTGTCAAATTTGTCAACTAAGAACTCCAGTTAAAGTGGCAGATCGAGTCCCGATCACTCCTATTCCGAGGGCGGATGAACTCTGTTTTAACCATCTAAATATGGATTGTATTGGCCCTATGGTAGTGACTGGAGAATCCAACAAATCGAAACCCCAGTACAATTATGCTTTGGTTCTGGTGGACAAATTTTCTCGTTGGCCGATGGCGTATCCTCTTAGATCGCTGAATGCAAAGGGAGTTTGTGAAGCTCTGTTGCAAGTTTTTACAACTTTTTCTATTCCAAGGATCATCAGTTCTGATTGTGGTACCAACTTTACCAGTCGTTTGACGAAAGAATTCTTGCGGCGAATGGGTTGTAGTCCCAGATTTAATACCCCTGGACATCCTGAGGCAGCTGGATTGGTTGAAAGATGCAACCAAAGCTTGAAAACCATGATCTTTAAGCTTGGTCAATCTGATCCTCGTGGATGGCACCAATTGTTACCGTTTGTTCTGTGGAGCCTTAGAGAAAAACCTTCAGGCACGACTCATATTTCGCCATTCACTATGGTTTATGGAACTCTTCCTCGGGGTCCACTTAGTGTGTTGAAGGAATCGTGGGCTGGCGAACGAAAAGTACCTCTTAACTTAGGTAAATCACCCGAAGAGTATCTCCAATCACTGAAGGAAAACCTCGAATTCGCGAAAGTTTATGCAGATTACTATAGTGATATAGAAACAAAGCGGTATGCAGATTATTATAACTTGCGTAGTACTGACAGAAAATACGAAGTTGGAGATAAAGTAGCAGTATTAGCACCAGATTTTGGTAGTTCTAAATTTTATAGTCGATGGCAAGGACCTGCTACCGTAGTCAAGGTTAAATCCCCATATTCTTATATAGTAGAAATAGAGGGAAAACAAAGACATTTACACGCAAATAAGATCAAGCGATACCATGAACGACTCGAACAAGCGATGATCAATAGCTGTTCAGTAATTGTTGATCAAGATGAAGAATTTGGTATAGTAGAGGTTGTAGATCAGGAAGAACGTGAACAAATAAGCCCGAGTAAGCGAATTGATCCTCTGATTATAGCGCATCTTTCGCAAGAGGAACAGAAGCAACTTTTTGAAGTTTTGGATCGGCACACGGCAGTATTTGTGGATAAACCTGGGTATTGTCCAGTATTAGAACATGAAATTAAGATAACTCATGATTTCACTCCTAAGCGTTTAAGGGCATATAAAGTACCTGAGCTACTTAAACCTGAAGTACAACGCCAGATAGAAGAAATGTTGGCATTAGACATCATTCGACCATCGAAAAGTGAAATGGCCAGTCCGGTAGTTTGCGTTTTAAAGGGACCCAAAGGTCAAAATGGCGTTCGATTGGCAATTGATTATCGCCATGTTAACAAATATTCTCTAGGTGATTGTTACCCGACCCCAGACATTGCTGACATCTTACAAAAGGTGGGACGGGCAAAGTTTATTAGTGTTTTCGACGCGAAATCGGGGTATTGGCAAATTCCAGTTCGGAAAGAACATCGATGGCTTACGGCATTCGTATGTGATGCAGGACTTTTTGAGTTCACAAGAATGCCGTTTGGACTCAAGTCCGCTAGCAATACCTTTATTCGTGCTATGACCCAAGTTTTACATCCAGTGCGAAGTTTTACCGAACCATTCGTCGATGATATGGCAGTGGTTTCAATGAATTGGAATGACCATTTAGAACATCTAGAGAAATTCTTGCAAACTATTGAGGAAGCAGGACTCACTTTGAATTTAAGAAAATGTAATTTTGCACAAAACAAAATAAAGTTTGTTGGCCATATAGTAGGGTCAGGTTGTATTGAACCTGATCCAGGTAAGATCGCTACGATCAATGATATCCATCCTCCAACAACAAAGAAAGAAGTTAGAAAGGTTATGGGTTTTTTCAGTTACTTTCGAAATTTTATACCTGCTTTAGCTGAAAAAGCACGGATAATAACTGATTTGACACGAGATAACATACCTACGAAGGTGCCTTGGGAGCAAAAGCATCAAGAAGCACTAGATAAGTTAAAGGATGATCTCAGTAAAGCTACACAGTTGCATACCATTGATTTCACTAAGGAATTTGGTTTAAGTGTTGACGCAAGTGCCACCGCGGTCGGGTGTTGCTTGTTTCAGTGGACCGAAGAAGGTCAAGAAAAACCAATTGCTTTTGCTAGCCTTAAACTTACAGATACACAGATGCATTGGTCTACAATTGAGAGAGAGGCTTTCGCCGTAATTTGGGCACTTAAACGATTCAAGTCATGGATATTCTTATCAAAGATAATCATTTATTCAGATCATAATCCTTTGTCTTATCTCACAGATGCAAGCCCTAAGAGTGCGAAACTGACTCGTTGGGCGTTAGCATTGCAAGAGTTTAACGTGGACTTTCGATATCGTCCTGGACGTCAGAACACGGTGGCTGATTTCCTCTCTCGGTTGTGACTCGGATGGTGAAGGGGGAAATGGCCCGACACACAAGGATCGAGCCCGCAAATTGTGTGGATAAGTTGACTAACTGATGTGTTTTGTTTTGGTTGTATATGCTGTGTCGAGATGGAGTCTGGAGGCCCGGCTTGATCGTGATGACCCGTTCGGGATGGTGCTGAAGACGTGTCATCATCTGAGGGCGGAGGGAATGTCGTGGTCTACGCGGGTGCATGCATCAAGGGAAGAAAACCGACGCGTCAACAAGCTTGTTTACAACGCACGGAAAATTCTGCAGCAAGCTGTCAACATTAATTCGGTGCATGCAACAAGGATATACGTGTTCAGTAGGACTTTCCAGGGAAAAGTACAGTGACGTCACAGAACGTTCTGGAATCCGGGAGAACTCTATATAAGATAGACCTGATGTACATTAAGGGCCTTTTGACGAAGATTTGTAAACGTTGAAACATTGATCGTATAACGTTCAATCGAGACCAGCCAACCTGTGTGCTGTCTACGATTGTGATATTTGATAGACGAGTTGACTTACTCTACACTTAATCGACTTTATTTTTAAATAAAGATCTTTTAATAGTTCCTTCGTTGGTTCGTCGTTGCGATCGAAGGAGTCGACCGCGACACAGAACTTTTCAGTTTCAGTTTTAGTTTCAGTTAACTGAATTAGAACTTTTCAGTTAACTATATAGTTACTTTCAGTTTCAGTTAACTTAAATAACACTGCTTATAGACAAACAGCTCGCTATTGGACTGGCCTTAAACGTACGGACTTAACACGCGCGCATACTTCCCTCCCCTCTCTGGTTTACCGGACACCGCATCCTTTGCTTCCTATGGTATACACGGGTAACCAATCTGACATGACACAACACTCTTAAATAGCTTGCACCATGCGCTTGGCTTTGAAATATGGAGTTTACAAAGGCCCTAATGGTTTAGCGCATATGCAGTGTATTTAGTTATGTTAACTTGCGTTTATAAATCTTCATATAATAATTAATAATACTATGTATTGTAAAGCTTCAGGTTATCAGTTGAACGAGGACGATGACGACGATGGTTACGACGATTACGATTACGATAAAGAGGTGATATACGAGCAACATCATCCAGGGCCAACGTACCAAGTGAGCAACCAATGGCCACCGATCAAACACAGCATTCCTTGCTATACGTGTCATTTCATCTTTCAGCACGACCATCAACAGGGTCCAATGAACTGCAAAGATCCGTTCACTTCGCTCGGCATTCCGCAAGTTGATTGTTATGGTGCTTGTGCTGTAAGTAATACGTATATCATTGGTCTTCTTAAATGGAAGGAATTGCTAATGAGGTTCTATAGTCCTATACAATATATTGATCTATTTTCGTCTTTGTCATTGTCCGGAACCAGAAGTTTTCGGCCAATTTGTAACCTCTGCAGATTTAATGTCTTTACGATTGAGATATTATACGGACAGCAAAATGCCTACAAGGTAAGCAAGTAAGCACACAAAGTCTCAGTAAGAGATCTACGATGTTTATAGAGAAGGAGACTCATTTAACCTCTTTACCGATTGTGGTTGCTGTTTACATTCTGCGCATGGGAGAGAAGAGATTGATCGCAGGGCTCTTAGTCTGCGACGTTCGGAACTTTTAACACATAGCTGTACAGGTATTCGCCTCGTCTAGAGACTCTTATTCGTCTTCGTCTAGAGTCGAAGACGAATAAGAGGTGGTCGATCATGCAAAATAGGTACGTTAAAAACCAGGTTTAGGTCGGTTTCAAGTCTAAATCAATGGAAATCCTCTGGCTGTTGATATCCGACCACTCCTCTAGTGAGAGGAGACCTTTTGACCCCGCATACTCGAACGACAATCAGACCACATCGTGATTGATTTCTCGTGCATTGCAACATTCTCTCACTCTGGAAATCCGAATTCTACCAGCAGCGGAGACACTTTAGCAACACGACAGCCTAACTCGTGGCTTATCTCTCACTTATGTTAGAACTTCGCAGTACTCTGGTATCGTAATCTCGAGATTTCTTTAGCGCCCACAAAAGCTAAGTCGCGGGAACCAGCTTATTAAGAGGCGCTCAATCCAAACAAAATCGAAATGCAGGGAGTCAAGATCCAAAGGGGTCAGGCGGACAGACCGATACGGTGGATGGTGTTTAGAATTGAAGCGGCGAAGGAGGCACGTGATAGAGAAGGAATCAGGATAAGATTTGTGAAATAGCAGTGTTTTCAGTTTTCAGTGAAAGACGTGTGGAGAGATGGTAAGAGGTGAGGTTTTGTAGAGTTCGTAGGAAGGATGTTATATTTGCTGTAAGGCTGGCGAAAGTTTATTCCAGAGAGGCGGAACTGCTATGGCTATGGAGCGATGTGCAAATTTTAGTGATGAGGTGACGGAAGGGCGGGGAAGTGTTAAGGTGGAAGAGGAGTGGGTTGAGCGAAGTGGTTGGATTGTTAATTACTGACGAAGATAGGAGGGCTGGGACGATTGGAGTGTGTTGTAGGTGAGTGATATGACTCTGTATTCTATTCGTTCAGGAATTTTAAGCCAGTTGAGTGATTTAAGAACAGGAGTGATGTTGTGGTGTTTGTGGGTTTTAGTGAGAACCCGAGCGAGAGCATTCTGAATAGCTTGAAGGCGGTTTATTTGGGTGATGTCTATGTTCAAGAAGAGTGAACATCAGTGGTCTAATTTAGCGTGACAGTAGATGCGGTTGTGAAGTCGAGCATAGGCTGATTCTGAGAAAGTCACGGATATGCATGAAGCAAGAGCGGGAAAGATGGGTGATATGACCAAATAAGCTAAGGCTTTTTCGAAAATCACACCAAGGTTGCGGATACGAGAATTTGCAGTGAATATGTGCATGGATGCCGAGTCTATAGGTTGAGAAATATAGATGGATCTGGAATTGTCTTGAGTTGGTCACGCAGGCCTATAAGTATGAATTTTGTTTTAGACTGGTTCAATCGCAAGAGATTTTATGTAATCCAGGCGGAGATTTGGGTAACCACATGAAGAAGATGATCTATGGAGTAACGCCGCTATCTGGTTGTTAACTTGTATGTGCAAGGTCGCACTGATAGATTGTCGTGAGACCTACTTGGCTGGTAGTTTGATGTCGTCGACTTAGGGATCTCTGGAAGACAAGACTTAGTGTGTTCAGTTTTGAATGAGGGCTTGCGCAGAGATGCAAGAGGTGCAGTACGTGTTAGTCACAGTTACTGAGTTCGTAGGCTGGCTCGTAGGTTCGTAGGCTATAGATAAGTTTGCGTGGATGCTTCTGCGCCATCGAGAGATTATTGTTAGGGAGTCTGTAAACTTCAAAGACATACTGACAAAGTAAAAATATTAAATGAAATTACTATAGCACCTTTCAAGAATATCGCAAAGTCATACGTTCACATATGTGCTGAATGTTCACTTTTTGTAGAAGATCTATCGAAAGCTTGAGGGGAAATCAGACTTCGAACTGTCGCGGAACTGCATGCCGAACTGTAAGGAGTTTCGGTCGGAAAGAGGCAGCATAGAATGTTGTACGACGGAACTGTGTAACGGAGCAGTAGCTGCCGCAGCATTCAACGGCTGCCAGACTGTAGCCACTCTCTTCATCACTGTCCTCTTGTTATTGACGCTGTTGTTAAGATGACCACGTGATCGACGATTTAGGAGCTGTTTTGGTGTGAAGGCATTTCGTCCGCTATCGAAATAAGAATTTATATGGATTCGGAAGAGGAGGCTGGACGTTTTTTAACCCAGAGGGGTGAAAATTAGACATATTTCATCGTCTGACTGACACATAGACCTAGATGTGTATAGCTATAACCGACGCTATATAAATGCCCTATTGCTGTTAAAGTATATAAGTATGTGAACAGTAAGAGGCAAATATGTTTAAGCGACTTGGATTTGTTAAGCTAGTTTCTATACGCAGACAAGAACCATTCACCTTAGCCATATTTTATATTTTCATATTTTTTCGATCTGTCTGTTGCCGTTGCCGCAACTATAACTGGCTTATCCTCATCGGTCTCGCTTGCCTAAAGGCAATTCTGTTTCCCCGGAGTTTCTGTGCTGAGAGCGCCTCTCAATAGTTATTCTGCGAGAGGCGCTTTATAAATTTCTAGATACAATACAATACAATATATATATATATATATGCTCTTTAGGTCGTATTTCATCTTATCTATTCTAATGAATTCTATGGCGACGTTATCATAATGTATAAAGTAGGCCTATCAACCAATGATCGCATCAAGTGGAAGCGTAGTAGTGGTGGTGGTGGTGGTGGTGGTGGTGGTGGTGGTGGTGGTGGTGGTGGTGGTGGTGGTGGTGGTGGTGGTGGTGGTGGTGGTGGTGGTGGTGGTGGTGGTGGTGGTGGTGGTGGTGGTGGTGGTGGTGGTGGTGGTGGTGGTGGTGGTGGTGGTGGTAGTAGTAGCAGCAGTAGGCCTAGTAGTAGTAGTACTTGTAGTAGTAGCAGTTGTTGTGGTAGTTTCCAGTGAGATCTTATGGCTGCAGAGCCGGTGGCATCGTCCTCTTCCTTTATCCAGGCTTGCACCACCCAAAACGGCAGTGGCAGAGGGAAGGTAACAAACTATAATCCGCAACTAGGAGTCTTGTCAATATTCTATAGCTCTAACGAAGTTCCAAGCAACTATGCATTTAGGTATGTATGTATGTAATCGTGTATATGTTACAGGGAATGTGTATTTTCAGGGAATATGTATATTCCCTGAAAATTTCAGGGTATATGTATATTCCCTGATTCACTCAGGGAATGTATACATTCCCTGAAAAAACCAGGGTATATACATATTCCCTGAAATCTTCAAGTGATTTCTATACACATTCCCTGAAAGCTTTCAAAGACACAGCAACATAAAGTCAACAGTAGGCCTAGTGCTTAGCTAGGGTTATAATTGGTCGCTAATTGGAAGGTTCTATCACTGCGTACGTCCTTTGATGCGCAAACGCCCATTGTTCAATAACTGTACGTAAATATAGGATCAAATCTTCAGAATAAACAACATCTCACTTCATAGAAGAAAGGTTTTAGTAGTAATCAGTGTTATCACTGTTGAAAAATGAAAAACCTAAGCTACAACATTAAAATAACCAAAGAAAACCCTAGCCATCGGGTGCACTCAAAACTGAAGTCAAACCTTTTCAAATACTCCTACTCTGACTCATCTGATACTCCGCCTTCCAATTATACTCGCCGTAAACGACACCCGCCTTGACAGCTGCTCTGCCTCACCTGATCTGGTACTCTGGAAATCGGACATGGACCTCTTTTGGACTACTCTCTGGAAACCCCCTTTGATTTGGTTTGGCCTCCTGGAAATCGGACTATGAAACTCAAAAAATAATTTCCTAAGTTTTGAAAAGGGCAACAGTTTCCTTCCAGAAAACTTCCAAAACAGTGTATACAGTCTGAGTCTGCAGTCTCCTTTAGTCTTTCGACTAGTAATATTTTAAATATAAATAAACTAGTATAGCATGCATATTGCGCCATTTATTTATTGACCTCGACCATCCAGACCGTTTAAAAAATTGATTAAATGAATTTTAAAACAGGGTTTAAATAAAACAAGAAAAGCCAAAGAAAAAACCAAGGTCCAGGAAAACCTCCATTTCCCAAGCTCGGATAAAAACTCAAGATCAATTATAACCCTAGTTAAGTACTAGGCCTACTGTTGACTTTATGTCGCAGTGTCTTTGAAAGCTTTCAGGGAATGTGTATAGAAATCACTTGAAGATTTCAGGGAATATGTATATACCCTGGTTTTTTCAGGGAATGTATACATTCCCTGAGTGAATCAGGGAATATACATATACCCTGAAATTTTCAGGGAATATACATATTCCCTGAAAATACACATTCCCTGTAACATATATATGCATGTAGACATGTTTGTGTCCGAATAGCGTCTTTCAAGTAGGCCTAACTGTCAAAGGCGAAAGGCTTCTACCAGTCTTGTTGTCAAGACCTTAAACCTCTAGACCAAGACCAAGACTTTTAACCTCGAGACCAAGACCAAGACTTGAACCTCGAGACCATGACCAAGACCAAGACTTTGAACCTCGAGACCAAGACCAAGACTTTGAACCTCAAGACCAAGACCGAGACCAAGACCCAAAAAATCAAATTCAGCCCAAAACTTTTTTCCGTACAAAAAAATTATCAAGTCGCTATTTTAATGAAAACGTGAGTCTTTTATTTTATTCAGGCAAACTAACTTTAAATGCAGACTGCAGAGAATTCCGAATTCGTATTTACAAAAGTCTTCATGCAAAATGTTATTCCAAATGCCTTTTTGTATTTTATAAAAACCAATTCGCTCAGAGGTTTCTGACCAAGGCATTTCCTCATAAAAATTCCGCCATGTGAAAAAATACGTTCTACTGGTGCTGAAGTCGCTGGCACACACATTAGCTTTCCAAGCACTGGATGTAAATGTACAAATCGTGAGCCTTTTTGAAATCCTCCCATGGTTTATTAGACCATCTGGCTTCAGAAGTACGCGTCGGCAGAGCTTCCAGACACAGCATAACTTAGTTGCTGCTGCCGATGGGTTTTTCTGACCAGCAAGACTTGCATCCGTAGGCCTACGTAGGTATTTGTCCTGAGACTAACATTTGCAAATGTTAGTCCCAGATTTGTCGTAGGCTATGATGGAACTAGGCTTGATAAATTTTTAAATTCTTGAGTTTTGTAAAATCACTGTTCATATTGACGGCCGGTCTTGGTCTTGGTCTTGCGAGACCAAGACCAAGGCTTTGAACCTCAAGACCAAGAAAAAGACTTTGAACCTCAAGATCAAGACCAAGACTATTGGTCTCAAGACCAAGACTGAGACTTTTAAAAACGAACTGGAGTGCACTCGAGACCTTGGTCTGGAGGACAAGACTGGCTTATACATACGCTGGTACAAACGCACCCACCTGCAAGCCCTGCATTTGCTGCATTTGCCTCGTTTACAGTAGGCCTAACTTATCCTATAACTATTGAGAAGAACTGTTCTGATGCAATAACGAAAAGGTTAAACGAAATTTAAAACCGGTCATAATTTATCATTTCACTTTCGGTCTTTTGCCTTGGGTCTTTTCTTCCATCTGTGTTTCTGTGGACAAGTAACGATCAGTCTTTCGTCCTGGCTTTTCCAATGGATTCTGAGCCTTGACTGCGATTTAACTCCATAAGCGACCATCGACTGATTTCTTAGACATTATTACAAGGGCGCTATAGAAGTCATTCGATTAGATTAGTCCTCGATAAAAAAAAGAGGACGTCCGCGAAAGAAGTCAACGCTGAGTTGGAGCATCCAAAGAAGAAGAATATCCTTTAGAAGACGAGGTAACTCCAAAGACACGAAGATCTGCGGCATCGTATAATCATTTGATTGAATATGTAATTTTACATAGAAATAGTTTTCCGCGTGGGCCTACGCTGTATACGGAATAAAGAATTGATTTGTGCTTAGGCTCCTAGATTTGACTCTCCATAAAAACTGTAGGATAAATGACTCCTGCAGTCGTCAGATATGAAACGATGCAGATGTTGTCAGCGTTATCTTGCAACTCTGTCAAATGCCTTTTACTGAGACATAATAGGTTGATTGAATGAATGAATGGATGAATGAATAAATGGTGGGGGAGAGGACTGGCCACCAACCATAGGCGCCGACTCTTTGGGAACCTTGAGTGCGAATGCACCCAGAGAGAAAGTTCAGTAGGTGCGTCGCACCCAGAAGAATTCGGACCCTAAATTCAAATTTTTTACACCGAAGTAATCTCACAACTTGAGAAGTACAACTACAACACCAATACTCATCATTGCATGATCTCAAAATTCAAATTTTTTACACCGAAGTAATCTCACAACTTGAGAAGTACAACTGCAACACCAATACTCAACATTGCATGATCTCACAGTCACAGCCCAGGGGCGCCGCCAGGCTTTAAGAAATTGGTCGCACCCCTCCCGTCTCCTCCCATCTACACCCGTCCTCTGTCTGCCACTCGTAGTCAAACACTGAAAATGACTCAGAGTGACTCATAAAAGTACAGTATTGACCTAACACATGCATATGAAATATGATTTTATTTATACATACTGTATGGTAAACCAAAATTACACAGTGAAATTTTCAAAAATATCGATGCGATGCCTAATCCTTGTGTGGATTTGATTTGGTGGGTAAACGCACGTGCGTCCAGTGCGTCACGCTGCCGGCGCCCCTGCCACAGCCAGTACATAAATTATTTATTTATTTATTTATTATTAAAAATAACAAATAAATAGGCCTAATAACATTGGAACATCCTTGACCGATTTCCAATACTTTTTCGAACATCGTTACTCTTGACAAGAGAACAATTCTTTTCTCCGAAAATCCGCTAAAACTCGCCTACCTAAGAGGAGGAAGAAGGGGAAGGGAGGGGAAGGTGTAGGGGAAAGGTGGGAGGACCCATGCATCCAGAGACAAATGCAACAGTCGCCGCCGATGCCACCAACCCTCATCCGACGAGGTTAAGAAAATGAAATAGTTAGCACTTATATCCATAGCTGCCTCTTGGGATCAGTGATCTTCTTTCTCTTCTTCTTCTTTTCTTCTTCTTCTTCTTCTTCTTCTTCTTCTTCTTCTTCTTCTTCTTCTTCTTCTTCCTCCACCTCCTCCTCTTCCTCCTCCTCCTCCTGTTCTTCTTCGCAATCCTCTTCGCATTCTTCTATCAGCCTAGACTCTAGAGAACACTAGCTTAGGTGAAATTGGTTAGGACCAGTGATGGGCAATAGTTAATTAAAAAGTTGCTAAGTTTTAGTTTAACTAAAAAAATTTAGTTAAGGAAGAAGTTTAACTAAAATAAAATAGTTTAGTTAAAACCATAGTTTAACTAAAAAATTTTAGTTGCTAACTAAAAAGTTTAACTAAAAAATCAGCAACATGCAACTATTTTTCCACAGTGAACATTGAACACAGTCAGCAAAGAACCATTTTAACACTGCATGGTTTTAGCCTGTGTTTTCAAATTCATGCACTACTTACAGTACACATGTAACTGTTTGCCAGAACAGTACACATTGCATAGTTTGAAGGTGAAATTGTCGTTGATGCTTTGCATTATTACAGTTCACTTAACGTCTTTTATTGTGAAAATGTTTGTCGTAAACAGTTGGAAAAAAGTTGGAAAAAGTTTAACTACTTTTTTTTAGTTTAGTTAACTAATTTTCAAAATCAGTTGCCAACTTTAGTTAAACTATTTTTTTTAGTTGGAAAATAGTTTTAGTTTAACTAAAAAATAATAGTTTTTTGCCTATCACTGGTTAGGACTTGGCAAAGAGATTCAACTCAATTTAAGTGGGGACTGTGGGGGTCCGGTGGTATCACCTCCGGATAATTTTTTTATATTGTAGACACTCGTAGGTGAGTTTTTGAGCATTTTAAAGCCAACAAAAGCAGCATTTTGTAATGTCTAAATGTTTTGGAATATTCTGTAAAAGCCTGTCTGCAACTATGATCATACCTGAAGCCGAAGCAAGTTTTTGAAGTAAACATTTTGTGGATATCTGCACAAAATATCCACAAATAACTAATTTGTGGAATATAATAACAATAATAATAATAATAACAATAATAATAATAATAATAATAATAATAATAATAATAATAATAATAATAATAATAATAATAATAATAATAATAATAATAATAATAAATAACAATGACAGTGATGATCACACTGATGATAATGCTCGGTAATTGTTTTGAATCTTGAGGGCTTCCTCAGATAAAATAATGATGGACAAAACAATGGGTATAAAAAGTGGAGGTACGGTACCATCCAGTACAAAAAGTGGGAGGTACGGGTACCCCTCGAACCCTCCATAAATTGGGTGAATGGTTGCAGATTGAACCAAAAGTACGACTGAGATGTGTTCTGACATCGATGATTTTTGCCTTGGTTGTGGATTCTGTAATGGCGAGAGCGACGGTAGGCACAGGGGCGCCGCCAGCGTGACGCACTGGACGCACGTGCGTCCACCCACCAAATCAAATCCACACAAGGATTAGGCATCGCCTCGATATTTTTGACAATTTCACTGTGTAATTTTGGTTTACCGTATACAGTATAATAAATAATGTCATATGATATCATATGCATGTGTTATGCTGTATGAGTCAGTCACCCGAAGTCTTTTCAGTGTATGACCAGGGCTGTAGTCGAAGGTATACGCGGGTATACAGCGTATACTCACCTCTAGAGAAATTTGAGAGCGTATACTCAGCGCTCGAGACGAGGGTATACGCGGGTATACAGCGTATACTTACCTCACTTTTTGACAGACGAAATCGTAAAAAGTCAGAAAATTTTCAGAGAATTGGTAAAAAGTCTGAAATTTTTCTGAGACGAATTCCTAAAAAAAGGTCTTCACATTTTTTTAGGGTCACACCAGCCCTAGTGACGCCGCTGCTCACCGGTAGCGTATACTCACCTCAAATTTTACCACTACAGCCCTGTGTATGACTACGAGTGGCAGACAAGGGAAGGGTGTGGACAGGAGACGGGAGGGGTGTGCGTCCAATTTTTTTAAGCCTGGCGGCGCCCCTGGGTATGCAAATACACAGTGATAGTTTAAGAGGCGTGGACTTTGTGATGCTGGACAGTATAGTGTCCGTTCTTGTCCGTTTTGTACCTGGAAAGGCCCAAAAGAACTAATACAAGAATCACATGGGAGGCATCCAAGGTGGGATTCACCTATCGACCCAGAAACGATCGTATGGCTGTATGTTACCGTAAACAGCAGTAGGAACAAGCAGTGGCGGCGATCTTGTCTGAGAGGTGGGGGGGGGACAAAGTCGGCCACGATCTCGTCGACCACCTTATTTTAAAATCTTGTCCCCCCCCCCAAATTTTTCTGCCACTTCATCTCCGAAAAATTTCGCTTTCATCTCATTCACCTTTTTTGACTATCTTTTCACACTGGTCTGCTTTCTGCCAAACAAATTTCGTCTTTTCTAGATCTCAAATTCCTCAAAAAAATATGCGATCTCATCTTCGAAAAAAGTTGATGACCTTTTTTAGTCCTCCACCTACTTTTTTCGTTACATCTTCAGAAATCATACCTTCAAAATTACTATCGTACCTTCAAAATAACTTACGACCTTTTTTGGCAATTCGTCTCAGCAAAGTTTTTTTCACCTTTTTCCTTTTTTCCTTGAAATTTGGGGGGACACTTCTCCTCAAAACAACTTCTCTGCTCAAACAACCACTGAAAACTCATTTTCGCCCTCACACACAATTGCATTTATTGACCTTTTTTGGTGTATCTTCAAAATGGGGGGGGTCCGATGTATGGCGTGTACCCCCACTCTTAAAGGTGGGGGTCTTGTCCCCCGCGATACCCCCCCGGGATCGCCGCCCATGGGAACAAGAGACTGATGAAGGTAACATATGGTACGGAAGCCCATAACGGCATTCTTACGGTGCTCAATATTCGAGGATAGAACTAAATGGTGCATTCATGCATTAGCATTTAATCTATTCAACTCGTCCCTATTATATACAACTGAAAAGGTAACTTCCGACAAGTATGAAGCCTCTCTTGTTTTTATCGTTTTAAGGACATTCCAATTACAACTGTTAAGTGGACGACGTCTTGTCTTAAGATGTGTTCATGCATACGCAGATGAGGGCATGAATATGCAGATGAAGTCATCAGCACTGGCAAGCAGTTAATTAGGTCTTAAACTTTATTAAGGATTATTGCAAGGGGCAAAACAATACCAGTCGTTGGATAACTAACTAACTGATTGGAATTTATGGCAATTCTTCTGTTTGTCTGTCATATGCAATTATTTATAAATTTCGGAATAGCCAGACTTTAGGATGTTATCAGAAATTAAATGCAGCGGGGTCTTGGATGACTCCGTTACCCGTCATATTATATTATATCATATCAGTTGTTAAGAGATTCAGAATGTCCATGTAAAGGTGATTTCTGATAGAGTAGGAATGTGATACATGGAATTGATGATGCCAGAGATAGGCGGATGGATGGATGACGGATCACGAATGGATAGAACGATGAATGGATGGATGGATGAATGGATGGATGGATGGATGGATGGATGGATGGATGGATGGATGGATGGATGGATGGATGGATGGAGTAGGATCAAGGAAGCAAACCATTGGATTCGGGAGATACAAATCATGTGATTGTTGAAATAGAGTTGTATAATAAGTAGAGGAATAATGTTGGCCTTGACATTGGATACATCACAACCGAGTTTCCTTCTCAAACAGAAATAGACAAATATTTTACCAATGGTAATATCCAATTGCCTAAACATTCCCAAAGACACCAGCAATCAAGTTTTCCCAAAAGGTATACCGGAATAAGCATCAATGGAACATAACATGTGAGATATTTGCTTTGTAAGTTTGTAGTCAATAGAAACAAGCATATTTTCCATTGGATTAGTTTGGCACGATATCTAAGCAAGTCTGCAAGTGGTGTTTAAGGAAAGCTTTAGCATTATCAAAGAAATATCCCGCTGATCTTAGTGGTCAGGATTTCGTAATAGAAATGCAACATTTATCCCTAGTACACAAGGCAAATTTTGGAAATGCGCAGTTAACGCCAGTAGACCTGTTGAATCTACTCAATCAATCAATCAATCATAAATTTATATAGCGCCTCTTCAAGAGTTCTACTTAGAGGCGCTCCCGAGCCCGGCCTGATCATAGAGAAAAGTCTTCAAAAGGGTGTAGAAGGAAGACGTGTGTGTACGAGGAGATAGATATTAACAGAATGCAACCTTTTCGGTCCATCCTCATGGAACAATCTGCGAGGCTAACAACCTGCGACATGAGCTTCTCATCCTCTACTTACCTCTTTTCCGCATTTGCTTGAAGACCATTTTGTTTGATCGTGGTTTCATTGTGTTAGGTCGGAGAGCATGTGTTGACAGGGCCGTTTTATCCACTAGGCACAGTAGGCACTGTGCCTAGGGCCTACGAAACTTTCAGGGGCCTAGTGCCTACGACAGTCTGAAAATCTGAAAATGAGATATCGAATGATTGACCAGGAAAATGGAAAAAGGAAAATTGCAAATAACAGCAAATTTAAATTTAATAACTTTGGTACTGAAACATGTTAAGTTAAGCTAACGTGAATGCGTTTAGCTTCAATGCAGAGTTGGTAGCTAAGTTGAGGTCTATGCATGAGTGTCCGGAGGGGGCATTTGTTCCGGGATTTTGCAAATATTTGACAAAAATAACATTATTTGATTACTAGATGTTTACCCGTCCTAAGACGGGATTCTCATCCACCCGGCCACTTGTGGATGGTTGTGGTTGTAAATGCTCTTTATTTTGATTTTCTATCATCAAATTTCTTTTTAGAATCTTGACTCAATCGTTCTCTGTATCTTCGAATTCGCTCTCTAGCTTGGCGACATTTTTTCCCCAAAAGGATTCTCATCCATTATGGATTTATGGCTATGAAAAAGAAATTTTTAAATGTGTTTTCCAATATGCTTGAAATTAATTATATATTTGGTAACTTCAAAACATCAAAACATTAAAGTGTAAAACAAAAACTGATCCAATCCGAAGTCTATTTCATAAGGCATCTTTAAAATGTTCTATTTCAGTGACATGGAAAGCTGAGAAAGTCAAAGTGACACGAAACTATTTAAAAATAAACGGCAATAAATAAATTTCTATTTTATAGACTCCTTTTAATGTAGGCAGTAGGTAAAGTGTTTTGGGTGAGCAGTGTGAACGTCAAAGAAGAGTTTCATTGGAACGCATGTGTGAGCGGTTCCGGTCCACTATTCCGAGGGTCCGCTAGGCTTATTCCGGGGTCCGCTATTCCGGGGATCCGCCGGAATATACATACATACAACATAATACATGCATACATGCATACATACATGCATACATACATGCATACATACATACATACATGCATACTTACATGCATGCATGCTTGTATAAATGTATGCGTGTATGTATGTATACATACAAACATGTATGTATGCATGTATGTATGCATGTATGCATGTTTGTATGCATGCACGTATGTATTTATGCATGTATGTATGTTGTATGTATATTCCGGCGGATCCCCGGAATAGCGGACCCCCGGAATAGCGGACCCCGGAATAGCGGGCCGGTACCGCGGGCCGGTACCGTGTGAGCTATCACTTATTAGGGCCTAGTCTAATCTATTATAGAAGTAATATACTGAGATGACAGAGATAACTGACTTCGTGCATTTTCAGTTGTTAACGATATGCTACTTTATTTGGTCTTTCAGATTCGTTTAAGCGCAGGCCCGGCTCAAGATATTTGGCGGCCCTGGGCAAATCGGCGGCCTTATAGGCAAACCGGCGGCCCTAAGCACAAAAAAGTTGATGACTTTTTTTAGTCATTCACCTCTTTTTACGAATAATACTTAAATAATAATTGAAAAATTGAAAATTGGCGGCCCCTAAAAATCGGCGGCCCTGGGCAGCTGCCCAGTTGCCCATATGGACGAACCGGGCCTGTTTAGGCGCAAGCTATGCGCTCATGAATAAGCTGTTGCCACATGCTAAGCTTTAGATTCACGCTTTAGAAATTAGGAATTAACGATTACAATTACGATTGTACAATGTACACGGTTGAAACGCATAAATTTAAAAGAACAGCCTTTTAGGGTATTTTAAATTAACTGTGAATGTATATTGAAACACAAGGCCTACCTGCTTCCATCCTTGTTAATGTAGACGCCATTTTATAAAGTTATTCAGCCGAAACGGTCTCTGTTTATTTATGCGCCATTTGGAGAAAGATCAGTATTGTGACGTCACTGAATATTGATTAGTTGGCCGACCAATGAGAGTAGCGTTACATACGTGTGTTACAGAGTTTGCGTTACAATGTTGACATGTGAATGAGATTTATGTTTCCTTATATATATTATTATGATTATTACAACAGTCCCAACACAATATTCAATGCGAAAAAATAGAATTATTTAGGTAAAGTCCTTGATCATTATTTATTTTAGTTTTTTGTATGCAAAAACGTCATTTTTCCCCCTAAAAAATTCTGCCCCCCTAAAAAAATTTATGCGGACGCCCATGGGTCTACGAATACAAGAGTGCCTAGGGCCTACGACTACCTTAAAACGGCCCTGTGTGTTGATTCTCTCTTGAAGTGGCGCTATGAATACTGTTAATAATTCAAGCAACAGGAGCCTCTGAAGAGAGATCGTTCAGTAAACTCAAGCTAATTAGGGATTTTTAAGGTCAATGTCTCAAAAACATCTTGTAGATTTGGCAAGGCTGAGTATTGAGTCAAACATTGCCGTAACAATTGATTTTTATAATGTCATAAGAAATTTTACAGAAAAAGGCCAGGAAAGCCTCTCTGATAATTAAAGAAGCCTATTATGATTTTTGAAGGCATGAACATATTATTTGTGGCTGGGTTGCACTGTATGTGGCGCCAAAGGTTTTCCTTTTTAATCGAGTCTTCATACTTTCATTTGAACTTGCGATTGAACTTGAAGTGAATTAAGCCACACACACTGACAGCAGACCGTACTGTTGTGTAATTTACAAATGTTGCACTGCAGACTCTGTTTAATAATGGGCGTGGGACGAAAACAGGAGGGCTGCTGGGGGAAGGCCCGTAAGAGTGGGATCGAAAACTGTCTTGAACCACCTTACAAAATCCTCTCGGATGCTCTGGAGATTCTACCTAACTTAAGAGAATCATCTCATTAATTAATCTAATTTATGTTGAACTAGCGTCTCCTCAGTTGGCTGAATTTGAAGTGCTAAGTTAATTGCTAACATGCGGTCACCCTAGCAATGGGAGACCAGTCTGTAGAGAGGTCTGGCCATTCGTCCTTCCATGTGTCTAGCTTAAGAAAGTGAAGTCGGTAACACTTTACAATCACACCCGTGGCTAAGCCTACATCTAAGGGGTATTCGTAAACTCCAAATTTCTAAAGCGCTAGATTCTTTTGTTTTTCTTTCTTCAGCAACAGTTTGTCAAGAAAGTTTGAAGAGATTGAACAGAAGGAAGTCAGTGTGTATCGTAGGCCTACAACATAAACACTGTTTAAATGACGACAGAAAGGTAGGTTTAGAGGTTTGCACACACGACAGCTGGCAAGTCGAGTTTTGATTGCAGACGCATGCTTATCCAACCGCCAAGGGACGCACGCCAGCTCCTCTGAGGCTTTTTACTGCAGGATCATCAACCCCATGCTGGCTTACCACCAGCTCCTGAAAAGAAGGCTCTCCTGACTGTCTTCCGATATGCCGGCCTTTGAAATTAAAATATGTATAGATTCTAAGCGTTTGAAATAGAAATTTCAACACGGAAACTGTTACGGCACTGTCGACAGATATATATATATATCTACCGTAACATGAGCTTTTAACTAGAATTTCTGAAGTTGTATGGCAAGAATGAGAATGCTCTATCATTTATACCATTTCCTGTATTTGCGGCAAGCTCTAGTAGCTACTGTCATTGGCTAGAATATGCAATTAATCACCATGTCAATGAAATGGATTCGCGTTCATTGGAGATAAACATAATAATTGTTGCTATGGCAAACGCTCTTACTCTGTCAAAATTGAAGCCAATTGCAATTGTTTCTCTAACAATCGAATGACCTCATATTTTTAAATGTAAAGAAATCCAATCTCTTATCTAATATCTTATATAGCGCCATTATAGTAATTAACAAGACATCAATCGATGTTCGCTTCAAGTGAAACTGTAGTAAATTCATTGTTTTGGCTCCGATGGGCAACTCTTTAGACTGTTTTCGTTGTCATAGCGATGGTTTAGGTAAAGGTTCAACTTTTTTCTTTAATCCTTAAGAACGACGTAGGCCTATTGTCTATAAAACCTCCTCTTAGGTGAAACTAGTCTTCTAGTTTGAATAATCAAGACAGGATTATGTATATCTATGCATCCGTCCGTCAGACCGAATCGATCTACTTGCCTCTACAAATTCAGCCATGCGTTCGTATGTCTGTCGACCATTGTGTATACATACCGTACGCGCATTTACAGATGGACCGACTGCACAATGTGTGGTGATAGCAGTGTTGGGTAAACTCAGACAAGAAATTAGTTAAATCAAAACTCAACTCATGCACCTCAAAATGAGTTTAAACTCAAACCAACTCATCCTAAGTGAAATGAGTTAACTCAAACTCAGTTGTTAAATGAGTTAAACCATAAACTCACACGTTTACTAGCACGTTCTAATCGAGCAACAATTTTTCCATCACGCCTACTTGTAACAGAAAAATATTTTCCATCAAGAATACACGGTACTTCAGAAATGTTGTTCTTAACTGTTCACAATATACAAAATATGCAGTGCTTAAACACTGTCCGCTAGCAGTGTTTACGACCCTCCCTGTCGTCACCACTCACCAGTATGGAAAGCCGACGATATAAAAAAAGGCTTGTTTCAACATAATATGTGCCGAGTGCCGAAGAGTGAGTTGAGTTTAAAATAATTGACAGGTACAACTCAAACTCACAGAAAATATGAGTTAACTCAAACTCACACTCTTTAAGGTGAGTTAACTCAAACTCATAAATCACAGCAAGTGAGTTAACTCGTGAGTTTAAACTCATCTGAGTTAACTCATACCCAACACTGATTATAATTAGGCCTATAATTGTTTTCACCGCCACTCAGCCACTGCCGTTTTTGGGTGGTGCCAAGCTACTACTGCTGCTGCGGTAGTTGCAGAGGCGTAGCTGGGGGGAGCAGAGGGGAGCGACCGCTCCCCCTGAGACCATTCTCCTAAATGTGGGGCCTTTTTCACAATTTATTTATTCCAATCGTTCGAAATTTATTCCAATCGTTGACACGACATAAGAAATATATGTCACCTTGTCCTTAAATGGTAAAGCTCTTTCACACAGCACTACTAAACAGTTGGCTGATGTAAAGGTATTCTTGTAACACTTGATATGTTCGAATTCTTAGTACTTCTAATGTTCTGCAAAAAGTGCTAGAGAAGGCTTTCAGATAATCCACATATTTACAGAGAAGTAGCACTGATTTACTCTCAATCAACTATTTGAAAACAAGATGAAAAACACGCAAAATGAATTTGAATCTGGGTTTGAATGGATTGAGAATGAAACAACTGAGCTGGATCAAAAATTTGATATTGCTACTGACTATGAGCAACACAGATTTAACTCATTTCTTGTCTGAGTTTACCCAACACTGATTATAATCGTGGTAGGAGCCTTGTCAAAATCCGATCACTCTAACGAAGCTCCAACTATGTACGTATGTAGGCATAGGTAATCCTGTATGTATGCATGCAGACATGCATCTGAATATTTACACTGCGTCTTTCAAGCAACTGCCAAAGGCTATAATAAACTTGTATATGCGTCAGTTCTAACTATTGTGAAATGCACAAACAAAATTTAAAACAGGTCATAAGTTTTCATTTCACTTTCGATCTTTTGTCCCGATTTATTTCTTC
The DNA here is from genome assembly GCA_963556255.1 of Allolobophora icterica. Lineage (NCBI taxonomy): Eukaryota > Metazoa > Annelida > Clitellata > Crassiclitellata > Lumbricidae > Allolobophora > Allolobophora icterica. The sequence goes on from OY744606.1 coordinate 60,991,834, forward strand.
CATCTGTGCTTCTGCGAACAAATCGATGTCTTTCGACCTGGCTTTTCCAATGGATTCTGAGTCTTGATTGCGATTTCACTCTAAGCAACCATCAGTGTTTTAGTTGTCCAAAAACAACTGGGGGGGGGGTCAAAAATTTGCAGATTACCAAATCACATAATCACATAGACCAAACACCAGTTTTTTGTAGTAAAGTAACCCCCCAACATATTTTCAGTTACTTAGCTGAGGGGGTTAGAAAGAGAACTAGGGGGTTGACAACTAAAACACTGGCGACCATCGACTCAGAGGCGAAAATCTGTACATAACTTGGGGGGGATAGATTTCAGCTGGAAACTTTGTTGCAATTTTTCCCACAAAGGGGGACATAGGGTAAGTGAGTGAGTAATTTAAAGTAAATGAACATAACTGCACAAATTCACAAGTTTACTGGCTGGTTGCTGTTGAAGTCACGCAGGACTCATCGGGCCGGGCGACAATAAGAACACAAGCATGACACAAGCATGTGGTAAGACCATAAGACAGACGCCAAGATAATTCATATTCCATCAGCCGGTAAATGATCTAGGCTTACGATGGGACAAGATCGACTGACAAATTTAACACTTATGAACATTGAGTGTGAAATTGTACAACGGCTAGATTTTCAGGATTTTGTTTAGTTTTTCTATTATGAAAGCACATCGTAAACAGTTTTAACTTAATAAAAATCTGTTCTATAATTTAAATTTCGTAAACACTTTTTGGTTGAACATATATTATAGAGGCCTACTATACAATTTTCGAACCAGGCCTACAAAATGTTAATCTGGCCCTGCCCTTCACGATGTCACAAAGGCAACAGTGGCACATATTTTATACACCTCCCCAGCCTGGTGGGAGTATACACTAACAAAAGGCATACAGAGAGACAGGATTGACTGTTTAGGCGACTAACCCGTGGCGGATTCCTCCCTAGTGATGCTGACGGTGTCAACCAATTAGTTAATAAGTCAGACGAACGTCTGACTTATTAACAAATTGGCTCTATTTGTCTTAAGGGAAAGCAACATACATGTACAGTGATAGGTCGGTTGAATGAAATGTAAAGGTCTTCAATCGAGATTCAATTAAACTGAATTCTCTTCTCAATGGGCAGTCAATGTAGAAATTGTAAAACGAAAGTTAGGCATAAACATTGATTTATTTAATCTTTGTCATTGTCAGAGTTCATCAAAGTTCATCAGTGTCTAATTCACTGAACAGAAAGTGAACTGGTACTCAAAACATCTAAAGCTATTTTTTCTCCTTCTTGTTCTTTTTGCCATCTCCATCGTCACCAACCTCCTTTGATCTTTTGCGTTTGAGCGATTGTCTTGCATCACCCTTCCCATCCACTTCCTCGTCATGCTTGAGCAACACAAAAATGCACTCATCATCGTACTGAAAATGCTTATGTATCATATTTTATAGTGATTACATTATTTTACTGAAAAAAGTCAATGCATTCTCAATTTCTTGAAATGAATGAATGAATGGATAAATTAATGCATGCATGCCTTGTGCTTAAAAGGCTCCTGGATTTCGGTAAGTAAAATGAGTTCAGGTAAGCGACTGAGATAAGACTCAAACATACAAGTGCATCATTCTTAATCTCAAGCTTGAAACCAGTCAAGAAATGAAGCACCTACAAGATAAAACTAAGCATAGGACATCACACCACAGAACAGCCAAATAACTTATATAAAACTGCAGTCAGTAGTTCCACAAGGACTGAAACTGCTTTCACAATATAAGCAGAACTTAGATATGATTACAGTAAAACACAGTTAAATTTGCAGCATGTGTTTGCATTACTTCTAATTATACATGTAGGCATTCTGCCAATCATAAAGTGCTGCTTCAAGAATAAACTCATTAGTGGAGTTCCCAACTCAAGCTAGTGAAATAACTGCCAAAATAAGACTTCAGGCGCTTGTTTAACTGTGGAAGGGACATACTGGGGAGCACAAGTTGTAGCTTGGTCAACATAAAAAGCAAAGCTTCTGGACTAAGCTGTAGCAGTATCTAACAAGGAATAGTCAGAAGTCTATGGGCAGTCGACCAAAGGGTGCCATGCTCCGGTATCAAGGATACTGAAATGCAGTCAGAGTGGTTTACTGTAAACAAATAGCTAGATTACTGATCACCTGATTGACTGATAGTCAAATGATTGTTCAACAATATGTTAATACAGGCTTACGTCTTACGTTTCCATCCCCGTCAACTTCTTCCTTCTTTTCTTCCTCACCCCATCGAAGCTAGAGACAAAATTAACACTTTAAAAACAAGCTACATTGGTTGCCAAGTCACTTTAATATACTCTCATCATTGAAGTGTAAAATTACTATACCCAATACACAGAAAATATCTTTATCCCTTTGAAAACAAAAGGTAAAAAAAACGGCCTTGAACTTAGGGGGAAATTATATATAAAAAGCCAAAAACCGGCCTCACCATCTACTATCATTTCCCAATGGGATTTTAGAGCAACGTGTGCTTAATTAGCGCTCACATTGGGCATACCTATGGCTGTTTTCACATCTGTCCATAGATTTCTATGGGCTGCACAATAAAAGTGAAGTTAACAGTAACAATTTAGCATATGTTTTAGCATCGTCTATACTTGATTATAATACCGAAACATAAAATAAGTACAAATATAATAAAACAGAAAGGATGAGAGACATAAGGAAACCATAACCAGTGATGAAAGAGAGCGAAAACAAGGAAGCAAAGCATTTAGTCGCAGAAGTTTGTGACATACATCCGTGCCATCTTAACAGCATTGTAGGCCCTGGGCAAAGCAATGCACTGCCCATCCACGAGGATAAAAATTTAAACGGTCAATAAAATTAAACCAATAGATTTATTTGTACTTTCAACATTCACTTTGTAACAAAACGAATGTTTTAACATAAAGAAACATACTGTAAAGCGAAGATTAATCAACACAAACTTTTGAATATAACAATTATTTCAACATATAAATGATAATTAAGTTGTGCCATGACAAGCATCAGAGATCTGTTACATAGGAGTTAATAAGTTGAAGACTGTTTCAACCATCTGTTAATGGTTACAAAACAAGGGAACCAGTACAAGTTCTTATTTCTGCACTTACTACAATAGTCTACAGTAACTTGCTGTAGTAACTTGTTGTGCTTTGATCAGAAAATTGACAAATTCATGAAGCAAATATAAGTATGAATTATCGGAATCTTAATTCTAATTGCTAATTGATTAGCAGCTGCTAATTCAAACACTAACTGATTAGCTAAAAGAGTGGTAAGTTAATAAAGACTTTGCTTCTACCTTCTTCGAATGTATGAGCACTGGACGTTTTCCAGTAACTATAAATAGACAATAGCTATATGTCACAGAAACTTCAATATATATGCACATATACACAAGGACATTTATCCTACATTTTGACAAGCTAGATGTAATATCTTTGGTCATTGGCCAAGTCTTGATTCAAATTCATATTAAAAAGTTACAGGCCTGATAACACAACTAAGGTCTGCTAGCTAGCTGCCTTCTATAAATAAAACTACACAACTCAGAACAGCAAAAGTTATGATTATAATTTATAACCTTTCACAACTCTGAGAATCAGCCAATCCTATAACGTATGTCAAGCAATTTTCGTGTTAAGAATTTACAGCTGTTGGCAATGATCTTTTTGTTATACTGAAAAACAAATATGTTAGGGGATAGTTTCTAGGTCCTTACAAAAGTTAGTTGTCTTCTACAGAGTAAATGCAGTTAAAAAAGCATTCATGGGTATCTGCAACTACACCTTAAAGTCATTAAATACATGTACAATTGTACATACTCCAAAACTCACTCTCAATTTGTCTCAAAAGGTGCTGTCATCACTTGACTACTATCAATGGTCCATTTTACAATTTTGTGTAACCCATGTATACCTGGCAATCCGAGGGAAAGCTTTATCTCATAAAGTAGCTTCTCTTCCAGATCAGTATCGTCAATATCAAAGATGTTTGTTCCACTGAGAGTTAACCCTGAGAATCCACGAACCCTGGTGTCCTTTAACACAATTGCAAACATTTCCCGTCCCATATTTCTGGCGTAAGTGGTTTCTGTGTAAAAAATGGAAAACAAACAGCCATCACAAAATAAAATAATTGTTGTTCCAATTTTATAACAGAGTCAGATAATTATTTAAGCAAAAGTTAAAAGGCTAAGCTAGTAATTGTAAGGCGTAGTAATGTCTATTGTGCCGATGTCTAATGTACAAGGCATCAACCGATGGTACACCAAAACTAAGCCATAATCCAGTCAATATCCAGAAGATCCAGAAGAGAGGCAACCTGAGGCAATTTGCAAGAGGTAAGTTTTAAGTTGAGAACGAAACGACACAAGCAACTGAGCTCAGCACACAGGCACAAGGAGAGAGTTCCAAAAAATAGATCCAGCACCCAAAAAACCGTTCATCAAGAACAGTTCTTGATTTAGGCATGACCAGACAAAGATAATTAGATGCCCTCGTTGAGTAATGATAAGTCTGGGGTATAAGCACTGATTTTAAGCATTGCGGCTGGTTAGAGCTCAATGTTTTATAAACTATGAGCCCCAATTTGAAACTAATTCTGCTAAACAGGAATCCAATGCAAATTTAAGCACAGGGGCTATACATTCAAATTTGGATGTACTAGTTGTGGCTCTAGCCAAAGAGTTCTGAACTCTCTGCAGCTTCATCATGTTTGACTTATTGATACTAGTAAAAAGCGAGTTACAGTAATCTAGGGCTAGGCGACTGGAAACCAATGCATTAGCCAGAGATGTCCTTGCAGACATGGGCACATAATGCCTAATTATGCTATGCCACGAACGAATATTATATATTGACTTACAAATACTGTTTACATGGCCAGTGAGAGACATGGTAGAATTGAAAACAATGCTTAAATTACGAGCAGCGTCTGCCAGCTCAACAACAGTCACACAGTTTCAATGACTTCAGCTGATCAGTGCTTCCCAAACTTTCAGTGCGACAGACTAGGAGGAATTTACTTTTCAGTGTGATGGACCCGCAGGAATTTTCCCATTGCCTTAGGACTGGTGTAGGAGGCCGAATAGACTCCCGGTATAAAAACACTCCGGGAGTGTTTATAGCCTAGTATACAATGACTGGAGAGTTAATTGATACTAGGACAGAAACACTCCACCCTGCAAATAAACACTCCGGAAGTGTTTTCGTTTGAGATCAGACCAAATGACTGGTGGAGTTGATTCTTAATGGGACAAATTCAATGGGGAGTTGATTCTTCCTAGGAACAAATGACTTTTGGAATTGATTCTTCCTGGGACAAATTGAATGAGGAGTTGATTCTTCCTAGGATCATATGACTTGTGGAGTTCATTCTTCCTAGAACAAATTGAATGCTAAGTTGATTCTTCCTAGGAACAAATGACTTGTGGAGTTCATTCTTCCTGGGACAAATTGACTTCTGGAGTTGATTTTTCCTAGGACAAGTTGAACGGGAGTTGATTCTTCCTGGGAGCAATGACTTGTGGAGTTCATTCTTCCTAGGATAAACTGAATGGGGAGTTCATTCTTCCTAGGACAAAATGACTTGTGGAGTCATTCTTCCTAGTACAAATTGAATGGGGAGTTCATTCTTCCTAGGACAAAATGACTTGCATAGATCATTCTTCCTAGGATAAACTGAATGGGAAGTTCATTCTTCCTAGGACAAAATGACTTGTGGAGTCATTCTTCCTAGTACAAATTGAATGGGGAGTTCATACTTCCTAGGACCAAATGACTAGTGGCATTCATTCTTCCTAGAACAAATTGAATGGGAGAGTTTTAGTTATGGAGTATCTGCTAAGTAGCACCAATTAACTGGTAGAATAGTTTTAGCACCCATTATGCTTTTTTTAACAATCTGAAGTAAAAAATATGCTACTTGCATTATAACTAATCACATAGCTAGCTATTTTAAACCAAGAATAGATATAAAATGTCAAGACTACCTCACAATAAAGACTTAACTGTTTCATTAATAAAATAATAAACCATTCCTGTATGACAGCTACGGAATAACTAAGAAAACTGATCCAGCACTCATTGCATCAAATGAAAACATTCAAACACCGGTTACACAGTCATACTGATTGCCTTTCAATCTGATGTAAGTCATTTGGTCCTAGGAAGAATGAACTCCCCATTCAGTTTATCCTAGGAAGAATTAACTCCACTGGAGTTTCTAATCACCAGCAGGAGTGTTTTAGTCCTAGTAACAAAACACTCCACTTTTCAATTATTCCTAGTAACAATTAGCTCCCCAGTCAATATATCCTAGCATAAACAGATTCCACGAGTGTTAAAAAGGGGAGTCTATTCAACCTACTACACCGGCGCCCAATTAATTAATCATTTTTCTTTTTCGATCACCTTAAATATGTATTAATTAATAACTATTTCTTCGGCAGTTTTCGTTTACAACAGCTGACATACATTTACTTTCAGAACAAAGCAATATCCAGAAGATCAGTGCATAAGACAAAAAGGCAGCCTAAAACAATTTGCAAGAGGTAAGTTCTAAGTTTTGAATGCATGACAATTGTGTTTTTGAAGGCAGTTCTAAGCAAGATCCAATGAAGAAAACGTCTATCGTCTTTTTCCAGTTTCTTGACTCACTTTGCGGTGCAGCAACTGAGGACTCACAAACTGGCACTGTTCCACGGATCACTACTTTTGGAAAACTGAACTATAGCATAAGCACAGATTGGAAGGATCCCTCATGCAATAAGAAATTGGTAATCGAGAAAATATATATTGACATCCATACATGCAAACATACATACATATAAACATGCATGCAAATACACATAAATACATAAGGCATATTCATACAAATTCATACAAACATAAATACACACATTTGCTTTGATACAAGTATGATCACAAAATTAAAAACCAAAATATATAACAAAAACGCTTCGAACTACTTAAAACTGATCACATATGCATAATAAAATCACCATCGCGACACCATCCGCAGTCGAGAAAGTCTGGGGTCAAGAAGAGTAAACAGATCTTGCACTGCTCCAGAGCCTTTGCAATGACTTCTGGGACCCTGGAACCTGCAAACAGAAATATAATTCTAATTAGAAATTAATTCAACAGAAATTTGTGCCAACAAAGTTAAGAAATGCACATATTAAGCTTTGCGAAAAGTTTCAGTTCGATCAAGTCCTTAGGAGGTTCCGCTGAAATCTTCATGATGTACTAGGCCTATAGGCAATGTCACCTGCAATGGATCACAGCTTGTGTAAAGCCAGAACCTTCAAATTATTTATTTATTATTATTACGAACATTTTTAACATGTGCAAAGTCACACAAAGGGGTGAATCTGTGACAAGGTTAGTCAGTCGCCATATGAAGAGCAATTAGATATGCAGATCTTTGAAAGCCAGAGAAGTAGTGAGTTTTGAGACATTTCTTGAAAGAAGAAGAAAAGTCGTGCACTGGATAAAGATTGGTATTCGATTCCATTCCTTGGGGGCTGCAACACGAAATGCACGAGAGCCCATAGCAGTGCTACATCTAGGCTCAACCAAAAGACCCCTAACTGAAGACCGTAAACTGCGTGGCGGAATGTAAGGAGAGTAGTGGTTGAAGGAAGGTATAAGTAAAATGTTGTATGGGTTTTATAGGTGAGACAGCCTAGTTTAAATCTCATTCTGAATTCTACAGGATGCCAATGCAGCTAATGCAGCGGAGTTAATGAATTTGAACGAGAAGATGCATGCAGCACCACACGAGCCAGATAATTATGGATGCGTTGAAGCCAAGCCTGATGACTTGAAGAACACTAGAATGAGAAGGGAAAGTGTGCAGTTGTTGGCATGAGCCAAACATGATTGCCTCAAACTTATCTGGGTTCATACCAAGACCGTTGAAGCAGAACCATGCATGCACAGAAGAGAGGCACTCTTCTAGTGTTACTTTACCTGACTGATCCGTTGGTGACAGAGCAATGAAAAGCCACGTACCATCAGCATACTGCTGTAACGGGACTCCAAAGTGATTGGCTATGAGGCAGATTGGTGAAAGTGAAGAATTAGCTATGCATTTATCTTTACATTCATACAGCAGCTTCTTAGAAATTCTTGAAAGTGTTCCCAGCAAGCATAAATGCAGTGCTAATTGGGTAAGAACATGTACACAGTAAGATTACATTGAAACAGACGTTTTGACAGCCGTGCAAGGCACCGCTCTAGAGGGGAGTTACGGGTATCGAACTGGGACCTAATGCTCTTCTGGCCACGAGTGTTACCAATCAGCTATCCCTTCCCCTCTGAACATATCACCTACTTCAAACATGTCCAGAGTGCTTTACACCCCTCCATTACCGTCAGCTATACAATGCAGATACGTGGTGAGAGGCTTCTGAAAATTTCAATATGATTCACAAACATCAAACAACAAAAGAGCAAAATTACAGCCAAATCTGAGATAGGTTACTTACAGGCCCTATTGATTTCACATGGATTGACCCAAGAGCAACAATGAATCAATAGAAAGAGTAAGCTTACAGCAGAATGTGACAGGGGTTGTGTGCGTAGACAACTTATGCACCTTGCAAGGCTATGCCACTGTCAGATGATCTTGTTGAATAATAAGTCTGGGGAATAAGAACTGATTTGAAGTATTATAATAATAATAATAATAATCTTCGTTTAATATCTCCAAACTGACAATAGCGCAGTATGATTACATATCAGTATGAACGGATGATCACAAGTTATTACACGAGTCGAATTTAACTGTACACGGCAGCCATGCAAGGCGCCTATCACGTCCTACATCTCATTTTAACAAACGCGCCATCTCGCGAATGAAAGGCTGAGTGGACCTAAATTTGGGGAGGTTGCGGGAAGCGATCCTGCTACCTCTTGCTCTTCACGCCAGTGATGTTACCACTACTCTATGGACCCCCTTAAAAGTGACCTATCTCAGATTATGGCTGGCCAGAGTTCAAAGTTTTAAAAACTATGAGCCCCAATTTGAAACTAATTCTTTGCTGAACAGGAATCCAATGCAAAGATTTATCACAGGGGTTTTAAGTTCATATTTGGATGTATTAGTTATGGCCAACTCTAGCCAAAAATTCTGAACTCTCCGCAGCTTCAGTATGTATGACTTATTGATACCAGTAAGAACAAGTTACAGTAATCTAGGCCAGCGCTTTCCAAATTTTTCAGTGAGGCAGACCGGCAGGATTTACTTTTCAAAGTGACAGACCGGCAGGAATTTTCCCACTGCAGCAGAGATATGTCATATCCACTTCTAATTGCCGGTCAAAACACCGCAAATGTAACGATCACAATTTCTAGTAAAGGCAAACAACTTTTATTTGACTTGTCAGCAATTGGTCAAAATAATAACTATTTCTTTGGGAGTTTTGATTTATAATAGCTGAAATACATTTACTCCCAGTACAAATCTTTTTAATTTATATGAAAAATAAGGTTTCAATTGTGAGACAATCGTGTTTTTTTAAGATAGTTCGAAGCGAGACCCATTCGAGAAAAAGTCTATCATCTCTTTTTGTTCAGTTTCTTGACTCACTTTGCGAATCGGCAACTGAGGGCTCACGGACCTGCACCGGTCCACTACTTTGGGAAGCACTGATCTAGGCGACTGGAACCAATGCATTTGCCAGAGATGTCCTTGCAGACATGGACACATAACGCCTAATTCTTTTCATGTAACAAATAAACATATATGATGACATACAAATACTGTTTATATGGCCAGTGAGAAACATGGTAGAATTGAAAACAACGCCAAAGTTACGAGGTGCGTCTGCCAGATCAACAATTTAGTCACGCAGTTTCAAAGACTTAAGCTGATCAAATTTTTAAAGTTGCTGCAGAGTGTCCAATAGCAGAAATTCAGTCTTTGATGTGTTAAGGAGTTTATTGGTCTCCATCCTAGACTGTACCTCATCAAAGACAGTAGACAACAGCTGCACAGATGAGTCACATGACAGACTGTCAAATGAAATGCAGATTTAAATACCACCAGCATTTCTGCCTATTTGGCAGATGAAACAAGTTTTCGCACACGTTTACACAGTTACTCAAACTTAATGTGATCAGGAGGCAGACGAGAGTGGTGCCATCAAAGCTCCAATTGACTTTTCGACGCTTACCCTAGTGGCCGGGTTAACCAAGGCAGTGGTGTGCGCTCTACAACACTCTTAATGTTAAAAGTAACGTTTCTGCAGATGGCACTACAAAACCTGGAACAAAGCGAATCTAAATCGATTTTGTATTTGAATCGTTGCTACATTTCTGAGCGTTACTATTGCTAGGTTCTGTAGCGCCACACGTTGTCGCCTTCCTGGAGCATTAAACAATCGTGCTATATAATAAGCTGAACATTAAAAAAATTAAATAAGAATATTACATACCTAAGTTTCTCTCCGCCAGAAAAGTCGTAATTCCCGCATCGTTCAGGAATGTCTCCCAATGCACGACAGCCTGGGCGTCCTTGCTCGAATGTACTAAAAAAATGGACATGTTACGACGATCACAAATTTTAATTTATCTGAAACAACTTAATATGTCCGACTCAACTCCCAGAAATTAACGCAATGGCGTCTTCGTTTCGACTCAAGGACCTATATCTATAAACAAGACTGGAAACTTCTTATACAACATTCTGTGACTACTTTTTGGACGATAATTGGGGTTGAGGAAAATGTCACATCTTGTTTACATAACAAACCATTCAGTTAATTATATTTATGAAGGTAAATCCAACGAATAATTTGTTGTAAAGTAAAATATTGCCTCCGGAGATTTAAAGCATCACATTTAATAACAGAAACAAAATTTTAAGTGGGGCGACATCTGTGTAGGCCTATAAGTTTGAAGCGGATATACATTAATTTTCACGAGTAACGATCCATATAAAAACAGATTCCTTGGCTACAACCTGGGACTTAGTCCCAGCTACAACCTTTTAACCATAATGTAAGAAGACAGGTATGATATATTTTATATATTTTTACATATTTTTATGTATTTTTACATCATGCTTTAAAGGACTAATATTCAATTTTATTCAGTGGGCTGGAACTCTTATATTAGGTATTGTGACTATAAGAGCGCGGCCCTCTGGCGGAAAGGAATGTATTGCTCATTTTCTTAAATGTAATTATTGTGTAGCGATTGGCCCAAGTTGACTAGCGCAAATTCGCAAAAATTAGTCATATTAATCTTGTAGTCAAAATGTCTCTAAAGATCTTGAGCGGCCGCAGGCGTGGGAATGCTGTCTGGAGTAGGCCCCTAAAGTAAACCCTACGAATCAGTCAAAAGCGTATGTAGTTGGTTGTTGTTGTTGCTGTTGTTGTTGTTGTTATTATTATTATTATTATTATTATTATTATTATTATTATTATTATTATTATTATTATTATTATTATTATTATTATTATTATTATTATTAGTATTATTATTGTAACAATATTCTCAGGGTTACTTGTTATGTTTAGCGACTGTCGAAGTCGTATAGTCTGTTCGTGATGTGCTTGTATCGATCTATAAATAGACAGACGATAGTACTGTGACTATGACGCATATCTAGGAGCAAGGGACTAGAAACAAGGGACTAGGAGCAAGGGACTAGGAGCAAGGGACTAGGAACAAGGGACTAGGAGCAAGGGACTAGGAGCAAGGGACTAGGAATAAGGGACTAGGAACCCATACGAACCCGAAATAAAGAGGAGCTGAGTCGAAAGAGAAGTCTTTAGATGGTTTTAGAGAGGATGAGAGTTTGAGTAGAGTTTAAGTTGGAGTTGAGTTAGGAGCTTGAGAGAGAGCTTGGGCAGTTTGAGTTTAGTATACGGTGGAGTTAGATCGTTAGAACTCTGACGTTACCGACGATAGTAGCGTGGATCGTAGTTGTGTTGTTGCGATAGTTCGAAGTATATGCGAAGTTTAGTCGATTATACGAACTTTAATTAGTACGCAGTTCGAGTTAAGACGATTAGATAAGCTCTTCTGGATTATACATTCTTAGTTCGTCAGCCTACGGAAGGCATTTATAACTAGGCGTTGCGCTGTGTTGTGAGTTGTAATAAAGAATATTTGTGGAACAACATGTATCTTCTTCCTCTCCAGACCGGAGAGGCGACGCTCTGATTAGTTTACTGTGTAGCACTTGGTCGTGGGTCTTGCCATCCTGGTGAAGCATAGAAGAAGACTCACGTACCTATTCGACGACCGGACATAATATAAGATTAGCGCACCGCCACCGCCGACACGTCTCGCTAATTCCGCCACATTATTATTATTATTTTTTTTTGTGCCCTGAGGTACTTCGTTCCCTCAGGGTCTTAGAGATTAAATTAGTTGGTTTTTCCGGAACGTTTATTATTATTATTATTATTATTATTATTATTATTATTATTATTATTATTATTATTATTATTATTATTATTATTATTATTATTATTATTCATTCATTCATTCATTCATTCATTCATTCTGAAAATTTATATAGCGCTCCTTCAAGATACCTACTCAGGTGCGCTCCCAGTCCAGCCACGGCTAAAAAAGAAAGACTTGAGCGATTTATGAAATGCAGGCAAATTATTCAGAGGTAGTAATCGCAGTTCCAGCGGGAGCCCATTCCAAGTGGAGGGACCCACAACTGAGAAAGCCCGGCGCTGCCCAATAGAAGAACGAGCACGCGGGACCAAGAGCTCCCCTCTGGCCGAGGAGCGTAGTGCCCGACGCGCTACGACGTCGGACACCGGGCGGCAAAGGTCACGAAGGAAAGATGGAGCGCAGCCTAGAAGACAACGAGAGACTAAGGCAGCGATCCGATAGGAAATACGCTGCGCGATAGGGAGCCAGTGCAACACATCGCGCATGTAGGCAGAGACAGGAGCGAACTTGGGGATACGCCCGACAAGTCGAGCGGCTGAGCGTAGAACCCGATCCAGACGCCCTAGGACTCCGAGTGGAAGACCAGCTAGAATCGAGCAACAATGGTCAATTCGACTGGTAACAAAAGCATGGACGAGAACCACAGCAGCATCGTGTGAAAGAGAACGAGAGACCACTCGAAGCTGACGAAGCTGATAGTAACAGCTTCGGGTAAGCAGGTTCACGTGCTGCGAAAGAGTAAGTTCTTGGTCAAGGGTGATACCGAGGTCTCGGACAGTAAGTGAAAAAGTAATATTAGGGAAGATCCGGGTTAGCAGGTGCAAATCAACGCCCGCTAGCTGCCTACGGCTGCCCAGCCATATAAATTGGGTCTTCGTAGGATTTAAGAGAAGCCGATTGGAGGCCATCCATAAGGAAAGGGCATCAATGGCTTGGCACATCAGCCGAACAGAGGCCACCGCGTCAGAGGCATGGGAATGGATGTAGGCCTGCACATCATCCGCATAGAGTTGGTGTAGGAGCCCCTGAAAAGACAAAACAGAACTGATGTCAGCCGTGTACAGAAGATATAGCAGGGGGCCTAGGACAGAGCCTTGAGGCACGCCAAATGGAGCAGGTACCCAAAGGGACCTAGAGAAGCCAAGGACAACGCAATTAGTGCGCTCAGATAAAAAGGAACGGAGCCATTGCAAAGGCTGACTGACCAACCCAAAGGAGGTAGAGAGGCGCTGAAGAAGAATGGGATGGTCCACAGAGTCAAAAGCAGAACTCACATCAAATAGGGCTAAGAGAGTTATCTGACCACGATCCATGGCGCCATAGAAGTCAGATAGAAGGCGAAGCAGAAGGGTCTCCGTAGAGTGATTTCTACGGAAGCCCGACTGCTGAACAGGAATCAATTAATTTAAGTCTAGATATGCAATTAACTGATTAGCTACAATTCGTTCTAGAATTTTAGACAGAAAAGTAACATTAGCGATAGGCCGGTAATTGGTTGGATCACTCGGGTCCAAGCCATCTCGCTTCAAGGCAGGTAGAAGAATGGACTGTTTCTGAGAGGCTGGTAGGCAGGCCTCACCAATCGAGCAGTTGCACAGCACCGTGAGGAATGGGAGAAGGTCGTCGATAAAGTCCTGAACCAGAAACGTTGGCGCAGGGTCCAATTCGCACGTCTTCGGCGCGCAGGCAAGAATGAGTTCACGTAACTCCATGCTCGTGATCTCATTAAGAGTAGGAAGCCGGCATTCCGTAGTGGAGTAGACGGGAGGAGAGGAACCAGTGGTAGCGTCGCGGATTGATGATATTTTGGCGGAGAATCGTTCTAGGAACGCATCCGCAGAGAAGGGCGGAGGAGAATGCGACTGACGACCACCCCTCTGGCGACCAAGGAGGCCGTTGAAGGTGGTCCATAGCTTCTTCGGGTCCTTCGACTGGCGAGTGATGATGGCCTCCCAGTATTCCCGCTCAATGTCCCGGTAGGTGGCGTGCATTCTCCGGACAAAATGGACCCAGGAAGCCTTGTCAGCCGGCAAGCGCGTTCTTCTGAAGATCCTCTCGAGGCGCCGCGCTTGACGTCGAAGCGCGCGACATTCCGCGTTAAACCATGGAGACAGCGGACAATGTCGCGTTCGAATAGTACGCACTGGGAGGAAGGCATCGATGAGTCCGGACATCGCAGACCATAAGAGCTGAACAGCTCCGAAGTAGACAGCAGAGAGGCTGCCTTGACATCCGCGAAGAGAGGATGAGCTCGGAGCGCTGAACTGAAGGCAGAGTGGTCAAGACTTTTCCAATGCCGGAACCGCCTGACAGCGACGAGAAGAGGCTCGTAGATGAAAGGAATAGTGGCAGCCACAAGACCATGGTCAGAGAGAGTAGGTGGGAAGACAGTAACATCGGCGACCAGACAGTCATCCCTGGTGACGATGACATCGAGCCAACCACCCAGAAGGTGGGTAGGCTCCGCGACGTGTTGCTTTAGGCCGAATTGTTCGAGCGCCGCAGTGAATTCCAGAGTCTCGGAAAGCGTTGGATCCTCGAGATGTAGATTGAGGTCCCCAGTGAGGACCAACTGCGTATTGTAGTGCGCGAATTGTTCCAGTAGGGCTGAGAGCTCATTGAAGAACGCAGAAGAAGGAGAAGAGGAGCCAGGACGGTATATAGCCAGAAGCGTGGTGGGTCCACGCTTGGACGACAGTGTGACTGCAAGAGCCTCAAAAGTTGATGGGGTCGAGGCCAGCTCAATCCTCTTTGCCACCATACTGTCACGGTGGTAGATGATCAAGCCACCCCCCGCGCAGGCTCACCAGAATCATCCGTCCTCGGCCGGTCAAGAGACAGGAAGCCAGGAGGGGCAGCGCGACGGACGGCAACATCTGTAGAGGAGAGATGCCAGGACTCTGTAACGACCAGGACGTCCAGACAGTTGTCAACCGGTACGTATTTAATAATTATTTAATTATTATTATTATTATTATTATTATTATTATTATTATTATTATTATTATTATTATTATTATTATTATTATTATTATTATTATTATTATTATTAGGAGCGCTTGCAGTCCATCCACAGCATATATGTTAAAACCGTTTTTTTCGTTTTTCATTGTTTTCCAAAAAACGTCGTTTTTTCGTTTTTTATTTTTCTATTTTTTTCCCGTTTCTTATGTAACTTTATTTATTTATTTATTTATATACTTTCTGTTAATTTGTTTAGTTTCTGTTTAATTTTTTGTCTGATGTCCCTTACGTTGTCTCCGTACTTTCAAGGATGCAGCTCTAATTTACCTCACTATTTACGTCATTATTTGATAAATAAATACTTTATGAAATAGCACAGTGTCGCGAACTACTACTTCCAGGGGACCGGACTTCTGTAAGTGTTTCCGATAAGGCAGCCGACGGCTCGTGTCGCGACTTCAGGATGCCTCACGACCGTCGCTAATATCCGTTGAGCTCGGCTTCGGCTTTTTGGCCAAAGTCTTAAAATCAGAAAAGACCGTTTTCGCCGCAATTTAAACTCTTTTATTACACAACGACCGAGATTCTTCTTCTTTCAATAAATTGTACATCCAATACGTATCAAACTACTGCATGAGAATACGTAAAATCCACGAAGAGCTATGTCAACGATCCAGACGAATATCCACGAAGAGCGAGCGAAAGTGCGTCATCTACACAGAACGAAAAGAGCGAGAGCACGAAAAGCGAAAGCACGCTTACTCTATACAAGGTCCTTATATACCATTTACAGGCGGCGATTCATACTGCCGGCGAACATAGCTTGTACCAG
This sequence comes from Allolobophora icterica, assembly GCA_963556255.1. NCBI lineage: Eukaryota > Metazoa > Annelida > Clitellata > Crassiclitellata > Lumbricidae > Allolobophora > Allolobophora icterica. Next base: position 61,008,090 of record OY744606.1, read on the forward strand.
GCGAACTGGCGAAAGTCAGCCACCTTGTAAACCTTACTAGATGCATAGCTTATATTAACGAACATCAGCCAAACTATTATACAGGCGAAACCTAAATGGCGAGTTAAATAGACCGCCAGAGCGTCTAATATACGCTAGCGTCAGTGAAAAGTCAGACAAAAAGCATCCGGCGCAAGTACGCGAATAACTCAACGTATTTCTCATACGCGAACATAGAAAAGTTCGTCAATAGGCCTAGTCTTGTGGCGTACATTTCTAATCACCTTAACACAATTTCTCCATATCACAATCAAACAGTGTCCGCCAAACACAACGGCGAATTCTACAGAGTTCTCCAAGCAGTGGCGTGCAGAGGTTCTTTGATGCCCGGGGCCAACCCCTTCATTGGATGCCCCTAAATTGTTCTTTCCCTAATTCATTCCCCCTCCCCTCCCACTGGACTGTGCTCAGTGTGCTGCCCCCTCTCCCTTTCCCCCACTAAATTTTAGAGAATTGCACATCGCCGTATGGTACTTTTAGCCTATTTTGACGATCGGAAACCGAATTGTAGACTTTGTATTTTATGCTTAGGAAGTTAGGCTACAATTACTAATCATAGTATAGCCTGTATGGAAAACAGGACATAAAAACTTGCGCACTCACGTCTTACTTCGCGATGTATTGTATTGTAAACATAAATATTTGAATGGCGATTTATTGGCGGCCGGTTATTAGTAACTTGACTGGGCCAACGCCAACCGTTGGATGCCCCCCCCCGGCTGGATGCCCGGGGCCGTCGCCCCCTCCGCACCCCCCTCTGCACGCCACTGTCTCCAAGCGAATAATGTAGGCCTACATGATAAGAACTAAAAATCCGCCAAACGGCAGACTCAAACAAAGGGGGAAAACCTATTTCCGTTACAACAGTACAAGAAATAAAATTGTATAAAGTTATTTCTAAGTTATCTAAAATGCCAAAAGAAAAGGGTGCGGAATGGATTCACGTTACTTTGATAAAAGAGAAAGACGAAAACTCAGCATTGGCTAATAAATAATAATTACACGGACAATTTCTATAGCGCCGTAACGCAATCCCGCTACAAGGGCGCTGTACAGACACAACTCACAGCCTAACATAACATCCGGTCCTATTCATGAGAAGGATAAGCCTTGGAGAAGAGGTGACGCTTGAGCCGAAACTTAAATGCCTCGACTGATGGCGCAGAACGGACTTCGGGTGGAAGGCCGTTGCAGCAAGGCGGTCCAGCGACGGAGATGGAAATTGAAATGCATTTAGGCCTACTGTGAGAAAGTTTACACAATAATAATAATAATAATAATAATAATAATAATAATAATAATAATAATAATAATAATAATAATAATAATAATAATAATCTTCGTTCAATATCTTCAAACTGACAATGACGCAGTATGATTACAAATCAGTATGAACGGATGATCACAAGTTATTACAGAAGTCGAATTTAACTGTACACGGCAGCCATGCAAGGCGCCCATCACGTTCTACATCTCATTTTAACAACGCGCCATCTCGCGAATGCAAGGCTGAGTGGACCTAAATTTGAGAGGTTTTGGGAAGCGATCCCGCTGCCTCTTGCACTTCACGCCAGTGATGTTACCACTACTCTATAGTCTATACCTCCAAAGTTTAGTTTTTAATTGTGTTATTTTAGTCAGCATGGACTTAAGTAGACTTATGTTTACAATTTAAATTTGAAAAGATTTAAATATTTTTTGTTTTCTCAATTTTTTTAAACCAAACTTATAAGAAATAAAATAATTGTTGTAGATTGATGTTACTTAGTGTTTACTACTAAAGTTGTGTTATTTGCTGATTAAATTCTGTAAACAAAGTTTTTAATTTTAAATTGCAGTAGGGCCTACAAGATGTGAGAAAGTCAAATTATTTTCTTTTTTCGTTTTTTTCCGCTTTTTTCCGTTTTTTAATTTTTTGAAAAAACGACGTTTTTTCGTTTTTTTTATTTAGTTTCTATCGTTTTTAACAACTATGATCCACGGTAAAAAGAGCAGTCTTTAAATTAGCATAAAAGTAGAAGAGCGACCCATGGGGTCGTCCATTAATTATATCAACAACAAAATGGGGCCAGGGATTTGAAAAGTTTGACAATTCTTGATAAGGGAGAGGGTGTTCAAGACAAATTGACGTCAACAATAGAAGGGCTTGCAGCAATAACCAGGCATGTCGGATTTTTTTAGTTTTGGGAAAATGGCTTCAAAGATTTGACACTTCAAACTGTTGTATCTAAGCCGTTTTACGAGATATCGACAAACTGTTTGAAGCACCATGTGAGTTATTACTGTTTTTCACGAAATTGTTACATGATGCAATGCAAAAGATAACATTGATGTTTTTCACGACATTTTGCTTCATACCTGGTTATTGACACTCAATAACCCAGTATGAAGCAAAAATCGTCTGCTGTTAGTCGACAGACTTTATTCTTGCACCAAATGGTGTGTAGCACACAATACAAATTAATCGTGCAATAAGAAGGTAAGTCATCATAGCCACATTACAGTAAGAAAAAAATACGCAAAATCAGTGAATTGTAGAGTAAGTAAGAGACAATAACCGGTTATGTCAAATAACCTGATTATTGCACCGATTTTAATACAAAGATTACAAGAAAAAACGACAATTTATGTTATCATACCGGGTTATTGCATTGGAGTAATGCTGCCGGCCTGTCACGAAATAGAGTCCCCCATACATGCGTATCCCCCTTAGCGAAATGGAGTATTCGGTTTAGTTTGCATTTTTGGCGGTTTCTAAATGTATTCAGTCGTACTGTTTGGATTTATTGCACACATAAAATTTTTGAATTGCGTATCTTTACTTTGTACGTCGACCTGAAATCAATTTACTTTGTTTTTGGTGATTTTGACTGGAATTTCGTCGAGGCTATCGTGCTGCGTATGACGAGGGAGGATAGAATGGTTCATCCCACCGGATACTCTAAACCGGTTTATTCCATCCGGGGGGATACGCTTTAGGGGGGATAGAATATCTCGGGACACCGGCTGCTAAATACCATATGTCGACAAACTGTTTTATCCAAAAGCCAATTCAAAAATAATCAGATTTGCACCAAATTTGCAGGGTATATAGAATACAATATTCCAAGCACGCTGGCATACTTTTTCACATAAACCAGGTATGTCGACATACCTGGTTATTGAGGCAAGCCCTTCAATAATTAAATCAAGAAACAACCATAGATTCGGAAAGTCTTTATGAGTGATCTATTTCATTTTTGTTTGTAATTTAATCAAACGCGATATTTTATTCGTTTTAAATTATCCTCTTTATTGCTTCGAGATAATATGAAAAAATGTGCTGCATATTCTCTTTGCGAATATCCTGGGTTCTTTTCGAAATTTTAATATTTCAAGTTTCTTTTTGATGGAAAGATAATTTTTTTCTTTCAACTGTTAAAATAGCCTATTAGAGTGAGAAACTTGTTTTGATTTTAATTTTCTATGTTAAAAGGAATATTATAAAAAAAGTTATCATGTTCAAATTAGAAATGTTCATTATAAAAAAATCAAATTGAATACACAGTTAAAAGAAAACAAGATTGTATTTTTGAACGGAAAAAATCCATTAAATATCTGTAAATGTAAATGTAAATGTACGCGAATTTCTATAGCGATTATGGCCTCGCATCGTGCTCATTTTTAAATGAATTGATCGGGTGAGATCCTTCACAACGCTGCCCGTTTGAATGGGTGCCACGCCATTTAAGGTTCCCGTGTTGGGACCGTGCTAGCCCGAGAGACAGTGATTCCACATGTACTATAACCATTAAGTATCAAATTCAAATCTGAATAACAAGATTTTGATTTTGGGGAAATTTCGGTTTTTTACATTTGTTAGAGTCATAGAAATTTTCTGGGGTGAGGTAATTTTCTTTTCTTTGTTAGGGGTCGTTGAATGGTTGACAGTTGTTGACAAGAGGGAGGAGATCAAAAACTGCCTAAAATTTGTTGACACAATTAATTGATGACCATATATAGACCAGAAGGAGCACCATTGTAACTATGTACTAACTAAAATTAACTAAAATATAAGTCCAGTAACTATAACTATTACTATAACTAAAAAATAATACTAACTATAACTGTAACTATAACTAAAATGAAAAACCTTTAACTATAACTGTAACTAGGCCTATAACTAAAATAAAATCTGTAAGGAGAATCACATCATCATAAGCAGACGCTCGTGTAGAGCGGGGTGGTTGGATGGTGAAGAGTTCTCGCATATACTCTGGACGTGAATAGTGTGTTGTAGGTTAGTGATGGGACTTTGTAGTAGATTCGCTCTGGGATTTTTAGCTAATGGAGTGATTTGAGGACGAGAGTGATGGGCCTATGATGACGCTTGGGCGTTCTGATGACAACTCGGGTTAGTAAGTTTTGGACACGTTGAAGACGCTGAAGTTGGGTGGATTCAAGGTTGAGGAAGAGGAAATTACAATAATCTAGCCTTGAGTGGACAATGGAGGTAACAATGGTGGAGGCAGCGGTAGAGCCTTTTTAATTTATTACTTTTACGATTTATTCAACGATAATGTTTTCTTGTAATAACTGACTAGAAGTGCATCAGAAACAATTGTTAAATTGTATCAAGCAATGAACCAATAATTCATGTGATTGCATTTGAGATTTGTCACCTACGGGGCTCCGTAGTCTGAGGGCGACGACATTGAAGGTCCTAATGCCGGTGACCGGTGCAGATGCGGCGCTAGCGACATCTGGGACCAGCGGCTGAATTATTGACGAGCAGAGCGAAGCAGTAAGCGACATAATAGAAGCCGATGTCAGCCGCTTGCATCGCAGACTGAAATGCACCTTGGCCAGCGCACAGAGTGACAACCAGACCTTAAAAGTGCAGCACCACTGCAGCGTCCATTAGGCAGACAATTAGTCAGTACATGCGATGTCTACAATAGGCTGTCGAATCCTCCTGTGAAAGAGGAAATTTGGTTTTGAGACATCTAGCCGTTCGGCTCAACCTAATGGAGAGAATGCATGTGCATGTGCGCTTAGCAGGTGCAAATAAAGGCCATTCTAGCATACTTACTTAATATTTGCGATGTAATGACTAGTATTAACATATTACACATTATCACGTCATCTGCTATCAATGGTAGAAAGCTGAAAAAACAAGAAGAAGAAGGACACGAAGAGCGAGAATACTGAAAAGAGATAGAACAAGAAGCAGAAGAAGAATGACATTAGGAACAAGAACAGCGGAGGAAGGAAAAGAGAAGGAGGAGGAGGAGCAACACCTAAGTTAATCCCTAGATGCAACTATTTATGTACGAAGTGTAAGCTGCTTCATTTTCTTATGCTTGGTACATGAGGGCAGATGACCACTCCTCTCCTTCACTGTCGATTGATTCCCACAGAGAGTGCCTTCACATTTTGACTGAGTTCACCCGTCCGCACAAACGGTTGAGCAGAAGTCTCGAAAACCTTTCCGCTCTGAAGTAAATCTGAATCCGCCAATCACTAGACTATCCCAGAGACTATTGTTTATCGTCAGATATCATGAAAATATCTGTCGGCGGCAGACTTAATATGTGCATGTAATGTCGGCCTACCAGATATCTGGCGACATTTACTCAGAAGTGGTATGCACACAGTGTGTAAATAGGTACCCGTAGGTATCCTCAACGTCGCTTTTACGGGCGCTATAGAAGAACATATTAACTATCACGAGACAAGAGAGCTGAAAATGGCTTCGACCAGTGAATACTTGAAGACAAGCAGATATATATATCTTAAAGGGAACCACATCCACGGTTGGCTGATGACGCATTCATAATTCTTAGCCCGTGCATATTGTGACCCGGCTAGAGAAGGGTTTCCGACGCGCTCAAATGATGTCCCAGTCTCGCCATTAGAATGTAATTTGAAGATGTTAGGCTACCAGCGAAACGAGAATAGTTCATCCTACTTTCTCCTCTGATAATGGAAAACTAGCAGTGCGCTGAAACGGCTAACAGAGGAATTACACGAAACGAGGCAGTTAACGAAATTTGAATTTCTGGATAAACGAATTGTCGCTAGAGACTATAACAGTAGCGTGAACGACTAACAGTGCTTGGGCTGCACATGTCGTGTTTTCAGGGCCCGAAGTGTCGGCCACACGCAGCAGACCGACCGACTGAACGAAAGACCAACCACCGTCAGCTCAAGGGAAGCTTGAAGAATTATCGAACGAAATAAATTTCCGCATATCATCAGCATTAATGCGAAAGCGAAGAAGGCGTGCACGGATCAGCACCGAAGGAAGAGAACAGATGGGATCAGAGACTGAACTCAGAGACGGACGCGGAACAGAAGGTGGACATGGACTGAAATCAGATAGATACACATTGCGGGTCAAGAAAAGGGTCATTCAGAGCCATTCTATCACCACACATTGCGCAGTCGGTCCATATGTCAATGCGAGTAGGCCTACACACACAATGGTAGACAGACAGACGAACGCAAGGATGAATTTATAGAGAGGCAAGTAGATCGATACGGTCTGAAGGACGGATGCACAGATATAAACCTGTCTTATTTATTCATACTAGGAGACTTTCACCTAAGACGAGGCGAAAGAAATGTGGTCCTTTCCCTAAATTATCGCATATCGCATGAAAGCGGAAACAATCTGCGGAAGGTTGAGACAGACAGACAGACAGACAGACAGACAGACAGACAGACAGACAGACAGACAGACAGACAGACAGACAGACAGACAGACAGACAGACAGACAGACAGACAGACAGACAGACAGACAGACAGACAGACAGACAGACAGACAGACAGAGACACATAGAGAGTGAGAGTGAGAGAGAGAAGGAAGGACGTAAAGGATGTAATTATTTCGTTGTCAGACTATTTAGCCTCGCTGCCAGTTCCATTATCCTATAGTCGTGGGTGAACTATTCTCCGCTCGATTGTAACTAAAGAATTACATTCTAATAGCAATCCACCGGGACATAATTTAGACGTGTCGATCACCCTTCTCTAACACCTGAGAGGTGTTAGAGAACACTGCCACTGTAGCTGAGCAGCCATTCCTCTGTCTGCAACTCGAGAAATTCAACGTGGTACAGATGTCAGCTAAGACCTAACAAGCCACTGTTCTTAACGACTGGGTCACGGGTGATGTAAGGTCAAATGCTCGAGTCACACACGCTGACTGTTGCTCAGTCGACATCAAGTTGGGCATCGATCGTCATGCATGCAGGAAAATGATGGGGACTCAACCCATGTCAAGCTCAGCGCCGAAATTATATGGGGCGGGAGACACACGGACAAAATCAGAGCTGATCAGGGACAGACCGGATAACTGAAGGACATCTCGTCATAGAGGCCAATAGAAGTATGCAGACTAATAGAAATACAGACCAACAGACATACAGACCATAGACATATACACCAACAGATATTTAGACAGACAGACAGACAAACAGAAGAAAAGAAAAAAGAAAAAAGACCGGTTCGGCAATTCGTGTTGAAGGCCATTTTTTTCTGCGCCATGCAAAACCTCTAAAATCACTGAAGGTCTCCTGCAGTCAGAAAGTCATCTGTATCCGTTGTACAATTATTTGCTGGCAATTGGTAGTGAAAACGTTTCCCACAAGGCGAGGAGAAATAATTGCGACCAAGGACTACAGACAGAGACAGATACAGACACACGCAGACACACAGACACCCACACACACGCACACAAAAAGATAGATTCTCCAATACGCCTTCAACCTGTCCTACAGCGTCTAATGAAGCCGTTCGCAACGTTAGGTCGGTGACTGCAGTGTTCTGTGCAGAGGCAAGTAACGATCAGTGCGCATTATATACAAAGCACCTATGGAACTAGCGGACATTAGAAAAATAGCAAATTCTTAAATAGCGAATGCAACTGAAGTTGCCTATAAAGTCAACGAAATCCAACGGTTGTTCGGGGTTATTCAACTGAATCCAGTTTTGGCTCTGGGTGAAACTGACATTGCATTTCTCCAGACATTGCATGTATGTTCATTTTGCTTATGAGAACGTCTTTATCAGTGTAGACGTGTCTATATACGGTATATATGTCAGACTACGTATTGAGACCGTGTTCAGATATACCCAGGGGCGCCGGCAGCGTGACGCACTGGACGCACGTGCGTCCACCCACCAAATCAAATCCACAGAAGGATTAGGCATCACAACGGTATTTTTGACAATTTCTCTGTGTAATTTTGGTTTACCATACAGTACGTATAAATAATATCACATGATATCATTTGCACGGAGGTGTTATACTTACTTATATGAGTCACTGTGAGTCATTTTCAGTGTATAACTACGAGTGGCAGACAGAGGTCGGGTGTGGGTGGGAGGGTGTGCGTCCGATTTTTTAAAGCCTGGCGGCGCCCCTGGATATACCAGTTCTAAATTCTCATATAGGACCGAAGTAATGTATATTCTGTGACAGTATAGTAAGCGTTTGATTGATGTCAGTCACTGTAATGCATTTATGAAAGTCTCTTAAAACAGCCATCGACTGTTCTTCATTCTGGTTCTCTCTCGAACATGAAATGCAGCTTTAACTATTGTATACTTTTTGCTTTCTGCAGACATCGTTCGTTGCTGTTTGTAAACATCCAGCAGTCGGTCATGTGAGACAAATATACACGTTTATATGCAACATTAATGTAAAAGCTTGACAGTTAAATAATAAACCAAGCTAATCGATTCGCTTCTATAGTGCGGTCGTCATAGTGCACAATTAAGGGTCTATCGGTGCACGCTTCAAATGAAATCGTAGTTAAATCAGGAATTGTAATTCCTGAGAGAAACCTGTTTCACATCCGATGGTTTAGAGAAGTAGGAATCAGACCATGGTGGCCGAGCGATGATAAACAATTTGAAGCGAATTCGAATCTTTGGACCAGCCACGGAGAATTCCTGAGAGTCCAAACTCTGCTCGCGACAGGCACAAAAAGATTCAAAAGTGTTCATTGGTCAATACAGGCACGAGGGTTGAGCGATTTAAATGTAGAACGAATCTTGCGAGTTATAAGACAAATCGAAATCTTTGAGAAACAGACAGCCAGTATACAACGAATGCAGTAGTGGCGTCATAATTATGCTGATACTTGAAAGATTTAGTATTAACCACAACAAAATACTCACGGTAAAAGTATAACAGCAAATTACACGCAATGCTTTCAAATCTTACTATTGGTCACCTGCATCAGTGGTATAGGTTTAGAAAGTGCTACTATTACTTTTGCCATTCCTATCATTAATACAAGTGCACAGACTACTAACACTATCACTACGACTAATATCACGACGACCATCACTATTACCAGAACGAACACCACAGTACTGCCACGACAAATACCACCACCCAGTGTTTCCGCTAACGTCCAAATGGCCGTTCTTACGTCCGCATTAAATGTTCAAAACATCCAAAATTTTCGGGCTAGGCGTAAGTAAAATTCCAATGGTGAGTTGCATACGTCCATTTGCAATGTAAGCATAGATGTATAGTACAGTGAACAATATACGACTTAAGTACATTACGTTCCCCGTGTTAGGCGGCTTAAGGCGGAAATACACCGGGTGTTGCTAGGCTAAGACATTATTACATTTTTCTGTTTGTTTATGCATTAGTACTATTGTTTTTTTTGTAGTATACAAACTTTAGTTGGAACTTGAAAATGCCGTCTTAAACATTGATAATGAAGTGTGATTGCGTATTCTGTTATGTCACATACGCCCGGTGTGATCGCCGATAGAAATTAGCTACGTCCAAAATTCTAGTTCTATACGTAGGCCTACATGTGTAAATATACGTCCTCTTTTTGGGCTCTAACGGAAACCCTGTCACCACCATCACCACTACCACAACACCCTATCACCACCACCGCCGCCTCCGCCAAACCCACTGCCGCCACCGCCACCGAATATTACTGATGACGATGATGATTAGTAATAATAATTATTATTATATTATTGTTGTTGCTGTTGTTCTTGTTCGTGTCGTTATTGTTGCCATTTATGTGCACTTTGACTGTCGGTTATGGCCACCATCACTAACGCACATTCACTGTGTTATGTCAGACCTTAAAAATGAAAAGGAGATATTATTTTTCATATATATTTAATTATATATATTATGACGCTAACGTTTTTAATGCCGCAGTAAAACGTGAAAACTGCCTACGACAAGGGGCATATCTTCTATTTGCACGCGTCCACACACAGTCCATACAAGCACAACATAGCACGCCACTCTCATTCAACACGTACATTTTATATATATACATGTATGTATAATATATGTTCATAAAAAATATATGAATTTATGTATGTATACGTGATCGTCATATAGTGCGACAAAACACCTTCTGTTCTGCTGAATGTACATTAGTCTGAATGAGCCGATGGCTGCAGCAGCTGGCTCCTGATGATAATGACAATGATGATGACGACGACAATGATGATGATGACGATGACCACTGCCTTCGGCAGTAGCAGCAGCATCAGCCACCGTTACCTCTTCAACGTGCGCCCACATGCACCGAGGGCCGATGGATGGACTGTGCCTGCGGATCGTTCTACAAACGGAATCCATCGACAGTGTCTCGCGGCTGAACGGGCTGTAGCAGCCTCTGTAGCAGTGGCAGCAGTAGCAGCAGGTGGGTGCACCTGGCGAGAGACAGGGAGGGAGGGAGTGGGGCATCATGGCTGCATACAGAAGGCAGCACCGCTTGACGTCATAAACGTCATTGGCGTCATCGTCGCCGCTGGCGGAGATTCGTATTCAAGACCGGTCGGTGGGAGCAGTAGTGACGGCTGCGGTGGCGGTGCGAGGGCATTGTTCATCCGATGCCAGAATTCAAGAAACGAGACTGGCGGCATCAGGCGTCTCTCGGATCTTCCGTCTCTCAGATGCGCCACTTAGGTAGTCTTGCACTCACAGGTGATCCAGTCTAAAGCCATAATGCGACCAGTATGCAGCCTATGTACAGTCGGCTGAATCCACAAGTAGGCATAATGCATATATAATCTAATGCGTAAACCTAAACAGACTAGCCCATATATATATAATAGGCAGCTGTAACGTTGATAATGAGTGTTAGGATCGTTAATATGGCAAGCAGCTGGTCAGAAATACGATGCATATATACATAAAATTAAAATAAGCTACACTTTAATCTTGCTGACAATAGCACGAACTGTCACTTAGGATAAATTAAGAAATTGAAGGTTATGCAAGGAGCTAAACAAGTGAGGGGCTAAGGCTCACGATAAAATCCTAAGTCGATATTGATGACATCACTGACAATTGGAAGAACTGTCAAACAGACTAACAATCGTTAAAAGCTAAGCATGGATTCAGACAAATAAGAAACCAAGGCCTTCGACAAATCATAAATGTAATCAATTCGCACAGGTAAGGCTGCTCAGACGAAGACTACGTATCGATGCTACTCTTTAGTTTGTAGTATAATATTCAAAATTGCTAGACTTATGACTCGTCATAGCTCATCTAAATTGAATTTTCATTTTTACTGAAAATCAATTACAATGAAGTTAGGCCAATCTGTATATATAACGAACGTAACTAAATTTAATAAAGAGTAATTAACTTCGGTTGAATAACTGGTAACGTTAGAGACTTGACCTGGCGCAGGAGCGTTATTCAAAGCGATTTGGAATCTGGAGGGAAAACGAATATCCTTCAGTATTCTAACGATTCACGTTTTCTCTTTAGAAGCATTCGTTGAGAGATCAATTTTAACGGATCAACGGAGGATACACTCGTCGTTGTATACGAACAGCAACTGGACTTCTTATAGAGAGTGTTGGGAATAGATGGACCGAAGAACGACGAAAGAACGGATCCGTTCCTGGTTCTTCTCCTTACAGGTCAGTTGTCTTTCCACATCAGCAGATCCTGTTTCTGGTAAAATGCGTTTCCAGATGATCGTTGAGACTTTTCGTAAACATACATTTCCAGACAATCGTTGAGACTATTCGTAAACATAGGCTACATTTCCAGACAATCGTTGAGACTATTCGTAAACATGCATTTCCAGACAATCGTTGAGACTATTCGCAAACATACATTTCCGGACAATCGTTGAGACTATTCGTAAACATACATTTCCAGACAATCGTTTAGACTATTCGCAAACATACATTTCTAGACAATCGTTGATACTGTTTGGAAACATACATTTCCAGATCATTTTCCGATAACTGTTGAAATAATTTCCAGATCTACATAATGACAAAAATTAATGATCTAATCAAAAATAATTATTTAGGCTATAATAATTTTAAAAATAATTACCTAGTCATCTTTTGCAGTAATTTAACGCATGAATTTATACAGTCTACAAACTCTGAAGATATATACAGCGCACAATCGATTGGGGCTGCTAAGTTCTAAGTAAAATCTTCTAAGTATAATAGGAATAATCGACCTGTATATATCGAGAAGCGGATTCTGCTTGATCGAGTCTGTCAGTCCACGGAGGCAGACTGAAAGCTATAAGCAAACAGTGTTTATTTCTTTATCGCAATCTCAAAACTAGTAAAGCGCCACTCGAAAGCCAAGCGCAGGGCACCAACTTATTCACGAGCGCTGCGTCAAGTTAGAAGTTTTTCTAAGAGTAGTCCAAAGGCGGTTCGAGTTCGGTTTGCAGGGGTCCAGATCAATAGAGGAGGCAGAGCAGCTGTAAAGAAGGGCGTCATTTAGGGCGAGAAGAAGGACCACATTGTCATTTATGGTCCTGGTCTTAAGCCAAATACAGTGTTACACAGATTCTGTAGAACAGACATGTCTAACTCTTTTCGGCAAAGGGTCAAATTGCCATTTTTCTAAGACTTCAGGGGCCGAAGAAAACATTTCATAAATAGTTGAAACAACTAACGAACAATAATTGATCTGCCTACCTCTCAGTCAGACATCACATTTATGTATTCACAGTTTTGCATATTTATGTGTACTAATGGCACACGCCATTATTTTGGCTTTGGCTCTATATCTGCTTCAAACCTGTAACGTGCTGTAGCCATTCTAAGTATTCTTGTTAAATGGGTGCGTAGCGAACCCCTATCTCCAAAACCCCAATTCCTGAAACCCCAATCCCGAAACCCCAATTCCCGAAACCCCAATTTCCGAAACATAATTTCGCCGAATCCTCGAAATCAATTTTCTAAGTTTACAACAAATTATTTGCGAAAATAGAATACATACATGCATACGTATATACATATGTACGTAAGTAAAAAGAAAAATTTAAGTAAGAGAGTAAGTAAAAAGAAGAAAAAAAGAGCAGTCTTTTTTAGACTAGTCTAAGAGAATGCCATGGCTATGAGTGTTAACGACTTCATTTTCGTTTCCTCGGCACGTTACGGCGGGTGGTCAGTCCTCTCCCTCGCCGTCTCCTCTTCCCACCGACTAATCTTCCCACCGACAGTGTACGGTCAGTGTACTCATTATAGATGAGTTGGCTAGTTGAACCCTCGACCTCTCAGTGCAGCACGCTAACCACTGAACTATAGCGCAGATTGAGAGATAAGATACAACTGGATCATGAGAGCGACATTGCGCAGCCTGCAGAGGAGAAAGAGAGATCATTTGTTTTGCCGTCGGCTGGTGTTTCATTTGAGTGCGTGGGCGTCGGTGAGCGTTCGTGCGTGCGTTGAGTGCTGTTGAACGCCTACGACATGAGCATAGAGACGAATGAAGAAATGAGGAAGAGAGCAAAAATAGAGACAGGCAGAGAGACAGAGGCAGACAGAGACAGACAGACAGACAGAGACAGAGACAGAGCGAGACAGACAGAGAGAGAGATACATAGTGAAAGAGGGAGAAAGAAAACAGAGAAAGAGAGAGAGAGACAGAGAGAGAGAGAGAGAGAGAGAGAGAGAGAGAGAGAGAGAGAGAGAGAGAGAGAGAGAGAGAGAGAGAGAGAGAGAGAGAGAGAGAGAGAGAGAGAGAGAGAGAGAGAGAGAGAGAGAGAGAGAGAGAGAGAGAGAGAGAGAGAGAGAGAGAGAGAGAGACTGCATAGGAGCGTCGACGACGTTAATAATGACCGACTATCGGAGCAGAATTCGCCATCAGTCTGAGACTCTCAACGGACTGCACCGAGCGTCTGCTCAGCTTCAATGATTCTATGTGTAACCATGGCAACGCCGGATTACGCCTGAATTCAGGTGATCATCATCATATGATGCCAGTGACGCAACTGATTCGTTGAGATATCGACAGCGCCTGTCGTTAAAGTTTTGTCGTCAAAGGCAGCATACTTAGGGTAAATGTTTTGAATTTAGTTTTTTAGAACCGAAAACTGCACAAGCTCTGCTAAATATGATTTGCTTTTCCAACAGTTAGCAGTTAACTGCAAGACATTTTATCAGCTCCTTTATGATTTTATAAATATATTTTCAAGCCTCATTTTGAAATGATGATTTTTTTGCATTATGAGGCTGCACGTTAGCAGCCGATCGAGCATCATAATCTTTGACTTCATCTAGACCTTATTATAATGCCCCGAAAGCTGTTGCCAATGTATGTTCTGATCTAAATGGTTATCTGTGGCGACCTCTTCACTCCGAATATCACCTGTAATTCGATCGTAATAATATCTGGCTTAGAACACAATACGCTCGTTCCTGCTCCTGTTTCAGTCAGTGTCCGTTTGTTTAGCAGGTTAGTATATCAAGTTCTTTCAGATCAACAATATGACTGTATGAACAATAGTTGTGGACCTACGTACATTGAATTGCCTGTGAATCGATTAGACCAGACGTGGCTTCCGTTGGGCCTAATGCGACCATTTAGTTTAATGACACACAGTCAGGTAATGGCGCATGCATTGGCGTGGGGATCTAACTTCATTTTCTTTTATAGTGCAGGATTTAGGCATAAGCTAAAAAAAGCCACTGCTGGCCTCACAATCCGTAGGGGCCTCAAAACACTTAAATTTGTTGTGGTTTTTTTTTTGGGGGGGGGGGGTAAAGATTTTTAACATTGTATGTGTACTGTGCGTGTATATATAAACATATTGTGTAGAACCTGTTTAAACAGCTTGTGTAGCAAATTCTATCTCGCCTGAGTAAATGCATTTCATTTAAAATTAGAATTTTTCACTTTAAACGCCTTGCTATTAAATAATTAAAAGTCACATATGTTTTCAAGTTTTGTGAGACCTTTCTGGTGCAATTTTTTTTGGCAAGGGGCCTCACCAGGTCTAAATCCGTCTCTTTTTTTGATTAGTATGCTAATTGATAGTAGCTTTTTTGTTTTTGGTCTTTTGTTATTATTAGTTTATGAGTTTTTTTAACCACATTCATTTAAGTTAACCTGTAAGTTAATTTGCAAGGCTGCACTGTATGTGATCGTGACAGAACTAATTCGCCCAAACCTGCCATGAAATACAAACGAGAGAGGGAGACGAGCCTGATTGTCAGAGATCATAAAAGGAGATGGGAAGTGGGGGGATGAGGGACCAACAGTAACCCATTGAATGGAGAGTGATTGTGACAGAGATTGCATGTGGAGGTGAAAGTTGAGAGACGATGGAAAGAGGTTAAAGGAGAAGGAAGTTTGAAGAAATTCGCCACATGCCTGTCAAGCGGTCAACATCCGGGCAGCTGAAGAATTGATTCATTACCACGTGCATCTCATAAACGGGCTGACAACGCGTCATCAGTGTTCGAAACGCATCGAGAACACTTGAAGTTGCTTCGTTAAAGTTTAAGGTCGTCGTGCATACGTTGTTGTAAATATCTTATTAATATATAACATACGGAAAGTACGACTATTTATCTTCGGACGATTTACGACACCGACGTGAAGAGTAGTCCTAAGTCCCTAGGAAGCCTATGCAGCTCAACTTCGGGCTGGTCAACTTTGGCACCGGTCAACCTAGTCACCGGTCAACTTAGGCACCGGTCAATTAATAATAATAATAATAATAATAATAATAATAATAATAATGATGATGATGATGATGATGATGATGATGATGATGATGATGATGATGATGATGATGATGATGATGATGATGATGATGATGATGATGATGATGATGATGATGATGATGATGATGATGATGATGATGATGATGATGATAATAATAATAATAATAATAATAATAATAATAATAATAATAATAATAATAATCTTTTCTTTATTTAAGCGCCTGCTAACCGCACTGCGCTGTACAGTGAACATACATTATAGTAGAAACGCAGCCATGCAGGGCGCCTTACATACATGTATACAGTAGAAGCACATGATAACAGTTTTACAGGAGTCGAATATAACTGTTTATACGGCAGCCACAGGGAGCCAATCACGGCCTACTATTCATTTTACCACCGCCGCCACCTAGCGAGTGGAAGGCTGAATTAACCTTTACGGGTCAACGGGGTTCGATCTTGGTACCTACTGCTCTTCACGCCATTGTGTTATCCGTTACTCTACGGGCCCCCAATTAGGCATCGGTCAACTTAGGCACCGGTCATTTAGGCATCGGTCAACTTAGGCACCGGTCAACTTAGGCACACGACTCTTCTGCTCGGCTTATAGGTGATATTCCTAAGTTTGTCCACATCTCTGCCTTTATTCATGTCTCCCTCCACTGGCTTCCTGCCCAACAGAGAATTCAATTCAAAACCATCACCCTCTTGCGCAACTGCCTCACTGGGTCTGCTCCGTCTTACCTAATGTATTTCTGCACTCTGGTTTCTTCCCTGCCTGAGAGGGCCTCCTTGCGATCCTCGGCCCGTGGCCTTATGGTTGTTCCGCGTATGCACTCTTCCACGGCCCAATCCAGGAGCTTTGCTTATGTCGGTCCTTCAGCCTGGAACAGTCTTCCCCACACCCTCCGTCAGGAGCCTC